>VWPW01024000.1:0-174499 GCA_013389825.1 Crypturellus undulatus
AGTTTGGAGCTGTAATATTCTCAGCAAGGAAATGATCCTTTTCACCTGATTCTGAGCGCCTGGAAGCAATCAGCAGGTCACAGAGACCTCAAAAGTCTGAGGACACACATGGGGACCTGCAGTAGGTAATTCTTGCCACCTCCTCAACCTGGAGGAAGAGGCCCTGGAGATACCTGAGTTTCTGCAAGGAGATCAGAGCAGCTGTGGAATCATTAAGAGTCCCAAGTTAGAGACATGAGTGTCACCATGCACAGTTCTGCGTTTGGACTCAAGAGTCCAAACTCTGGAGAGGAGTAAAGGAGCAAACTCTGGAGATGTAACATTTATGAGAAACTGGATATCTGATCTGTGAGACATGCCTTGCACACTTATGTTAAGCCTTTGAGCTTTTAACACAATTCAAAGAAACCATCACTGCATCTAACTAACTGCAATTTATATAACGAACACAAACATCAACTCCACTTCAAATACTCTCAAAATACAGCTGAAGCTTTCCCCGAGAGTATAAACCTTCCCCATGAAATACTCCAGCTCTGTGCCAACCCCTTGCCTCTCATCCCTGCCACCTAGACCAGCACGTCTCATGTTCAATATGCCTCTTCCACCTAGGAGATTCCACCCATAAATCCATTATGAACCACTGAGTTGGAGGCATGTGAATTAGGGGATGCCACAGCTTTCTGCAAACCTATCCACCTCATTCTCCTGGTCCAGGCTACAAACTTCGTGCTACATTGCCCAGTATTTCACAACCCTGCTATTTAAAAAGATGCTAAGAAAAGAATACGAAAGCATCCCAGCATCTGTCTGAAAGCACTAACTGATTGTGCAATCTGTGGATGAAGCTGGGACTTGGGTATTTGACAGCTAAGAGAAAAAAATTGGATAAGCACAGTCCCACTTGCTGGGAACATTCTCACGCCAGAACCGGGATGGGAAGGAGATCAAGTGCCCTTGTACAACACATAACTGTGACTGCTCCCTTCCTTGCTAAACCTCACTAAAAAAATAACTAAGAACCTCTAGCAAACAAGGAAACAGGCAAATAAAATCACTGTCTCACAAAATCTCAATCTCATGACAAAGGGAGATAAGCAATGGGAAAACTTACTGTATTATCTTTGATGAGGGCCCATATGTGTTAAATTGAAAGAACAACAAATGACTCCTACTCAGACTGAAGAAAATGTTTCTTCTTGGTTAGAGAAAGAAAAACACAAAGCAGCTCAATAGCATCCCTGAAATTGTGCAATTTACTCTGCATATTTGGCAGCAAAAGTAGAAGAGGCAGTTTGTAATCCAGGGTATTCACACAACTGACAGGTTCTTGATTCTCTGAAGAGCACTTTGTTTTGCTTTGCTTTGTTTTGTTTTTTTTAATTAACATTCTAAAGATACGTTAGAATTAAAGGAATAACATCAATGTAAAAATCACAGATCTGTTTGTGGATTTTTTAATGGCTAGTATCACAGTAATCCCTAGAAAGACTGTTTGGAATGCATCAAAGATTCAGCACTTCTAGGTATAGTTTGGGTTTTTATATGTATATTGAAATATTTTGGGTACAGCCAATTTCTCTCCATATGTTCACTAGGAGTTTCCCCTCTGGTTGTGTCTTTTATAGGGGAATAAGAGAGAAAAACTGTGAAACCTGTAGGAATAGGTAGCAATACACTCAAAAGCTGCAGATGGACAAAGGTTGCACGTTGTAGCTATACTTCGGCTTTCCTTAAATTCACTATTCACTATAATTCACTTAAATTCACTTAAATTCACTATAAAGATGTCTGTAGCTGTACATTTTATTCTTTTGACATCTTGAGTTTAACTTTATTAAGGTGAGAGTTTGGCCACGGTGAGAATAAAACAACCAGTAAAGCTGATTCTTGGCACTTAGGGGCTGATTCTGTATATTAATATATTAAGCAGCCAGTGCAAACACACATTAAATGAATGCAAAGGGCACTATTACCTGGTTGCAGAAGGGTAAGTTGAAAATCAAGGAGAATCTTCCCATGAAAATAATTTTTTGGAAAGGAACAGAACCATGCAGGTCTCTCAAGCAAGAGGACAGCAAAGGGAATCAATGCTGCTGCCTCCAAAAAGGAACAAAAAGAACAGCAGGGAAGTGAAACTATGACAATTTATTAAGTCTGAAGGACAGAGTCCTATGACAGGGCACAGTCCCATGTCACATGAAAGGTGTGGGAAAATGCTGGAGTTGGTCACCCCTGCATTTCCAGCTTCAAAAACAGCCTGAGAACCCACTCACTGCTTCGTAGCGGTGGAAGCTCCCATGTAAGGAGCTGCCAGGAGGGACTGCAGATCCTCAGCCTAGATTTTTCGGGCAGAATCGCTCACCTACACCTGGCAGGGGAATAAAAAATTAATTCTACTCTATGGACTAAAAAAAAGAGCTAACCACTTGGCTTGGATTACAAGTGAATTTAAGGCTCCGGTTAAATCTTTAAGACATCCCAGTGCGTGAGGCTCATCCAGTGCGTCCAATCCCTGTGCGGGCTTTATAAACTAAACGAAACCGCACACAAATTACGCTGACACGAAGCACAACATCCAGCACGGCCGCCCTTTGCAGCGCTCTCCAGCTTCGCTCTGTTTACAGCCCTGTTTGCTGCCTAACCCCACCAATTACCCAGCCTCCTAGAGCAGATGTAAACAGGCAGAAGTTTGGCTACTGCTACTGAGGACATTTTTTTTCTTATAAGTGACTGGTGATAGAAAAGAAAAGCGAAACAGGAAATTATCTTCACAAGTGGCATGACTGCGAGTGTGGTGAGCGTGCCCAGATACCACCCAAAACATCTGAAGCTGGGAAAAACCTCTGAGAGCCCTTGCGTGTCGCTCTTGAAGGGCCAAGCACACTTCTGGCTTCCTCGCGGTTTCTCGTTTGTGCAGCACCCTGATGCGGTCCCCTTCCCTGTGAAGACCCAGGTTGCTGGTTCACACAAAGCTTCCTTCTGTGCGGCTGAATTCATGGAGGTCTCCACGGATGAGGCCCGACGGGGCCCGGAGCACAACGCCAACTTGGGGAGAGCACAGCCGGGCGCAGAATGGTTGAGGTTGGAGGGGACCTCCAGAGATCATCTAATCCAACCCCCTGCTCCAGCAGGGACTCCCAGAGCACGGGGCACAGGGTGGCATCCAGGCGGGTTGGGAGATGTCCACAGAAGGAGACTCCACAGCCTCCCTGGGCAGCCTGTGCCAGGGCTCTGGCACCCCCACAGCAAAGAAGTTCTTCCTCACATGGAGGTGGAGCTGCCTGGGGTTCAGCTTGTACCCGTTACCCCTTGTGTTGTCACTGGCCAACACAAAGAAGAGTTTGGTCTCATCCTTCCTACATTCTCCCCTCAAGTACTCGTACATGTTGATCAGTTTCCCTCTCAATCTGCTCTTCTCGAGGCTAAAGAGGCCCAGCTCGCTTAGTCTGTCCTCACATGATAGATGCTTCAGTCCCTTCACCATCTTTGTCACTCCACACTGAACCCCCTCCAGAAGCTCCACGTCCCTCTTGTCCTGGGGAGCCCAGAGCTGCCCCCAACACTCCAGGTGCCTCCCCAGAGCTGAGCAGAGGGGCAGGATGCCCTCCCTGGCCCTGCTGGCAACGCTCCTGATGCAGCCAGGAGAACACTGGCCTTCTTGGCCATGAGGGCACATGGCTGCTTCATGGGCAACTTGGTGTCAAGCTTTTGGCCTCAGATTATCCTTCCCTGTGACTCAGATAAGAGCTCCTTAGGAGATAGTCTTTTACTGCATTTAAAAATCATAGAAAGTGGTAAGCCAGCTTTTCACCTAGAGAAGAGCACCCCTATTCAAGCCATGAGGTGCCAGCTTCTCCAGGAGAAAAAATGTTCAGACTTTCTGTGCTTGGCTGCTTCTTCTCCCACTACAGCTCCACACTTCGTGACTTCCCTTATGCTTTATCTCCACCTCTGGATCTTATTTTCCATAGATACTGAAGCTCTGAAATAAGCATTGCATGTTTCACATGTGGGCATCAAAAATGAGGAAGGATAACAAGCAGCGGGCAGCTTGTTTTCCCGTGATGTCATACCTATGGTTAGAAAGGGGAACTCACACGGGCTTTGTGGTCTAATACATAGAAATATCTATATTCCTTAGAAAAAAACAGTTTTGAAAGTCATGCATAATTGCACACACTTGTCGTATACATATGTAAGTGCCATGACTAGCTGCTCAAATCAGGTCTCTGCATTCAGAAACCCTCTGCTAACCTGGATGTCTCTTCCCTCGCGTATTCAAATTCCTCCCGCATGTTTGCACATGTTATGGTAACTACATGCAGGAATCGGGCGCACCTTGTTTGTACATTTTTACCCAGACAGTTGCATATTTGGCATGATTGAACAATCCAAACAGCCTTCACGAATGAATAAAATCACTTGACAGAATCAAGTACTTGGGGAAAGGACAGTCAAGAAGCAGCCCTGCTTCATATACTTAACACTGGAAATAAGAAGGACTGACATCTTCCATCCCTCCCCAAGCACACGGACTGTTAAGATTTTCCCCCAAGGAAGCTCCTCTTCTAACTCTAGAGCTGACAGAGCAAAATCTACAGTGCAAGAGTTAACTCCATGAAACTGTCTACATGTATGACACTGGCCTAATTTATTCTGGTATCACGATTCATGAAATTAAGTGTTGCTGTAATTACTTCCATGTATCTCTCTTCCCAGAAGGTTGAGCCTTTTTCTTAGCCCATAATCCAGCTCAGTCGCTCACTGAAATTCCAGATCATTTAATTTAAAACCAATCGCACACGTAATTAGATGACTTTCTACCACCGTTCCCCCCGTTGAAAGCACAGCAGTGATCTGTAATTTACCTTTACTGATGGTGTCTCCTGCTTTGAAGGATATTCTAATAGGAAAAAAAGAAAATCATCAAGACAAATTTGCCTCTTTTTTTTTGTCCCTCTCCTTTTCCAGGAAAAGTGATTAGTATGAACATAGGATCTTCAGTTCTGTCTGTAGGTGAATTTTCAATTTATTTACAGATTCACATCAGATTCAAGACATGAGACATTTCACTTAACCGATTATGCCGCAAAGATGTTTCAAAAGTACAGGTGAACCAAAGGATGAGAACAGTTTGTGTTTCAGCTGCCTAGATGGAAAACAACAATTTGCTCCCTGCTCCACTAGAGCCAGCAAGTGTGACGTGACTTCAGAGGGAGCAGGATTTTGCACAAAACACTTCTATCTTGCAAACCCAAACCAGCTGGTTCACTTTCCCTCGTGCCATGGCACGCTGCAGCTCATCCCAGTTCTACCTTATTGGTTGCCTCCAGGCTTTCCACAGGTGCTCTGTCAATAGAAATACCAGCTTCATAAACCTAGCAGAACTCAAATCTGATGAATTCAGCCCAAATATCATTTTAAAATGCAATTATTCTGTATGAGAGGATTTTCAAGGATATCTCGGAAATCCTTATTAACTGCTAAGAGCTGAACTGCAGCCTCTGCCCCAAATCCTACTTTACCTCCAAAGCTCACTGCCCAGTAAAAATCTCTCCTTTATTGCAAAGGAAGACAGCTTGATTTCTAAAACAGAGTATTGATTTGGACAGGTGCCGAGGAGGAAGATGTGCCGGGGGCTACCAGCTTCTCCCTGGAGATGCCTCCTGCAGAGAGGCCGTACTCAGGGGACAGAAGACGACAAGCATCACTGTCCCCTGCCTAGCGAGCAGGGTTCTTGGCAGCTATTCCTGCCACAGCATCAACATACACTATCTGCACACGCATGCAATTAGCTGGGTAATTTTATAGTGGTCTAATTGGGATACAAGAACATTTCTAACTTTTATGGGTGCACATGTACTTTCATTACTTGGGGGCAAATGTCAAGGAATTAGTTAATTCAAATGATCAAATACGCCTCAAATATTATTTTAAATAATTCCCAGGGTGAATCTTTCTTGTTTTGCAACTTCTGGAAAATGGATTTAAACTCTGGGGATAAAAACAAAGTAATTTGTAGTTGTACTGAAATAAGAGCCTTCCTACCTAGCAGGCTAGATTCTTTATTGCTGTTGATTTTATACTAGCACAAGAGCAAAGTTGGGCTAAAGAGCATGAGTCCTCTCTTTGTATATATAAGCAATTTAATCTAATTTCTCTTTGTAAACCATATAGCACTACTGTCACATGCCTTAACGTTCACGCAGATTTCTTCCGAATGTTTTGCACTCCACTTTCCTACTTTGATAAAAGAAAATTACTTTCAAAAGTAAAGGCTTATCATTTCTGGTGATCTAAACAGATGTGACTTGACAAAGGGGTCCATTGTAGGGCCATTTTAGTGCTGTATTTCTTAACGATGAAGGCTTTGGTTGTTTGTTATGGTGAGAAATAGTTTCCCCTCCAGATAGCCCCTTGAGAAATTCTTGAGAGAAAATCCAGACTGTGAAAAGTATGGCTTGTCAGGAATTTGCAACAACATGACAGGAGAGGCAAATCATCTTGAAAATCCTATTACAAAAAGCCTGTATTCGTGACTACCTCCAGTCTTGAGTTCATCCTTCCCGAATCCAGGTGATTGATTTTGCCATCTCCTGCACAATAAACGTCCCTTGGAACGAGAGTCATTATCCAACCTTTACACCCCGCCGTTGTCTAGAGATCAGCGAAGAGGGGCTCCCACCGCGTTAGTGCTGATGTATAGAGAGGATGATGGTCTCTACCCAAACACAAGGCAGAATGCTCGAGTGAACAAAACCACGGGTCAAAGTGAACAGGAAGAAACTGGCAACAGGAATTACCGCAATTGCACAGTTCTAATCAGGCACAGATACAGACACAAGCCTCCTGTGAGCAGATGAGAGAAGTTAACATTTCAGCTGGGTTTCACAGCTGGACGGTGATCTCCTGACATGCAAAAGCTGATTTCTCCAGGGTACAGCCTCAGATAGGGGTAACCAATTGCACAGTGCTCTGAAAAACTCCAGTTTTGGATCTGTTTTAAGGTTTGTTCCTCTTTCTCCCAGGGCTGTTTCCATGTATATGTTCAAGTGCTCTGCTATACGGGAATTGAGGCATAGCTCAATAAATTTCAGATCTCATTTAAGACTAGAGAGAAGAATAGCCTGGATTCCTGACAGAACAGTTTTAAGGTCTCCAGCATCAAAAATAATCTGCTGTAAATCTGAAAATACCAGCTCTTCAGAGAGGAGGAGCGAGATGCCAAGAGATTCCACACACACAAACAATCAGGAGATGGGGCTCTGAGTTCAATTTGCATTTTTTCCATGGTTACCTAATGCTGGACCCAGCAATCTGATCTGAATCACCTCTGGATTTTTTCTAACATTCTCCCTGAAGGATGGTCTCAGCAGCAACCAGTGAAGCACAGATTTCCTCTGCTATAGGATTAGCCTATTCCAAGAGGCTGGTTGGCCCACACAGGGCATTTGAAGCTCTGGGTTTTTGCACTTTTCAAGGGCTGACCTGCAGGCACATCTGGGTCTAACAAATATTTTTTTTTTTTTACCAAGAGAGAGGATCTCGACACACAGCAAGGGAGAGAGGTGTGAGTGCAAGGAAAGCCACCAAAAAGTCAGCGTGCAGGAAACCGCGTAATTCTCCCGCACTGACTCTGAGCAGAAACAGTACAAAGGGATCCTTATGGCTGAGAGGACAGTAGGAAAGGGTGAAAAACCAGCAAACAGTGAGGGAAATGAGGAGCACATTCAACTATGATCAAATCCTGATGACCACACTAGGAAAGTTGTCCCGAGTCTGGTTTAAAAATAGAGCTTGAACATTGGATTAAAGAGAACTTGTTAAATAAGCAAAAAAAAAAAAAAAAAAAAAAAAACAAAANAAAAAAAGCTGGTGTATAAAACCACCAGTGCTCATAAATCACAGCCAGAAATGCTGTGAGAAGCTTCAGTTGGTAGAAGGATCCGCACTCCTTGCCCGCTGCCTCTCCCTGGCAGGGTGGCGAGGCGGACGCACCGCGCTCCTGCCTCGTGCACGATCCCGCGGGGCTCTGCAGCCCTCTGCACGGGGTGCTCAGGGTCTCCTACACCCTCAAGCACCCCAGTTGCAACTGGAGCGAAGCAGGCATCAAAATGGCATGAAATGAACGGTCGGGGGACTTTGATACTATGGAGAGCCAAGATACCCTGACCCTATGCAGACATGTCCTAATTAAACTGGTACTGGGCTAAAAAAGAGTTATTTCAAGGTTTCCATTGAAAAAGTCCCTTATGCATCCAGTATTGCTAGTGTGGATCAACAGAGCTGACCCTCCACCATGGTCCTGACACATCACTTGTCCAGACGGTGTGTTCCAGCGCTTCCACCCTGCACATCCGGCTTTCTTCCCGCAAGTCACGAGATGAATCCGAACCCACTTGTCTCCTATTAGGGACCACAGCAGCACTGTGAGTTGGGGACTGGAGGGCCCCGCATAGTGCCCTGGCACGGCGGAAGGGGCAGCTGGAGCGAGCGGAGGAGCACGGCCCATGTGCACCGGGACCAGGGTGACCGGAGGTCCCGGTGCACCGTCCCGGGGGTGCAGCCATTTCCGTGAGCAAAGTGGAGAGTGGAAAAAACAAAAAGTATAAAAGACCGTGTTTGAACCGTACTTTCTTTTCAATTAAAGGAAAATATCCAGGATCGCGTCCAGTCGGAGATGAGGAAAGCATTAAAATGAGCTCTTTGTTTTTCACATTAGAGAAAACGTCTTTGTTTTTCCTGTGTATTCCTCCGAGGTTGGAATAGCGTCTGCAGCCCCCACTCCTGGCAGCGCGCTCGGCCTGCTGGCAGGTAGCGCTCGCAGGAGCGCGCAGGGACCGGCCACCGCGCGTTAACCCTGGCCTGGCCGCGGCTCCCCCAGCCTCCCAGCCTGCGGCCAGGGCACGTGGCTGCTGCTCGGAGTCGGCCCCTACTCGGTCCTGTCTGCCCATGTGGCGCTGAGGGAGCAACTGGCACCGATGCAGAGAGCCACGGTGTCCTGGCAAACCGGCAACACCAAAGTGTCACATGGAAATACGTCACCACCACCAAGTGACCCAAGGCCCGGCCTGGTGCACGGGGGATCCAGCGGCTCCTGAGCAAACAGAGCCGCTCACCAGACCTCGCCTGAGGCCCCAGCGCTTCGTTCGCTTCTGCCGCTCGCCGGAGACGGCAGCACGAACAAGAAGATGCTGTTTTATAGCCAGGTGGCAGCCAAAGCTGATGTGAAGCAGGTGGCGCGGTGACTTCCACCGAGGTCGTTGCTGTAACTGCTACAGGCACTACCACGTGCTCCACCTTCCCTCGCCTGCATCGAGCACGGACCTGTGAACGTTGCGGCATGCAGCAGCTTTCAATTAAAAAGTCTTCCCTTTTAGGCTCAAAAGTTACACCCTCTCCCTAGTCCTTTGAAGAAAATCCGAGCACTGGGCACCAAAACGTGACGTTTACCATCGGTAAACGTCTTCCCTGACGTGGCCTGTGCGCACAAGAATTCCAAGACCTGCTGATAAAAACAACAAAAACTCAACCTTTGGACACGCTGTGTGGAGAGTCCTAAGCAAGGCTGAGTGCTCTTGACTTGCACAAGGAAATTCAATTTACAAATAATGACACAGCACCTTGGGAATGGCCTTCTGCACCGGCTTATCAGTGCTCACCACGGTCCGCTCTTGAGATCTGATCCAGCAGAAGACTGTTTTTTTTAATTAAAAAAAAAAAAGGAACTTATACCCATTTATACCCATACAGCTGAGCTAAAACAACTGAAAATTCACAATTGAAATTTCAAAGGAGGAAAATGCCAAATATGCCAAGTGCAGAGCCTGGCTCTGTCCTGTCACCTGCACACGGTGTGTCCCAAGTCACCTTTTACAGAACCTCATAAAAAGAAGGTGAGACTAACTTCTTCAGCTGCTATGGAAAAAGCAGCTTTGAACAGGCTAATTTTGTTTAGCTTAAACCCTAACCATAATATTTATATTAATGCTATTTATTATAATTTATTTTTATTTAAAACACATACACAAAAGCAAAATAAAATGAAGTTGTGTTAGGCTGTTTTAAAAACAAAAACCACAGGGCAGATAAGACAGCTAGAAAACATCTTTTATGTGGAGGGATGGCTGTGGGTCACTAGATGCTTCGCACAAGCAAAAGAAATTTGCTCCTATGCCAAGGAATGAGAAATGCTTTTACATGTGTAGATGAGGGAATACAGGGAGAGGAGAGGAGAGGACAGGAGAGGAGGGGAGAGGAGAGGAGAGGAGAGGAGAGGAGAGGAGAGGAGAGGAAAAAGGAAAGGAAAGGAAAGAAAAAGAAAAAGAAAAAGAAAAAGAAAAAGAAAAAGAAAGAAAAAGAAAAAGAAAAAGAAAAAGAAAAAGAAAAAGAAAAAGAAAAAGAAAAAGAAAAAGAAAGAAAACTACACATACAAAAAAAACCCTCAGCAAATTCTACCTTGTGCCCTGTTATGTAAACCTCCTACTTCTGTGATGCTTCCAGCAAGAACTAGCACCTGGTGAACAGCAGTCAGCGTAGCTCTGGCAAGCCTCTCTGAATATAACACCATGGGACTGGACTCACTTCATTCCGTTTAAACTGAACAGTATCATGACTAAAACAAGGGAAGAAACAAGTGCAACTGATTCATGCGATGTGAAGTGCAACTGGGGTGCAGGATGCAGCAGGCTGGCAGAGTGGGAAGCCCTGGGAAGCACATGGTACTGAAGCCAGGATGGCTTCATCTGGTGGCAAGGTAAACCCACGCTCCTCCTCAGTTGCCTGGAATGAGAGAAAACACAAACCTGGGGCAGATGAGGCAGGGGAGGGACATGCAGCTTGGATAGATTTACTTATTAGGGTTCACACAATGCCTCCAGCTCCACAGAAAGTCTCCAGATCATCAGTGTTAATTCATTAATGCTTCCAAGTCATTATTATACTTCTACATTGACTATCTCATATGAATGGATGTCTACCCTCCTCCCCACGACAGAGATTACACTGCTGGTGGATACAAGCTGCTTCCCTCATTCGAACACGTCCGTGACCAGCAGTTCTCATAGACTGTGGGATAATGTATTCATAGCACGTCCACATGCTGCAAACACCAAGTTCAGCCCACTGGTCACCAAATTGAGTCATCTCCAGGCACACATCAGAAGTCTCTGGTAGGGGATGATTGCTAGTATGGCAATCCTGAAACCATGGCTTGAAGGGATGATCCCTAAACACAGGTGCAGGCCAAGAAAAGACTTCTATTTGTTTTGGTTTGCTATTGAAAAATGGGTCTGTAAATTTTCTACTTCAGATGTAAGAATATCCCCCAAAACATCTCTCTCAGAGACTGCATCAGCAACTGAAGACAGTCAGCCCTGATGGATATTAATGATGCCACAGCCGGGGAAAGAAATTCTGAAGCCTTTAACACCACATAGGTCTCACAGCATCATCTGTCTCCCTTTCAGCCTCACATCCCGGCATATTCCCCATTTGCCTCCAGAAGGCCGGTGGTGCTCAGTGGCCTTCCATTCCGTTCCCCATTACAAACTCCCCCGAGCTCCTTTGCTGCAGCTCTTCTTGCAGAGACCTTTCTCCTTGTCTGGTAGTGGCTCTTGGGGAGCAGCAGTTGCTCCATTCACAGGAGGGCAAACAGCAGAAGCGGCTGAAAAGCATTCCTGAGGCGGCTGCAAGGAGCCTGCTCCGGCTCCCGGGACACTGCTAGTGAACTCTGACCTTGGTCTCGAGGACAGAGGGGGACCTATCACTTGGAATAGGGATGGAATAAAAGCATTACTCAGCCTTGACTGAGCTACATTTGTTATTCACATTACTGCTTGGCATGGGTGACACCCGCCAGAGGAAAATGCTGTTACCTCTCTCTGCAATACCAGTACATGCCCAGCACAGCTAATGGTCCCACCGACGACGGAGCTCAGCTAGTCTGGAGTAGTGGGGCTCTTTGCAGTAGGTTATTCTGAAACTATATCTTCCCTTTCCCAACTCTTTTGATTTTCTGGACACCAGGAAGTTGCTTTTGATATGTTTTGCTCTGCTGTGAGCTAGTGCAGGGTTGCAAGCTGTCCCTAACTCCTGGCACTCTGACTCAGCACTCTTACAAGACTTTCCCAACCTCCTCTGGCTGCAATATCTTTGCTTCCAGCCTCAGCAAATGGCATTTTGTCCTTCTCCCATGCACTGGAGTATTATTCCAACGGTCATTTCCCAGTTGCATTAATGGTCATCTCAGCCCTCTCTGTGCACCCTGTCCTTAGCTCTCCACGTGCTCTGCAATCCAACATGAGCCGCTTATCTTCCCTTCCAAGGATTTTGCTGGCCTGTCCTATTCACACGTCATTTCTCATTCAGTGCTGAAGGGCCAACTCTCATTTCTGGTCTGTCCATACCACATTGTGACATTCAACTGCATATTACCCTTAAATAAGTACCCCTTAATAAGGGTACCCTTGTGTACCCTTAAATAAATTCTATTTTCTCCCCCAGGCTCAGAGTGAGTTAGAATCTCTGCTCACAGGTCTGATCTCCTAATGCTTTCCCTTCTGGTTCCATTTTTATACTTAAATTTTAAGTTCTGTTGGGCAAGGATTTATCTTTCCATCCTATGTGTGTACTGCACTAACCATATTACTATTACAATATTGCTAACTGTTATTCAAGCAAGTAATATCCATCCCCTCCTGTTTTACGATGGTTTCAGTTGCTGGATCAGTGGCTGCTCATGGGCCTCCTACGAGTCTAGTGGGAAGGAGGCCAAAGCAAGTCAGGGAGATGCCCGTGCAGCATCAGGGACCCCTCCAGCACTACACTGAGGGAAGATCAGTAACAAGCAACGGCCACATCACTGAACCCGTTCTTCCAAAAAGGAAAAAAAAAGAAAAAAATAGAAAAAAAAAAAGAAAAAGAAGAAGGAGAAAAAAAAAAAACAAGCTAAAGGTCACCAACACAGGTAATACAGTCAGACGCCACGTTCAAGAGACTGCTTGAATGGTCCAAAGCACCTCTTTGCTCAACTGAAGGAGTCTCCCTGTGACCTCCTCGCGGCAGCTCCTGCATCAAGGAGAGGCAAGGAAAGAGGGAGCTAACAGCAGGAAGAGGACAACGGTCACAGCCCACTACCAACCTTCAGAGATTGGGAGCTGTGTATGGGATGAAGCTGTTTATGGGGTGAAATTGTGTATGGGAGCTGCTGGGATGAAGTGACAACTGAGTCTTTCATTGGAAATCTTTCCAGCTTTCTTGGTTTCAGGCAAATGAACAAAGGATTCTTTAGTACTCAAAAATAAGATAAATTAAAAAAAATTATGTTGCTTTTCCCTTTATTATGAATCTATATTATTAATTTTAAAATCAAATCACTTCCTCCTTTATCTCACTATTTTTCACTGCTTAGTGTTAACCTTTCAGACAGCCTTGCAGATACAATTCTCAATTCTCATGACCAGAGCCGAACTACGTGCACTGTTTTCGAGGAAACAAAAGATTTGCAGCCACTCCAGATAAAAGATGAGGGATATTTTAATTAGAATGGCCTTTCTACAGATCATGTCCAAACCACATCAAATACATACAAGTAGTGACTGCAGGAAATTAAAATTGGTGACTTTAAAGAAGCCAATAAATCAAGAAATTCTCATGCTTAACTTTGTCCTCTGACCCCCCAAGTTCCCTTTCCTGATACACTCTCCTAACGTTAATGGAGCGTTGGTCAATCTTCCAAGAGAGGCCTTGCTTTCCCTTTCATGTGCCCGGGACGGCAGGAGCCGTCCCTCCACATCTCTGTCCCATTCGCATGGACCCTCATGACACCCCTGGTTTCAACACGCTAGACCAGGACTGCTACAAGGGGTCGGGCTCAGAGGTGTCTTTGCCTCATTCTGCCAGGTTTCGGTTGATGGACATCTCTGTGGGACGTCTTAGCACCTCCTGGGAAGCAGCTGCAGGGCACTGTCCTTGGCATCTGCCAGGAGGATGCTCTGCTTGGTCACACTGGAACAAGAGCAGCATTTCCT
This sequence comes from Crypturellus undulatus, assembly GCA_013389825.1. Classification (NCBI taxonomy): domain Eukaryota; kingdom Metazoa; phylum Chordata; class Aves; order Tinamiformes; family Tinamidae; genus Crypturellus; species Crypturellus undulatus. Next base: position 14,034 of record VWPW01024000.1, read on the forward strand.
GCTCGGGGCATCTGTGCAAAACATCCAGCAGCCAGAGTTAAAATTAGGACACAGCATTAAGTTACGGAGCGATAGCAACTAATCAGTAGCTGGGGGTGTGCAAATCTTCCATATGTGCCCCTCATAGCAGAAAAGAAGCACTTTGGTTTGCAGGAACCAAGAGAGGTGGGGCAGATGGAGAGCGTTTCCACACTGAGGAGGCTAAGGCTAGAAATTGTGAGGATGTTGGGCCAAAGCAAGGCAAGGTCCAGCGGCTCCATGCAATCACTGCGTGTTCCACAGGCTCTGCGGACCACGGCCACTTCCAATGCACGATGTGCGCCGCGCACGGGAGCAGCGGTGCCGGCCGCGCTGCGGATCAGAGCCTCCTCCGCACAATAGAACGGGCTGCTCGCTCCTCCAAAGGGCAGATAAACTGTCAAGTGAATTGGAGATTAACTATCCAGATGTAAATGAATTCATTGCTATGCAACTGATAGGGCTCAGTCCTGGTTTAGTGCAGGATGGAGTCAGGTTTGCAGGGATCTCTCAATGGCCCAAGAATTTATAACCTGTATTCATGGCACTCTCTGTAAAAAGACCCCGAACAATGAGGGGCTCCGGGCATTGTTCCCTTTGAAGGGCTTCCCGCTCCGCCCCGCTCCTCTGCCCCCAATCCACTGCCTCCTCCTTGGGGAGCCCACCAGGCCCCTCGCACCCTTCCCACCCCTGCCGGCCGCGAGTGCGCGGGAAGAAAGCCGGGCCGGGGGGGTGACCTCCGCGGTAGAATTTGCTATTCATGTTCCGTTCCCCCCCTCACCAATCCTTAACTTCTTGTCTCTTTTTAATCTTTTTTTTTTTTTTTTTTTCTCTTGAGAAAGAAAAGATCAAAGGCCTCAGGGCTGATGCTTTCTGAACTAGGCACTTCTTGCCATGGGAAAACAGCGGCGGCGAAGGCTGCACAAAGATGCTGCGGCTGGGGGCAGGGAAGAGGCCGCGCGACAGGACACGACTGGAAAGGCCTTCCAAAAGCTTTTACCAACCAGCCCGACAAGAAAGATGAGGCTGCCCAACCTCCACCCCACAACTGCCCAGCCAGCCTGGGATGCTACAACGGCAGCAGCAAGAATAAATTTTGTTTAAGTGTTCGTATATGAGTGGTATTAACATCTCCCTACACTGAGAAGGATTCCGGAGTCCAGGGGCACACTGCATGTCTGACTGCCACCAACACGAGTTCTCTTCTGTGGCAAATGGCCCATGTGGCTACTTGTCTGCTGGCCAAAGAACGGATGCATCCATACAATTGCTCCATGCCCATCTTTTTATTCCTCCTTGAACACTCAGAGCTTGCTGCATAGGAAATACAACCAAAAAAAAAAACAGAGAGTGCACGCAGAGCAGTCCAGCAAGCCTTGACCTCACCAAATGCAAACAGCACAGTTTTATACCAGAAATAGGGATCTGTACTGCGATCTGGAGCTGGCAACTTCATGCACACAGTGGATGCCATCGGGAGCTTCACTTAAAGTATTTCCTAGATCTAAGCAGACAAGGTCCTTCAGACTCATATTATTATGCTTTATATTTCCAAACAATCCATTGCTGAGACGGAGAAGAATTAACAATTCCCATACTCCCAGTGAACAAAATGCAAAATATTTTCACCTCCCAAATTGCCCATGATGAAAGCCTATGCCAGGAATAAGGATATTGAACTCCTTAGTGCTCCTTCCAGAGCAACGTGGATTTTCCCTCACTGAGAAATCCTACTTTGCCATTGTCCATCTCATGACCTCACCTTGGCAATGCAGATGAGTGGCAGAGCAGAAGTAGCACACAAGTAGTAAATTTGCACCAAAACAATGATATCAAATATTTCAAGGGAAAAAAATGCTCTTGGCTCACGGGTTCATGTGAGTTTCCAGCTGGAGATGGAACTTCAAAGAAGATACTCAAATCTCTAACAAGGGAATGAGCCTCCTGATAAATCTTTGATCACTGTCCCTTGGACAAAAAACACACAAATAATTCCCCTTTCAGAGGTCTTCTGCTCCTGGGAAGTGTCTGTTTTGGTTGGGAAAAATGCCTGAGAGCCTGAGAGCCTGAGAGACTAATCTAGATCAAGGTTTTTGCTTTAAACTTGAAATCAAGGCCGGGTTTGTTGGCACAGAAGAAGGAATTTGCAAAGTCTATTCAAGAATCCGAGTCCAGGTTCAGTCCCATCATCTCCTTTTCTAATAGAAATCCCTCATTTCCTTTCCCTTTCATCCAGTGTGAGGGCTGAGCCTTTCTAGGACTTTCCGGAAAGTGCTTGGGTCACTGTGACACTTCTGCTTTGGTTCCTGTCTTGCATTTTGCTCATGCATGATCTCCCGTGGTACTTTACTGTATCTCTTATCTACATGGCACCGTCCTCCACCCAAAGCTGTTGGATCCTTTGTATTTTGCAACAAGTAACACATCCTTCCCATTCACTGATAAATGATCTTTCCTGAGTCTTCAGGCTTATCAATGGACAACTCTCTCCCGTCCTTCCAATCCCAGATCACTGAGGACAGGAGGGAATCTGAGGCTTGTTTGAAGCATTCAGCATAGAATATTCTAGGGTCAGTGTCACATCTTTTTCATTAGCAGAAGTTTTAATTCTTGTCCAGCACACATTCAAACCCAGTGACTTACTGCACTCACACAGGCAGTATGTTTCTGTGTGCTAAAGGCCACACGTCCCAACCAGACCTCCTCCTGCAGCACCTTCTGACCCAGCTCCGTAACATTAGAATCAAATCTACTAAATGTGTTTCAGTGCAAATCCTGTGAGAGCCTCAATAAGAGACATCACAAAAAAATGCAGTGCCCACTGTGCTGTAACAAATGTAGAGGCCTTGCATGAACATTGAAAAATCACACAACTTTTTTTGCTTTAGGAGCTATTTTCCTGACACCGACCTTAAGAATGCGTTTCCTCTGCAGGCTCCACAAATGCCTCAGGCGCACGGGTGAGCCAAAGAGAACAGCTGCCTCTCTTCAGATTTGAGCTACTTTCACCACCACCCCCAAAAACACGCACAGGAGCGTTCTCGTTATTAGAGAGGGTAAGTGTTTGCGCTGAAAGAAAAATTTAAACTGCTGTACAAACAGATGCCAAATTAGCACAAGTGACCCACAACCAGCAGTGCAGAAATTCTCCAGTGGAGTTTGAAAAGGCAGTTGGATGTCTCAGCAAATTAGCTTCCAGACCGCCCTGATGACAAGACTCCTCTCAAGCTCAAGTCATCATCACTGTAAAGCAGCTGTTCTTCCACAGACTTTCCAATGAATTTTGCTCTATCTCTGAGGAACAAAATGCAAAATGTCACCTCATATGAGCCTTTGGGCTCATAAAACAGCCCAAAGTGTTTACTCATTTAAATCATGCAGAACCTTTCAGGCTTTCTTCAGAGGACAAGTTCCTCTCTAGTCCTCATAGGTTTGCCAGTGTATTTTAAGCCAGATCTCTGGCACTTCTTTCTGTTGAGTCCTCAGTTTCTTTCGAGGTGGAAAAACAATCCTGCAAAACCCAGGTGCGGTTTTGTAAAACGAAGTATTGCCCAAGAGAGGTAAAGGAGAAGCCCAGGCTGCAGCCTGACACCACAGTCAAGGCTCCTCAGATAGGATCAAAAGCAGCAAAGGCTCATGGCACCAAGACCCTGCAAGAAGAAGGGAACCAATTCAACACGACTAACTTGTCCTTGGCTTGATGTTGCAAGGAGAGTGCCTTTTTGCACTACCCGTGCACTGCTTCGTGCCACATCAGTTACCATCAGTTCTCCGCACCGCGTGAGCACGTGCCAGGTGGCCACGGCTTGGCCACACAGCCCGGGGTCATCCCAGAGCACGTGGCCTGCAGCAGGGCTGCCGCCCATGTGTCACTCCGCTTTAAGGGTGACCCAAGGATTTTTCCCTCAAGTCTTGTATAAAGAAAATATCATTTTTTCTATCAGTCCATAATACTGATACTGTAAGGACCTATACAACTGCCAAGTCCTCCAGTTTCGTCCTCTTCTGGTCAGTGGGGACTTACTCTTTCTGCAGGATGTCCACCTATGTACAGAAGGAAACCCTGCAGGTCCTAAGTGCTTTTGATGTAGTATTATGAACCTAAAGTATTTGATTAGCAATTGGTTATTTAAGACAAGTACTAAAAGCACACTGTAAGCACACCAAGGAACACCCTGTCTACAAGATACTAAAAGCCTGCAGTACCAAGCACCAGGTAAAAATACAGGCTGCCCAAAGAGACAAACCCTCGTGGTTGCACTGATTGTCACTTGGATTTCTTGGAAAACATGACTGTATGTCGCCATAAGCTGAAAAGCTACAGTTACAGTTACCATTATTAAAATACTCCCTATAAGGAAAAAGAGCAGGGCCAATACTCCGAGGAGACATACGTACAGGCTTGTTCCCTTTCTAAAAATGAATCCTGATGAATATGCGACCTTTTTATGACTCCTTCCCTACTAGCAAACTGGCTTAGCAGAAAGAATGTGAATGTACATTTTGAGCATACACTGGTAGGAACCAAACTGTGAAGATGTCAACTTCAGACTCTGCATCAGAACCCTAAAGGCATCGGTTGCTCCCATCCACACAGGGAACAGCAGTCAATCGATTGAGAAACACAACATTTCAAACTCCACAAATTCTCCAATGTGCTTCTTCATTGGACTCATCGATTCAGATTTGCAGATGGAGGCTGCATTCTCCTAAGCAGCCTAAAGGAGACAGACACACAAATCCCATAAAATTTGGTGGAGGTTGGAGTCTTCATTTCTGCAGCCACCAAGAAAAATCCATGTGTGGAGTTCCTCAGCAAGTGATCTTAAACACTGCATCATGAACAAGTGCAAGAAAGTTGCAAGCGGTGTTCAGACCACTTACCACGTATCGATACAAGGCCGGCATGGTCCTTGTTCCCGTTGCAAAGCCCTAAGGACACGCAGCAGGTCCATGCAAACTGGGTAATGCAGCGTGGGGCTGCCCAGGGTGCCCCACGCTCTCTTCCAAAGCAACAACTTTTTGCTCAGGACTAACGGAGCCCCAACTCCAAACCTCCCTGCAGCCTCTAACCAAGTGCAGCGGCAGGCTGGATGCACCAAGGGTGCAAAGCTGGTCCCCGTCTCGGAGCAGAAGAAGGAGCCCCTTGATGCCCTGAGCCCCTGGCCTCCGCACGCGGCACAGCGCCGTAACCACATTCTCCTGGGGCTATTCCTCCTCTCCTGCCTTGTCTCCACCTTCTCACTACCTGTCGGGCCATGCTTTTATGCAGCACCCATCCCTGCCTGCATCTGCAAGCACCACAGGAAGCCCCCAAAGGGCTCCTTTTCTCGCCAACTTTGTTATTTGGCTTTTAAAATTCAATTACCTTCCTAGCAGCAGGCTGCGAAATCATAAAGATCGTGGCAAAAGGCGGTGAGCGAGGGAGAGCGCCGTTACTGCAGGCACACGCTCTCCTCCAACGGCCCTTGGAGAAGGACTCGGGCTCAGCCCTCGCTCAAACGTGCTCTGCTCCACAGCTTCCAGTGAGCCAGTGCTTCCCCGTAGGAGCCCTAGGGTCTCTACAAGGGTCTGGCAGAACCTCATTCCCTCTTTAACGCTCAAAAGACACCACTGAATTCCCCTTTTCCAACCGCAGTGACTGGTAGGGTTAGTGCTAAGAGGAGCGGGCGCAGTGGGGAGGGCCAGTGGCCCCTCGCAGCAGAGTGGGTGCAGGGGCACACACTCCTGCCTCCCCTGGCACCTCTTCCCGGGGGATGAATCTCCTGGAAGGGCAGTGCGGGAAGCTGGGCCCTGGATGGCGCCTTGTGCAGCGCAGGACTCTCTCTCCTTGGCTGCAATTCTTCCCACCCGCCAGCTAGTTCAGAAAATAACATAATGAAAACAGCCTTTTTTTTTTTTCTTAACTCCTTTCTTTTTTTTTTCCATTGCTCATTTTATTTTACTGAGCTACCGCGCATGGATCCGAATCTTTATTTTGGCTCCGGTCCTTTTGCAATATCATTACCCTCGCGCAAAGGAAAAGCCCTCTGGAGATTTCCAATCCAAACAGGCCCTCGTTTTATCTACAACTATTTGAGTACATGACCTCAGATAACCCCGGGGCCCACTGCGTGCCAGATTCAAACTGCAGCCATGGGAACTTTAAATACGAGGAAGAGTTTCCAGCTCGCCTCCGACACGGGAAGACACTCGGCGGCTCCTCTGGCTGCCGCTCGCTGGGCACGAGGGCACAGCCGCCTCCGCTGCGGCCCCCGGCCCCTCTGCTCCGTGGGTACCGGCTCTGGCTTCACGTTACTGAAATGCCCAAAGCTGCACTCAGGCCAAGCAGGTAATGCATGAGGCCATGCCTGGATTCCTCTGGGCACATGGAGCGTTTTCATCCTCCATAGCCTGCTGCTCACCGCCGCATCCGTCGGCTCCCACCGGCTTTCCCGTCTGCTTATGAATCTAGATTAAAGCAGCTGAGCTGGAAGTTGGAATGAGGCTCAGGAGGTTTTGGCAGCTGGCGATCCCTGGACAACCGCGGTGGGTGGGTACCTTGCTCTTTCCAGCCCCTTGGAAAACACTGGCTCAGAGCACTAAGGCCGAGTGTTTGGGAATGCAAGTGATAAGCATCTTGCACAAAAGCACTCACTTGAGTCTTCCTCCCCGATAAATACTTCAAGGGTTATGACAGCCCCTCTGATACTCAGGAGGGAAATGAAGCCTCGAGCTGAGCAGCGCCGCAGAGGAATAGAAATCCTGCACTCGAGCAGCAGCACGGGAGCCTGGGCTCTGCATCTGCTCCCGACTGCCACGTTCCTTCAAGACAGGAACGTGACCTCAGCGAAATGATGACAGGCCACAGCGTGGGGACCCATCCAGGGCTGCTCTGCTTCTCTTCCCCGGGATCTCTGTAACAGGGCGTTTGCCCGCGAGGAGCTGGGCCACAGCCACGAGCCCATTTCCCCAGCGGGCAGATCGCTTGTGCGCCTGCCACGGCGGCTCTGCGCGCTGCCCGCGGCCGAGGGAACATCCTGGAGCTTGCTGGAGAAAGGCAGTTTAAACTACACATTTAAGAGGAGGCAGCTCTGACATGGGGGCACTGCTCAGAGCATCGTTTCTGCACCCTGAGTGGGCCCGTTGGCCGAGAGAGGCAGTGAAGGAGGTGGTAACCCGCCCACGGGCCGGGCTCCCTGCAGGGGCAGGAGCGGTTGAGGCCCGCAGGGACCCCGGGGCTGGCACGGGATGGCTCCCAGCGCCAGCCCGACCCAGAGCCCAGCTGCTGGCGTGGGTGGTCACACCTCCCTGTTCTCGGCCGTACGCAGCCGGGTACCAACGCGTTATCTGGAGACCTCTGCATTTCAAGGCTGATTGTATTTTGGTCTTTACAGCCCCTGAAAAAATGAGTGCAGTTAAGTCTCATCACTAGAAATTTGCATAAGGTCACTCCAAGGCTTCATGCATTTCCTCTGTTCAGCTCTCAGGGCTCTTGGTGTTCTCCTTGGTCATTTATAACTTCATGGCTGTAGGGCATTTCGAGTAAATCATCCACTACCAGTTTCCTCTCTTCAGCAACATGCATCAAGTTTTTCATTCAGGCTAAATGAAGCTTCAACTGCTTTGTAAAAAAGCAGTTCTGTTAAGTTAAAGACAGAATGACTTGAAGGGATGCTATCTCTCCCCCCGCAAAAAAGATCAAAATTATTTCAGTACAGAAGAAAACTTGAGCCCTTGAGAAGGAGAAAGATACTGCAAATATTTAGCTGCACAACTGCAAGTAAAAAACCCAATTCTTACATTTTCTTTGGGAAAGTCATTTGTAACCTCTCTGAGGAGGCCTTCTTGCTATGAATAAAATGAGAAATGCAATCAGAAACTAAAACCCATATTTAGCCACGATGCAAAAATGTGGTAGGGCACACACCAGCTACGAGCGGATGAGAACAGGGCAGTTTCTGTTCACATGGGAATACATGGGGGTCCATTTCACCTGACCGCGCACATTTACAAATCTGAGACTCAACTTCAAATTGGAAACAAAACAGAACCAAAACCATCAGTCGGGTACCAAACTGCTGGATAACAGCGTTGGCCTGGGACAGGTTGAGTGTGCCCAGTTTCACAGGCCTCTTCTCCCAAGGGCAAACTCCAGCCAAGCCTCAAGGTCCAACGAGGAAAGGTAGGCGACCACCTGCCCTGGAGATCCTCACAACCACCCAAGTGTCCGGCCACCAATCCAACCCTCTGGACACCGGGGTTCAAGCAGGGACTGCCAGCCTGAGCTCAGGCTTGTGCAGACTCTGCGAGGACATGAGCTGACGCAGCAGGAGCAACGTCCTGCACACCCCGCTCTGCACCATGCCCTTGCCGTGCCCCGTGCACATCTGGCCAGCACTGCAGGGAACCATACTGCAGAACTGATGCAGGATAAAACTAACCCGTGTAGCTTTGACAGGTTCATTTCCACTGTCTGAAGCAGCCACCCTACAGCTAACCAAGTGCTTGCATGGGGACACGGGGGCCAGGGCAGGAGAGAGGCGAGGGGAGAGCGATGCCTTCACGCGGCAGCAGTGTCAGCCTAATGCGACTTACAGCTCTAGGAAACCCTAGTCATAAAAGCCTGATCCCATTTCCAACAGACCTCCAATGATGCTCGAGTATTTTCCTCTGTTCTCTGAACATGGTATGTAGGAGCCCAACTCATTTAGGCATTATTCACATAATTACTTTTATCCCATAAATATCAGTGTAGCATTTCTGTACACCAGGAAAGAATGAATCTTATGGTCCCTCTGATAGGGATTTTTCTTTAATTCCCTCCTTGAATTTTTCAACGCCTTTTAAATTTCTCTGTTGCTTTCAAATTAAGATTTTCAAGTCAAAACATAGTAAAATCTCAAACAAGTGGAGTACTTTCGACCTAACCTCATCTTTTCCCTCTGGAAGTTTAGTCTATTTATTTAATGTCCTCCGCTGCCACAGCTATCTCCCCTCTGCTAAGCAACCAGCTCTATACGCATGGATGAGCCTTTGCAACCAGAAAAATAACCAGCCTGATGCAGCTTAGGTAGGAGAATCTGACTGTGTGCATTCCTGCTGCAACTGGCCCCGGGAAAAGGACACCCTGCCACTTTTAAACCTGGGAGGTCTTTGAGAGCTTGGCAGAGTTCCCCTGGGAGGGCCGTCATTAGCCGTTTAAACCCCACTATAGCAGAGGTCTGAATTGCAGGGTCTGACAAAGCCCCTGCCGAGATATCTGTCAGGAAAGGCTCCTGACACTGGCAGGGGCTGTTAACAGTAACAATGATGACAATATCTTGGGGATTTTCAGGAGTGGGGACTTCAAAGGGACTCTAAAGAGGTATTTTTCATTAAGAAATAAGAAAGGCGCTGAGTCTTGGTTTTGGCACCAAAGCTGAATATGAATGATACTGTAGTAAGTCACAGAGCAGCAATGGCATAAATTTACCCTAATTTGAATATGCATGTACTGCTTTTCACTATGGTTCCCTTGACACAGATTTTGCATTACCTGGCCAGCCTGGCAGCCCTTGGTCCAGCCCTTAGACTTATTATGATGGGTTCCTTGAGTGCCCAAGAGCAGGAATAAGTGGCTGGCAAGTGCCGGCAACTAAGTACCGTTACTGTGATCTTAAGAAGGGGCCATCTACCACCAAACCTGCCTGTGAGCCCAGGCTTCAGCCCAAACGCCCTGCTCAGCCTCACAGCGGGTCACTGGCTCCCCTCGGGGTGCCCCAGCAGCCCAGGCAGGAATGAAGCGGAATCCTGCAGTGTGACGATGGGAAGAGTCGCAAGTGCGTGTCTGTACACAGAGATGTTTTCCCATTGCTGCTGTCACCCCAAAATTCCTATTCTGCAGTTATATCTGGGGGGAAAAAGGAGATGATCAAGAGTGATGAAACTATAGGACAGATTCCAGGCTACAGGGCGCCTGTTTCCCAACTGCAGGAATTTACCACCTACTGCATGGACTAACGCCGTGGGGCAGCCAGATGAATCTGTGAAAAAAAAGTCCACTACCAGCACTGCCAACAAGAATGCGAGACCTTAACGCTGTGCTTTGCCCACATCAGCCTTCTCCCAGCCAAAACATCCCAGAGACTCTGCAGCCGTGTCAAGAGCCAAATTTTGCAGCCTGCTTTCTGAGGACAGGTTTTCTTGTCAGGCAGCGGCTCCCATCTGGATTTAGGAGAGATGTTTTGGTTCTACTGTGACCACATGTGCTCTGTGTCCCTCCAAACTGAACTGAGGGCCAGTTCTCCCGCCTTGGAGAGCTAAATCCCAAAGGGATGGGATCAGGTTAGCACTGAGCAAGAGCCCTTAGGGCCTGCAGAGCAGATTGACTTTCACACCTCACTGGCCACACAGAAGAAACCCAATCTAAAGACCGTAACTTTGCATAACCGATTATTTTCACTGGGGTAATCTGAGCCCTCCAGCAAATGCCTCTAAATGCCGTTGATCCAGGAAAGGCCCCGCTCCGGGAAGAAACAACCCAACTGCAGGAGAGAGCCACTGTAAAGCCCAAAACCAGAGTGAGCAAAGGCTGCTCCCACCTGAGGGCTGAGTTTACCACTGGGAATGAAGGCTGAATCCTTCAGCATAGGCCATTCTTGGCTCACGAGGAAGCGCAAAGTAATGTTTTAGTGCCCAGATCATTTAAATATTCAGAAACTGGAGTGGGCCAATAAGCCATGGGAAGCCCTAAACGGAGCCCTGAGTCGGGCTGGGCTGCAGGAAGCCGTTTGGTTTTACTCGATGTCTTCGCAGCCTCCTTTTCCAGTGTCCCACACACATTTGGAGAGAATTCAGCTCTCAGGCTGGCTCCCCAGTGACCTATTATCCCTCCACATCGATCACTCCAGCTTGTCACCAAAGAGCCGCTCACGTGACCTTGCTTACAGGGAACCACGCTCCCGGTCTGACTTCTCTGCCACCAGCTTCCTTCTCTCCAGCTCCCAGCTGATGTCCTGCTGCGTGACCCCGCTCAGTGAGCTCGTCCTCTTCAAAAGTCCCTGAATTTAGAGGGTTGAATCAGAAACCTGTCAGCTGCAGAAGGTACCCTCAGAGTTTTCCAGATATATCCACTGCTATGGACGATAGGCAGGTGTTTTACACCAGGAATTGACCACCAGAGATGAAGTGGTACATGTTGCTGTTCCAGCAGTGCTGCAACTTGTTCCTTCTGCTCCTTGGGCCTTCAAAACACTGACCCAGCTGCACACAGGCTCTCAGGCCTCTTTCAGCCAGATCGGTCCCAACACCTGGCCTGTCATATGGCCCCAAACACTACAGCAAGTCTGAGGGAGGGACAAGGGTACAAGCAAAGGAGGGACTGGAACATCCTTGTGGCAGCAAAACAGCCTTAGGCTGGACTCACCTGATCATAACCACAGTCATTGTGAGGGGCCTTGGGAAAAGAAAACTGTTTGGTTGTGCTGATCTTAAACATAAGACCGCCTCCTCCTTCATGAAAATGCCCTGGTAGACGCAAATCACACAGGAACCACAAAGAAAAAGAGATGAGGCAAGACAAAGGGAAGAAACGGGGAAAATATTAAGAGCATGAGAAAATGAAGCTTTCATCTGCGCCTTCCCCAACACCTTCTTGATCAAATGGTCAACTCAGACTGTGTAAATCAAACTAAGACAGTTGTTCAAAGAAAATGTCATGACATCCATGAAAAATGCTAGGTTTTCCACCTTTGCCAAAACACTTACGAACTCATTCCCCCTCTGAGACCTCACTCCCTTTTTCAGGAAATTGGGGGGTACTGAGCTGCCCTCTAGAAGGAAAGTTTATGCCTCTCAGGAGACTTCGCTCCAGACCACCAGTCTCAGATAAGTCAGTGATAAAAAGCTTGGTGGCACCAAGGGATTCCTGTTGCCTTTCTGGGTAGAAAGAGAAACAAATTTATTCTGACCCCCTTATAAATAACTGCCTCAAAGGCAACATCGTGCAGAGCCAAATAAAGCCTATCTGGGGTTACTACATGTAATCTAGCTGTATTTCATCAAGATAATTGGAAAATATCACCCTCTTCATGACTCACATGATGTAGGAGTTGAGAAATGTTTTTAAACCTTCCTGCTTCTCTTTTCAGGTTTCATCAGGTTACTGTGTTACCTGCTTGTGTTTCTAAAACACGGTAAAATCCTTCGATGAAAGGATTTACCCGAACATCAAGCGGTCTCTTATTACGTCAGGTAGGTCACGTGCATGGCATGCAATTTGGAGGGGATGAAGTATTCTTGAAAAGCTCAGACCCTACATATGTTGCTGATCGTCTTCATCATTAGCTGCTTCCCGTTGAAAATGCCTTTGAAAGAGTAGACAAAACAGGAAATTATGCACCATATCCCACTGTGGTACAGAGCACTATGGTTTTCCTTGGTGTGGAGGGTCATGTCATACAATGAATGTAATCAATAATAATAATTAGATATTTTTAATTTTATGCCCACAAGAAGCTGCACAGTTTAGTGTCCCAAGATCTTCAGATAAATGTTGTCAAGTGATTACAAACCTGTCAAATTCTATGATGAACTCAAGTATGTATAATCTCGATATGCAATGCTCACTGAAATGACAGTTTCAGAAATGCCTAGAGATCATGTACGCTCCTGAAGCAACATAGGTCTACTGCCAAAACAGCTGCCCGGGCAAACACTGTGAATTTTGGAGTTGGATGACTGCAAAATTGTTCATTCTCCATGAAGGATATAACAGGATTTTAAATGCATTTGCAACAACTGGACAACATTTTTGTGCAAAACTCTCAGCAGGAAGTGAAAAACATTGGTGTGATATTACCTGTGCTACAAGATGGTCTTCATCAAGCTGTTTACTATAAAGTTTCCTACCCACCACTCTCATGATCTTGATGTATGAAGTGAAAATAAGACCCTTGAGACCTTTGTTTGTGTTCAAATCAATTCAGTTCACCTGAACTACCGATGAAGCTGGTTTCCTCATTGTAACAACGAGAACTTTGACATTATTTAACTTTTAATGCACAAGATATCTCAAATAATGAAATCCAGCTAATGACATTGGTGGTCTGCACATAGAATGATCATCATGAGAACCCACCAGCATAAATATATAGACATTCAAACTCTGACAGAGCTGGACAGCCCCTCCTTAACATGACATACAAACAATGAGCATTATAAGGGCACCAGAGTCGAAAAGGAGGAGAAACTCTACAGTGTATAAAACATGGGAATTTTGACTTCTTGACACAGCCAATACACTGAACTCTGCCCTCAGGAGGCACAGGGACTGGGAGCCAACAGAACCGAAATTGGCTACAAATCTCCTGTTTTCTCATGACATTTGAGAGAAAACATGGGGACGGTTTCTTTAGGACACATGGGAGTTATAGCTGTGTCACTGCCTTCCCCAGAGAGTTCTTCATTTTCCTTACAGTCACTCGATCACTGTCTCCCTTTGACCTTTCATTACTTTCTCCCAGTGCACCAGCATCACTGCTGACCAATGCACTTCCCCAGCCCTTCCAAACCCAAGAGGGGAAGAAAAAGTCTGGTACAGAACCGTATAAAAGGACGTTTACTCTGCACTACATTGTGTCTTCTTTTCTATGCTAGTCTAAATACAAGTGCTGCTTTCACTGCCAATCGCTGTTTGCTTGTTCTGTTTCCACTGGCTAAAACCATCATTTTTCCAGCTAGTGTTGTGCTCCAGGAAAAAAACACACATTCATACCTTTGTTGCATTTTGCCCAGGAGAACAAGGCTGGTTCCCAGGAACGGGGATGATTTTCTCAAAATAAAACATTTTCTGTCAGCTGAGGCTTGCCTTCTAATAGCTAATTTGGCATCAACATTTTCAGCACTGTAATACATAACACCATGAATAATTAACAGTTTCTTTTCTCCCCCTGAAGTTTAATATTCTCCTGCAGCTTGCAGGAGAATACACATTAAAATACACATTAAAAAAAAAAAAAAAGGAAGCTAAAGGCAAATCAAGCTCGTACAGACACCGAGAAAGAAAATCTGCAACATGAGACTGTCTTCCTTGAAGAAACACAGCTGATCTGCTGCATTCCCATATCTGACTTCCACTGGTCTGTGTAAAACATAAACTTCACGCTAACCCTATGAAAACAGTCAACATACAAGAGAGACAACAGTCTGCTCCGAGCTGGTGAAAGGGGAAAAAAAATCTCAGGCTGTCATTCTTGCCTTGCTGTGACCTTCATGCTCCACTGAATTTCTGAAGATACTGAAATCTTGGCAGGAAAGTGTACAGTCTGTGGGAACCAGGCAGCACCGGCCGGGCTCGCTGCTGAGAACTAGGCCCAGTCAAGCCCTTTTTGAGGGGAGCTCTGTGTTTTGGGGAGTTCTCTGTTCCACATTTATGGTAACACGATGTTAAGAAAATGAAATGCTGGGAATTTTACTGCACCCTGCTTGTGCATGGTGCTTTAGCCGCCCTCTTGCCCCTGCTGCAGTGGGCTAGGGGCAATGCGCTTTCCATGTGCCCATCCCTGCACACAGCGGGGTTCAGGCTGCTCAGGTTCATCTTCTATAAAACACTGTATTTATGCGACATCCCCCAGAATCCCAGATAAAACATTCTTTTGCCCACTTAAGACACAAATTCTTACACTGAAGCCTAGGGAGGGCTAGAGAGGGACTAGGTGATCTCTAGAGGCCCCTTCCAACCTCACCCATTCTGGGACTCTGGGAAGGCACCTGGTGGTCTCTAACAGGAGCCGCAGCTTGGGAATCGGGAAGCACGGGCAGCATTCCCGCTGGGAACCCCTCACTGGCGGGGAGGTTCCTTGGCACTCCCAATTTCCCTGCCCATCGTGGTGGTCACTTGCTGCCAGCTCCCGCCTCACCACAGTTTATGACGCTTTAGCAATGAGAAAACAAGCCCATCCCAAGCCTTGAAGGCAGCACAAATTGCTATGACAAATCTTCAGCTGCCCTGACGATGCTATTTAGCAACCAGGCTATAGATCTCCTCTGAATTAAAGGACTGCCGAGAGCCCTTTGAACGCAAAGTTGCTGTCTGGGGGTGAGGTGCCCTCACAACTGAACGTCCACACTGAGCCGGGCCAGGGACAAGCACCTTTGAGGTCAATTCAGCGCCTCCAACAGCGTCTCTAAACCAGGATAATGCCCGCTCTGCTTCCCGGCCAGTGGGTGAGCAGGACACGTTGCAGATTACATCTAAATTGCCAGGCCCAGGATAAACAAAAAGATTAAGAGGGCCTGAGGCTTTGTGTGGAACAAACCAAGAACCGGTGAGGCCGGCGCGGGGCTGCGCTGCTGAGGGGGAAATGGCCGGCTCGCCTCGGGGAAGCTCCAGGTGCTCTTCATCACCGCTCTGACCCGCAGGCTCTGACAAATTGCATCCTATGGATGAACCTTCAATTAAATCACTGAGGGTTTTAAAGCATTATTCACTTTCTGCAGTCTGTGCAAGGCAGCACGCATGTGACCCTTCTTAATTCTTCTTTTAGGTGGTGGCACAGCCTTTCCAAAAAGATTTCAGAGCTGAAAAGAAGCAAACAGAGCTCCACTATTACAGAAGTGGAAGAACTGATGTTTTCTCAGTTCTCCTTGCAGTTTGAGATGCTTTTTACCCTAAGCAACTCCCTGGCTGTCTCTCAGTGGAGAAGTATTTTATGAAATGCCCAGTCTTCCAATTCTGCTGCAGATCAGGAAGGACAACCATTGTAAGGAATAAAAAGGCTGTTGACCAAGCCAAGAAAGGTGACCACAAAACAAAATTGCCCCAATCCCACTTCCACGACCTGACCGAGCAGGGAGATAGCAAACTGGCTCACGAGCTAGTGAGAAAGATGATGTGTGGGAGTTCTCAGCATCATCTGGACCGACAGAGCAGCCCACATAAAAGGCACAAAAAAGCCTGCTGATCAGATTGGTGTGACAGAGGCTCATGAGATACATGCACATTTTCAACCTAAACGACAGCTCAAGGGATCTATATTACTAATTATCGACTAATATTGCCAGAGTTCCCAGGCCAACTTCAAAGGTTCCCACAAAATGCCCCGAGCAGAGGGTTTTTCATCTCATCATAAGGCCGTTTTCTTTGTCCCTGCTAAAGCGGCAGCTCCGTCCGAGAGGTTCCCTTGGAGTCAATCCGTTTGCACAGGATGAGCTTTACAGCAGTGCAAGTCATTACCTCCGCGACACCAAAGCAGAAACATTTGCTGCAACTGTTAGAACACTTTTGCACCTAATTTCACACACACGCAAAAAAAAAGGTGGCTTCCTCTCTGCTCCCCACCGCCTCTTAATTCCCTGCTAACACCTTTCCAAGAGCTGGGGTGAGTCCCCTGGAAACATAAAGGGCAGGGAAAGGGGATGGGGGTGGGGAATAGATATTAGATCTCTGGACAGAGAAATGAAGCCGTTATCTCTAACATCCTGCAGAGCTCAGGCTGAGGTCACAAGTTAAACAGGACATCAGGATAGGTGATGTAATTTGCTTATTTAGGATCAGTGCTTTCAGTGAGGCGAACGAGACAACCTATTTGGATTTACAGCTAATCCCATAATAAACGGAGGGCAGCTCAGTTGCAGAACCTGCAGCCGAGGCCAAAGAGATTTTTTTCCCCCTGCACATTTCTCTCTCTTGCAGCAGCAGGTTCGTCCCCATCTTTCTTTCTTGCATGAATGCATCAAGATCTCACCTGCCTCTTCCATGCTTGGGGGAAGAAAAGCCGCACACTCTCAATGTTGAGCTCGGCAGCAGCTTGTTGCTTCGAGCTGAGCAGAACTCAGCATTTCTGCAGACAGACAGGCCCTCCTGGCTCCAAATCTGCCTGCAGAGTCTCAAACCAGCAAGAATTTTACAGCTGAGGTATAAACTTTTAACGATGGGGGTTCTTATATAACAAGAATAATTTATTGGCTCGCTTCTGCAACACTGAACACACTGTTTTCCCTTCGAACTGTCGTGACAAACACTTGCGATATAAAGATTTAAAGTGGACAGCTTGCACCCTTTCTCCCTTTGGTTTATCCCCGTTCAAACTGTAATTTCACCCGGACAATATTGCACAAAGCACCATTACTCACAACCAAGGGCTTCCATTGCCTTCCTGAATTATCCCCCTTGACACAAGTGCTTTTCCGCAACAAGAACCCGGCTTAGCCAGATATCAGACTTTAGCCAAGGGACGAGGAAGCCCTCCCTACCTCAGGCTCACTGACAAAGACAGCAGGAAAGGAAGATGCATTAGCCACACTGTAGGGTCAGGCAATAGATGCTTATCTCCCTCTGCTTCTCCCACATTGACAGAGAACTTCAAAGCTCAACATTCAAAGACAGTACAGAAAGGAGAGATGGAAAGACCAAGCCAGTCATCCAGGCACTATCTCCCAAACAAAGTTAATTTTCAAGAGTTTCATTCCTAGGCTGGAGTCTCCTTCCTGTTCCTTTGCTGCTCTGCTCCGAGCGCCTGGCTCAGCTGCTGTGGCCATCACGTGGACTCCATGCACGGACCCCCGTTTGGGATGATCTGCTGCCCACATGTTCATATCCGCAGCTGTAGCAGCCCAGTTTTTAGCAGGATTCTTTTTTGTTAATCCAGGTCCTGTGCTACAAGTTCCTCTAAGTTAGCAGGAGCAGAGAGCCCATCTTCCACACAAGCTAACTCGGTAGCTGCCCTATAGGTGCTTACTACAGCCCCAGCACTTCCCAGGGTCTTATGGACAGTGTCAGGGACCAGCGAGCCAAATTTACCATGTAAGAAACAACGCTTTTCACACCCTCCCATTTCTAAGGTTGCTATTTGGGGATATCCAAGGAGAAAAAAAGTTGCATACAAGACACTCAAACGAGTGCACAGAGGACAGGAAAGAGACATTTGCATTTCAAACAGATTGAGGAAATGGGTTTCCTTGAATGATTTTAAGGCTAGGAAGCTTCCTGGGGTCTCTTTGCATGTCCTTGAAAAGAATTAGCTTTATCTCCGTTCAGGTCCCTAAAGCACTGCTCACTGCAGGCAACACCTACAGAGGTTACGCGACTCCTCCGTGATGACCCGAGAGCCCTGAAGAGGCAGCATGTGAGACCCACACAGGGGCGGCCGGCGAGGACAGAGGCCTCCGCAGCACAGCACTGACCCAACCACTTAAGCCGCAGGGCAGCAGGAGTGAGGACAAGCAGCACGCGGGTCTTGTTCTCTTTGCATTCGCTGCGAGCCCAACAGAGGTAGCTGGGGTTTGCCATTGTTTTAAGAGAGGAAAAATACGTTCAGTATTTTGGCAGGTTTACAAAGTTAGTCCATTCTTTGCATCTGCAAAAGCGAGGCCGTCCATCCCCGCTGAGGGAGCTGACAGAAGGAAACATATTTTATAGCAATCTTAGGTCCAGCATTGAATTGGGACCTATTTTTACCGTGCGCTCTGCGCTGCACTCATTAATTGTTAGGGCAACAATATTTGCTGACATGGTCACTCCGATCATTGACAGAGCAGAAGCCCAAGAGACAAAACAAGCCCGTGCTCCACAGACAGGGTGAGTCAGGCAGGATGCCACGCTGCTTCCTGTGACACACAGAAACGCTCATCTCCCACGGATGATCGCGGCTCATAAGCCCCCCCCAGCTCCCCAACGTCCCTCACCAGCCCCGGGAGGGCCGGGAAGGGTCCCCACATCTCCAGCCTGCCGAGCGCCCACCGGCTCCTCCTGGAAGCGTGTCCCTGCAAGCGCAGGTCCCATGCCACACGTGCAGCCGGAATCCCGGGCTGCCCGTCACCGATGGATATTCCTGCAAGGCGCTGGCAGAGCTCAAACCAGTTTGTAAAGTGGCAGTGTGAAGGGAGGTTTGCACAGAACTAGGATGTTTTGCAAAACGCTTGCAAAGGAAGTGCTGAGGTGTCTGTGTTGGCTGCAGGGGGCCCAGAGTGCTCCTTTAAAAGGAGAAATTGGCTTTTTTTTTTTAATGTGGGCAATCAATATGTGTTACAGTTAAGCTTTTCAATTTACCATCTGCAACTCCCCTCCTAGCACCTAAATGTCCCGAGATCTGCAGGTGCAGAGCTATCCTGTGCAACTCACTGGGAGCCTGCTAGGAATATATAGCTGAAAAAGCTTGGGATGCTCCCTGCAAGAAACGGTGATCTATGAGTGAAGCCTGTGGTGCAATCCGTGGAGGACAGCTGAACAAAATCAGCTCTGGAAAGGCAAAGCCTTAACTGTAGGTAAATACATGATTCAGAACACAGCACAGCTTGACAAATAACAGCATCTTCCCACGTGGAGCAGCGTAAAACATGCAGCTGTTCCATCACCACAATTTACAGAGGACAATATTTCTCCTGAAAGTGAGGGAACACTCAGTATACGCTCCTAGTCAGATTGATGATCCCTATTTATATTGTAAACTAAGAGAGCACATGCTAGAAAGCTGTAGAGTTAAGCGGTTTCAGACTCCAGATCACAAGCAAGGGGTCAGTTTTACGTTCCACCCCCCAGCCTAGGAATCCATCAGGTTTATTACAAGTCTTTCAATAGCAAATAAGCCAGCAGATCACTTCATTTCAATGAAACCACCAGGCTGAACGTGCTGTCTTGTGTCTGACGATGCACCTTTACCTGAAGATCTGCAGACCAACCCCAACCCTCGTGCTCTCATCCTTCACACAATCTGAGCAGCTGGACGACTCTCAGCTTCTGTTCAAGTTACAGACACGGTTCCATCAACCTCCAATATCAGATACAAGCAGAGCCCTAGAAAAACACACTCTGTTGTGTTTGCTCAAGAGCCATTTGTACAGTTCCGCCGAGCTAGGAGACCCTGCCAGCTGTCTACCAAAAGGCACTGAGCCAGACTTTACTGAAGTGCTCAGCCAGCATGTTTACTCGTAAGACAAACTTCTTTCTCAAGCTGGATTTCCAGTTTCTTCTTTTTCTTTCTTTAAACACTGATAAGATGAGAAATGTTGAAGCTGGAAGTTGGTATATATTATTGCTTTTGAGGGGATAAGTTTCAGCATGTTACTGTTAACACATAGAACAGTGAAACTGGAAGAGATGGCGCAGATTTGAGCTAATATAGTCAAGATTTTGTCTTAAAAAACAAATCACTGATACCCAATGCCAAACACAATCTGAAATCCTCAGCTAACAGGGACATGAATTAACCAAATAGCTCCTTAAAAAAGTAAGACCCTGAAAAAACTTCTCTATTAAAATAATTGTTATCAGAATCACAAAGCCATAATTAAACTTGGTTTATAATTAAAACATTATGGGTCATAGACAGAGTACTCAGGAACAAAAAGAATATAATCATGATAGTCAATGCCAAAAACAACATGCCAAATATCCCAAATCTGAAAACCAACAGTTTCTGCAGGCTGCACATGCAATTCCTGTTCTGTTTGACTGAGTCACCAGCACTCGCGAACGCTATTCACGCACTCAGAAACCCCTCGCACCTTTGCAGGGCTTTGCCAAAGTTCAAGCACAAATCTTGGCAACCAAGAGCCAGTTGCTGAATGCCGAACCCCAAAAGATGAAATGGTGTCTGAAATGGTGCAAGGAACAGCTAGTGAACACTGGCTTTAAATCAGCAAAGGCCAGTCCTACCTGGCAGCGACTGAAGATATCCGCCAAGGTTACTTGAACGTTGAAGTGCTTCAGAACCTGCAGGGCTTGTTCTTTTGCCTTTTCGGAGCAGTTCACGGAGAAACACCTTCCTTCTCCTACCTGGGACTGCAGCTTCAAAAGACAAATCATAAACCAAAAACATAACCAAGGAGGCACTCCATGCATAATAATCGTTTTTGATTTTGTCCTGTTTTTTCTAATACACTTGGTTTGCTTTCAGTAACAAGTAACATTGGGAGTTAATGGGCATTTACAGTCTAAATTTTGCTCTAACAAGCACAGCAGGTAACTTAACACTTTGCCTCAATTGCAAACAGCCTTGACACTCCTGAAGCAAGGTTCGGTATACCCGCATGATAGCCTCAGTTCCCTTTAACTTGTGGCATGGTGCAGACAGTGGTAGCAAGAGGAAACTGAATTTAATCACAGCTTTCACACAAGACCTGGCCAGATCACACACTGTTTGCAAAAGCACATTCAAGGAGATGGTGTACAATGACAGTTTTACTACTTCAGCCCTTCTGTTTTATACATTTTTGTACCTGGACTTCATAGATGGTCAATGAATTTGAAGGGGTTGATGCAGACACTTCCTCCTTGTTTCTTCCACATTAGCACAAAAGTCTGTATCTGGGAACAAGCACTGGGAAGTGTCCAGAGACAACTTTATGAATGTGATAAAAACTGACAGCGAGCTGGGATCAGCTAAATGCAAGTAAAAGAGCCTGGCAGAGCCATTCTGTCCACATGTAAGGCATACAAAGGCAAGGCAACAAAGGGAACCAGACATTTCCCAGGACAATATTGCACACTGGGAAGCAATTATTTCCCTTTTGCAATTTCTACACAGTGCTTTGGAATTAGAGCTTTGCCAAGTAAGATTATGCTGGACTCTGAAATACCTCAGCATCAGCCGTAGATGCTGGCAATCACAGCCTGGATAAGGAGCCTGTAACATGGCATGGCTCCACTTGCCTCACAGGATCTCATCAACGGGGCAGTTTTCTTGAATGTTCATCTATAAAGTAGGGATTTACACTACTTGCCCCAAGGCAAGTTCTGAAAACCCTCCACCTGACTATTTGAATAGTTGGGATCTCTAATATCTATAGTCTGAAATGCAGTCCTGCCCTCAAACTCATATGGAGCAATAACAGAGGGCATAGACCTTGCAGCAGGCGTCAGGACACGGTGGGCATTGATGTCAGAGGCTCAGAATATTCCCATCAATGCTCCACTTTGCAGTATGTTTCATGAAGGACTATGAATGACTAGTCCTGAAGGCAAGGTTAGGTTTTGCTTTGTTTTTTGTGCCCCTGTAGAGCAAACTCAAGTCTCCTGGTCCCATGCTTAGTGGCTTGTCTCTCTTCTGAGGCCAAAGAAAAATCTTTAAATATGGAAAAACAGCAGAGTGCTCTGTGAGGATGGAGCCAGTCAGCAAATGAGACTCCTTGTGATAAAATGCACGGGAAGTGAGTTTCACTTGCCAGTAAGCTCATACAGAAACAGTTTGGCTTGATGTTTTTGACATGGAGGTCAATTGCTCTCCCCGCTGATGAAGTATCAAGCATAAAAGGAACTTCAGCTTGGCCGTTCAGAACAAGAGCAAACCTCACAAGACCCTTTTTGTAGTTTTCAGACCAAAAAAAGCCAAGCCAGCTGTTCTTTCACATCTGGCTTTTCCTCGGCTCTACACTGCACATCCCAGACCATGCAATGACACAATGCCAGAGAAATGCCAGAAGCTCTAAGCACTTACAGTCTGATATGGGAGTCCAGAGGTTAAAATGACCCTTCCTTCCTGTCGGGCAATCTGGAAAAAAAAATCAGAAAAAAAATGTCTTAATTAGCATAGGTTGAAGTTAGCAGTGAATTCAGGCTTTCCTTCCAGTCAAAACACAGAGAACATGAACTGGTGACACAGAGCCCTTCTCTACGCTGCCGACATATGCTAGGACAAGAGTATCTGGGTCGAGTTCAACTATATGTTTTTGACAGCAGCAGCAGCTTGAGGCATTGCTCTCTCACTGCGCATGTGCTGGAGCAACTACTTGTGCATCTGCACTGCAGATGGACCAAGAAACGGATCCACCTTGAAAAAAATCCTATCAGAAAGCCTTATTATTTATTCATTTATTTTTCCTTAAGCCAAGCTATTTTTTCTCCTTAATCTGGCTCACAAAGCAGCAAGCAGTCCTGCTCACTCAACAATAGGCAGGGGAGCATAGAAAATTACCTTAAGCAGGTAATTCAGCAAAAAATATACACCCTTAAATGTGTCTGTAAGCTTCAGACATTAAGAAGCTGATGCTCACTCCATGCCTTAGTATTATTTTCCTGCAAAGCAAAAATAGGTGCAGAGAAATTGTGTGCCCTTTCCAGTCTACAAAGAGGGTCCCCATCAGTGTTTTCCATCCCCTTACTTGTAATCTTGCGCTTCTACCAGAGGTCTCCTTCAAGGAGAAGGGCTGCAAAGAGTTATCAGGGGACCCATTACTCATGCTTCTGACCTTCACAACAGAGTAAGAGGCATTTTTAAACAGTTTGAGGCCAAAGGAAGATACTAAATCTGGAACCGCAATTCTTCACAAAGATGAAAGTGTGACTGATCTTCATGTGATTAAATGACATCTCACCCCTCCACTCCTCCTTCTAGGAAGAAAATATTTTCAGGTCCACAGCAAGATAAGGATTCCCACGTGAACCAACACTTCTGCTCTGCTGGTGCTGACAAGAGATTGGCGCTTCAAGCTAGGCATGAGGTTATTTTTCTTCTCTGGCTTGGATTCTGCTGGAAACCCTTGCGTTTTTCACTACTTCCAGATGCACGGCACAGCGTCTCTCTCCTGGTTCCGAGTTTCAGAAGCTTTCTCTGAATCCCTCTTTAACCCTAGCAGGACCCATCTGGCCATCAGAGTCCTGCTGCGCTTCCCAGACAGCTTTGACAGCACCAGGCAGAGCCAGGGAACATCAAGCTTTGGAAAACAAACAGTTTTCTTAAACTCCCTCCTGGATTCTCTTGAGATTCATTTGACCTATGGGACACACAATGAGAAGGCAGCGGCTCTAAAGGTACAAACTGCCCTTTCAGTAAATCCAACAACCATTTTCTTCCTAATTTCATCTTCCAGGTAGTCTTTTTCCTCCTTCCTTCTGCAAAGTCACTGGTCTGACTGCCAATTCAGCACTGAGAGGGGGACAAGCTCTGAAGCACCTTCCCATAGCCGAAATCACTCGATTTTTCTCAAAACTAACTCCTCCTCTCAGTAATGTAAAAAATCTCAAGGAACTGAACTCTTGAAGTGGCAGCAGAGACGGTCTTTGCTCAGTGCAATCCTGCTTGCAGTCAGCTTGAGATCCCTGCATGCAACCGGCCACCAACCCAATCCCACGGCACATCCTCAAGAGAAGTCCCGGAGGCCTCAGCTAAACTTCATCACAGTAGGGAAAGCCACAAGGGGAGAGAGAGCTCTGAAACTCCTTCCGACTCAGGTGCCTTGCTGGGTACGTCGGAGGGTTTCACAGCGGGAGTGCTCAGCTCTGACTCCCTGCAGCCAGGGTTAATTAGTTCAAGCTTGATAAATCCCCTTATCTAAATGGCTCTGCAGAGACCAGCAAGGAACACCAAATGAAAAAGGAGAAAAGCAGTGTTAGTCGTGAACACCTCAGGCTAAATACAGAGGAAAGACCCTTGCAGCATGATTTTCTGCCTCTGGAACAAGGGCTGGGAGAAGCAGGCACAGCCGTGTGATAGCACACAGCTATCTAACTAACTAGCTAGCCAAACCCGCGGAGGACACGTGCTGGAGAAAATGGCACAGCTCCTTTTCCTCCTTAGAGAAGGTAACCGGCTTCAGGACCTTCTGGGCAACACGGTGATCATAAACACAGCTGAAAGGAAAGAAATGGTCAGAGCAGCTTGCTGGGGTGGGAGGCAGGGCCTCAAGCCCAGTGTGGAGCGGTCACTGGCCTCGGTTTCACAATCTGTTCAAAAGATGATATCAGCTTCCTCTGGAAACTGCTTAGATCTTCTGGATAAAAAGTACTACCTAAGACCTTGTGACTACTATGTGCCCCTTAAGAAGACTCTGTATTCAGCTAACTTTAATCTTGCAGAGATGACCAAACACAAGTGATTCAAGGGCAAAAGAAACTGAAGAGGGAAGAAAAAAAAGAGGAAATCCTATATATCAAAAAGCAAGTACCAGTGGCAAGATCCGTTACAACCCAAAGAACATGGATTTAAGTCCAAAGAAAGCTTCCAGAAACATCAACACAGGGCTGCAACCTCATAATTCCAGGGAAATTGTGTTTTCCACAGTGGCCGAGCCCTTGCTTGACATGTGCAAGGCCACACGCACGTCCCCGATGAGGCAAACAGCAGCGTGCAAGGCAGGGGCTAGGGAACGGTGCCAGGGGTTCAGGAATGATCCTGAGCCAGCAAGGGCACATTTAAACAGGAAGAAATGGATAGGGAGCATCTCCCCCGGGCTGTGCGCTGCGGAGAGGATCTCCTACATCAGGCAGGAGCTACTAGAAAAGCAGATCACAGGTCTTGCAACTCCCCAGCCACTATCTGAGGTTCTGTTAAAATGCAGTGGCCCAGATAGTAACAACTCAGAGGTTTCATCGCTTATGAACGCCCTTAGTCCAGACTCGTGTATTTGCTGTATTCCTGGTATTTTAAAGCTAGACTTCTCCTCAGCATTCATGAAAATCATACATTGCACAAAGTCATAGCACAATTTGGTAAAATGGCTGTTAAGTATCAGACCAAAACCACTGAGCTGGTGGTGTTACTTAATGTAGCCTATTTGCATCAAGATCTCCAAAGAAAAATAATCTTTTCTGTTGGCCAAACGTAAAGAGCTAAGTCTTAAAGACACGTTTTCAGTTCTCTCTCTGTATCTGCCTTTACTTTGCAGACTGGTGGGGAGGTAAAGGGACTGGCAAACTGAAGGAATGTTTTACATCAAAACCTTGGAAAAAGACATTCAAAGCAAAGATGAGATTGCAGATCAGATTTTCCCAGCACATGAAGCTCTGCTCACTGCAGTGTCAGAAGTCCCCTTTGGGTCTCACTGCTCCAGTGTAGCCCAGGGGCAATTCAGTTGCAGGCACACATTGCGCTAGCTGACTCCTGAGATCCATCTAAATCCAGTCCTCCTCTCCAACTTACTGGATGACCTGAAATTTTGGGGGAATAGGTAACACCTTACTAAGGAACCTTCAACACCATGAGAGCTGTAGGAAGCCAGTTCTACAAGCCTTCTGGATGTTATCACACTTCAAAAGATACCAGGTTTGCCTTAGCATGAAGATTACTCTTACAGATGATGGCAGTTTTGAAGTCGAAGAGCACAGGCCATTAAAAAAACATCCAAGATGATAGGTTTAAGATTCTCTACAAAGAGAAATGTGCAGAAGACAAGCTGGTAGACGTGTCTGGAGACACAACCGGCATATAACACAATTAAAGAAAAAATATATTTAAATAGATAAAACATTTGTTCTTTAAAGGAATAACTGCAAAGGGTGGATTCTTCCAACAGGGTCAAGTTTAACAGCAGCTACAGGCCAGAAGGATGCAGCCCGAGAGATGCTCCATGTGCTCCATACGAGGACAGAAGCCCCTGGGGAGTGGACGCAGGCAGAAGTAACCCCACGCAGGAGGCAGTCAGAAGTCCCTGGTAAAGACCAGCTGGACACGCGCTGCCCTTCTCAAAGGATAGTGCCTTATTTACCAAGAGAAGGGAACCAGACTTACGGAGGGAGGCTCCAGGCTGGGCCGTTAGCAGAAGCAGTGCTGAAGGTGCAGGACTTGAGCAGTGCAGCCAGCCTCGGGGAAAGAAGCCAATCCCACCTCAGCTCACAGGCTGCCCTCATGGGGATGAGGGAGCCTGTCCAGCACAGCCGGGGCAAGCACCTACCCGTCTGCACAGCTGCCTGGCCAAGCCACTCCATGCAGCTGTGATATAAATGCAATATGTGCGGCAAATGCTACTGCCACCCCACAGAACCAGAAGACCTGGAAAATAACATGGGGCCCACGTTTGGACACAAAACTGTTATTCCCCAAGAAATCAGTGCATGATAATGCATGGTATGATAAATTCACCATGTCAAATGTCATCCAAGAAAAGATGTTTCACCGACGACGACAACACGACATGAAGCAGTACGTAGGACAGGTTTTAAGTTCAGCCTGGAAATGAGATTTCTCAAATCAGTGCATGATCATTACTCCTTTTACTGCCAAACACTCCAGTTGAAGAAATTTCAAGGGAAAAAAACTTCATGGCTGTGCAAGCACAATTTGCACTGCTCTCAAGTTTTTCATTTATCTTTGTAAGTTGACTGATATGCTCCATCTACCTTCCAATACTTGACGTTCCTTTAACAACAGCCAGTCATGAGAACAACAAGGAACAACTGCCAGGGTATTCAGGAGTTCTTGGCCCAAGGAGCCACGTGATATCACTGATAAATCATTTTAGTAAAATTACAGTAATGAAGAACAAACATCAGCTCTGCAGACGTACACACGTTCCTGGTGAGGTGACGTTAGTCTGAGATTGCTCTGGGACAACATCAGAACTGCCTGTCTTGTGTTTGGGGACCAGGATACAAATCTTTTTCCTGCCCTTTGCAAAACCATTTGTTGGTTTTCTGGTATACAGTGGTTAACATCCAACTTTTATTAAATCCGGAATTGTCTGATATAAAGCAGGGTGGGAGTGGTCCATTTTTATCTTTGATTATCCAAGCCCAGATCAAAGGCTCTCCAATACAGTAACACTCCAAGGGTTTTTGATAGTGAAAGGATGTTTGTCCGGTCACCATAGAGAAAGCAATGTAAAACATCCTGTTCATAGCACGATAAGGTATCAGGATGAGAAGAGGAGACGGAGCTCTGAGGGGAGGCAATGGGAGCTAGTTTGTTTAAAAGACTTGTGCAAGTTTGGCAGAGTTGAGACATTAAATATTTCTGCAGAAGCTAGAGCCTGCCCAGGGTTCAGGCCAGGCAGACATGTGAAGAGGAAACATCCTGTGCACCAGGCCGGGTGGTCAGTGCACGCTCAACAGCAACACACTGCATGGGCTGGGTAGCTCCATTGCACCGTAGCAGAAACATATCTGGAACGAAGAGGCACATGTCTCTCCTCTGACACACAGGGGGTCAACGTGGCTGTGGGAGTCCAGACCAGTGTTAGTTGTCTCCATGTACGTTAGAGAGTTTTCCTTTCCCAAGCATTTCACTGCAGTTTGGGTTTGAGTCATCTTGCGAGGCGGTAGCCAGCTCAGAAGTCACCTGGTAATTTATTATGGCAATTTTCCCTTCCATGCTGCACAGCTGCTCTTTGATTATGTTTCAGCTGGACTGGCCTGGTATAAAGCAGGCACAAAGCATCCTGGCAAGCCCAAACCGGAGTCCATGAGAAACCAAAATGAGTTTTGGTTCTTTCTTCTGTTATTTTGTGCAAGGGCACCAACACCCCATTCAAGACACTGGAGACCACAAGTCACATGTCACACGTCTAGCACTTGTATTCTTTATTGACTTAAAATGACAAAACCAGAGAGAGACAAATAAGACTTGAGATCATGGCACTCTAGGCAAAGTGTGATTTGTTCACCTTTTCTCCCTGGAAATGGAGCGCCAAAGTAACACACTAGTGTGGGCATTAGGGAATACCAGCTGCCACGTTACATGTGTGGAGTGGGCCTAGGTAAGGGCAGAGGAGGAATCTTGTGCTGGGCACGTCCCACTAACCTGCTGCCAGTGCTGCCTTCACTGAATCACTAACCAGTGCGGTCATTCCTGAAGCTGCAGGCCTCCTCCAAGGAACACAGATAGGAGTTACAAACACACACACTGACTGACCTCAGCAGCTTTCCTGTGGTCATCTTCGTTCTCCAGAATCCGGACATCCACACCAAGGCAGCGAAGATAGCGCCCGAGGCCTTGCAACATGTTATCACAGACCACGCTGAACTCCTTCGGGGAGATGGGACCAGCAGGACACGATGCTTCCTTGACAAGCCTTTTGCATTGCTGGAGAAAAACAATAGATCCGTAATCAACAGAAGAGATGCCTGATTTCCAACATATTCGTATTTTGCCTCCCTACAGTCACCCATTGTGACAAACCCAAGTGTCCTCTACCCCATGCATTACAATGTCCACCTCTGCAAAAGCTTTGCATTCCTCACGTCTTTTAGGATTTCCTTCTGGGAAAAGAGAAAGTAAAAAACAAAAATAAAAGATACACAATAACATTCAGGTAAACCATTTATAACTCTTGTATATGACTANTTCATATCCCCTAGACTCTTCCCCATCAACCATCTACTCTTTGGGAAGGAGGCAACACATGATGGGGCTAATCCCGAGTTAATCATTCGCTTGCTACCCAACTGACATTGATTAACTAGCCACACAAAACATGACTTGCAGCCTTTCCCTGGGGAAATGCTAACTTGGCCTTCCCTGCTCTACTCAGACATCAATTCTCATGAAGTCAGAGAAATTCATCTTCAAGACTGCTACTCCCTTGTCAAATTAAGCTGCAGATGTTCTAAGTTATTGCTAGGGAAGGGGATCTGTCAGACAGGTAGACAAAGCAGTCACGTCAGCCTTGTTATCTTTGGAAGTTTAAAAATAGATAGTGCCTGAAATCTGTTTATTTTATTTCAAATGTCTGCTGCTAGAGAAGTTCCTGCAGTTGGATGCTTTGTGTCTGGGAGAGTCCCAGAAGCACAATGGCTAAATTCACGGAGAAGGGAAGTTATTAAAGAACCTCTAGTGCTGAGCTTTACCTCCGGGAACTTGAATCAGCTGGAATGACTGCAGGACACTGCCACCATGTAGGCAAGAGCTAACTCTGGCCTGGCCATGCTGGGAGGCACAATGCAGATACCCCCCAGCTGCCTGCATGGGCTTGCTCAGCTCTGCGAGCATCACGGATGCATCTCCTGGACGCTGGTACATGCACTCAGAGCTCTGCATCCTGACAGGGACTAAGGGAGTCATCCCTGGCTCCAGAAGGACCTTGGAAGACGCAGATGTGCCCTGAGACAGAGTTCATGATAACGGAGCGAGCTGCCCCTCCATTACTGAGGCAGTAAGAACACACTGACCCCATGATGTGGCTTCTGCTCAAAGGGACATAAAGGAGCAGTATCTGGCTCTTAACCGGCCATTATGCAGTGACCAGCAATTTCATATCTCGCTTTTTGTCTCACATTTCATGCCAGTGGAGCTCAGAGAGCTTTTGGAGGAGGACAGTGTCATCAGTCCTGCTTCACAGAGCATATCAGGAAACACAGAGAAAGTGACTGGAGTTGCGCATAAAGCAGAGCTGGGCGGAGAACTTTGCTTTTTTGAGCCCCAGTCCAGGTTTTACTACCTACCTCTCAGCTAATGAATTTGACTGTACAGAACACAACAATGACCCATGAGCTTACCAGGTTAATTCAAGCCTGAAGCACTTACTTTTCCCATCTCTGCAGCAGCCAGGCAAAGGTGCTGTAGCCTATGTCGTAACCTGCAACACTCCCATACCCACAGAGTGCTAGAAAAGCACTCAGGAGCTGCGTGTTTTACCAAGACTAACAGGGTAGCGTACATTTATACACACTTGATAGGAGGATCCCCCAAAGGAAGCGACCATCAGCAGCATCTCACTCCAGCCACGGAAGGTAATACGGACACCAGGAGCTACATAGACCTTTGGGACTTCTTGGAAGGACACACAGCCACAGTTAGCCTGGCCAGTTACTCAACAAAGCCAGTTTTCCACTTATGTTTTCATAGGTGCACAGACAACTGCATAGCTGCATTTTGAAAGTAAAATATTTATCTTCTTTATCACTAAGAGACAGTGATCAGTCATAATAGAAGATATTTAAGTAGTCACATAGCCCCAGGCTATCAGCATCTGGATTTTAATGCTCTTCCATAACATATGTTGCAGGAAGAGGCCAGTCATGGAGGACATGGTGGTAGGCAGGGAGGTGGAGATAAACCATCTTTTTAATTTTTCAGACTTTTCTGCCCAGTGCAATAAAGGAGGCATTCCCAATGTGGAACCAGTATGTCAAAGCTTCGTTAAAAGCAAAAGAGATCAGAGTTTTGCAACCTAATTAATGCAACATGTAGGCCAGAGAGTTCAAAACGCACGACTATGAGGAAACGTGAAAGCAGTGCTTCTGCCAGCAAGTTTAACTGGATTCTGCCTCCCAGATCTGTACCAATGTTCTTCCAGGAGAGACAGATGAACCTGCAATTGCAGGAAAAGCTGAAATGAGGCACTCAAAGGGGAAAGTGTATCTTACCAGGGGAGAGTTGGCGTGAGCAAGACATTTGCTGCAATAGTCCTGAGAACGGGCTACAAACGGACATATCAGTCAGGCATATTAGACTATCAGCTAATATCAGTAAGACTGAAAGACAAGGTAATGTTTGAAGGGGTCTTGAGCAACATGCAGATCTTTGAAGATGTTTACAAACCTGTCCAGAAGATGATGGTACTTCTTGTTTATTCAGCTGCTTCTTTGCCCTAGGTTTTATGCTTGGTTTTCCCACTGGACTCGCAGTCAGGTCTGAATTTAGCCCAAAGCTCGTTGGATCCTTGCACAGCTTCCCGTAGACCTCCAACAAGCAGTACGCATCTGAAGCTAAGAAAACAGAACAGAAGCATCAGAGGGTTTCATCCAGAAGGAAAACAGAGGTTTTTCTTTGATGTAAGCAAGAGCCTTCACCTTTGCAAATGCTACAAAATATAATGCTTGAATACAAACATTGTGTGAAGATGCAACTTACTCTCTCCTCTTTTACTTTTCAGTACCTGATTGTATGCCCAACTTAGAGCAACACACAAAACGTTTGCCTCCAGGTAATTAAGACAGAGAGCACCAACCCCAATCTAGCACAAAGGGGCTGTTATTCACGCCAAGATTTTCCTCCTTGCTGGGCAGAAACACATGAACACAAAGAGTCGAGGCAGAGGAGCTGAAAGAAGCAACGGGGCCTCCGCTGAGACGGTCGGGGCGTCTGCTGAGATGTAGTCGCTGAGCCCTAATGTGATGCAAATTAAAGCAGGGCTGTTTAAACTGCCTCGCAGGGCAGCTCTAGCCACCCCATCTCCCTGGCATTGTTGCGGAGCAGCCGCTCGCGCCCACGGTTTGTTACTGCTTCACAGCTCTGGGAAGGTAACTTCCATATTCGATGCCGTATCTCAACACGTAATAACCCAGTTGTTTGCAATCACCTGCCCACACACACTGCCGTGCGGCCTCTGCTCCTTGCAACGGAAACCGGCTAAGTCTCCAAGCCAGTTCTACAAGTCCTGGTGATTAACTTTTTGTGGGAACTGTGTCAACTTCAAGGATAGCTGAATTTAACAAAGGGCTGGTTCGCTTCAGCAGACTGGCCTTTGATGCCTCAGGAAAATATTTAGACCCAGACTTCTGACTCGGGGGTAATCAACAGCAACCTCCACTGCTCCTTCCGCTGTACTGACTCTGTGCTGCAGTCTCTGACACCAGCTCTACCCACTTTTAACCCTGCTCTAACAAGCACTTCGCTATGACAAATGAACACAATGCTTGTTTCCGAGCAAGGCTGTGTGGTGAAATGAGGCAGAAGGAAGTGGACTTTCTTCCTTTTCAGTTATAGAGAGGAATTTCCACCGAGATGCTGTTTCATCAGAAAGAATCAGCCAAGCACAGGAATTCTTTCATAAAGGCAATAATGAATCACTGGTCAGTTTAAACTTCAACCACTAAAGCCACGTTTGCAAAAAGGGCAAATATTACGTGCTGGCTTCTCTGAACAGGAACTAACAAGCAAAGCCATTTTCTCTGTTTGCCATCTAACGATTTTTCCAGGGACAGCCTACAAAAGTGCCCTGTAACGGACTCTCTGGAGCACCTTGCCATGGAGGTAGTGACCACACCTGCATAGAGGATCTGTTCCTCGCGGAGCGGCCGTTTCTCCCAGTTCGACAGCTGCTCTGTTTTATCTAGAGGTTTCCCCAGTACATGCTGCACCAACAGGCTGAGTCCTTTTTCCGGCTGCCTGAACGCTCCGTCCTCGTAGCTGGGCTCTGGGGCCAGTACATCGACCTTCCGGCCACCCTTCTTCCAGTCAATGAAGCTCTTCTGCAACTAACAGCAGGAGAAAGATGGAAAACACATGGTTATAAAACAATTTCTGCACCACCTCCTATTTCAGTAGGGTGGAGTCACACAGCAGCCCTATCATCTCTATCTCTTGCATGGCACATTGTATCCCGTTGTCTCAGACAAGGGCTGGGGTGACATGAGATATATAGGCAGAGTCTGCTTATTTGTTTAACAAACACCCTGGAATGAGATCTGTTTCCTAACGAGGCAAGGGGAACACCCGTGCTGCCTGGCAGCCTTGCAGCAGAGCAGGGGGCTGTGCCAGGGACTCCTGGGCATGCAGGGTGCTCAGCCCCACTGCGGGCACCACAGACAACAGAACAAAACATGAGCAGCAGCAGCTCAGCCCCTCTTCCTTCACGGGTGCAGTGAGAAGAGGTGTTTGTGGACACAGGGGGCAAAGGCCTGTCTGAAGTTTCCATGTCGAGGATAGAACTGAGGTAGTGGCTGCTGGTGAGTACTTGAGACTGCAGCACTTCCCAGGTCGAACTCTCCGTCCTGCAGAGCAGTGTTCATCCCAATCCCACAGCATTAAACAAACTACAGATTTTACTAGCTGAAACGTTTTTTCCTTATCATTTCTAAAGACAGCTAAAAATTACTGTGTTCTGGCCCAGAGACAAGCTGCATTTCAATCCAGCAGAAACTCCTGCTCTGCATCCATCTAGAGCCCTCCTGAAACACTGCAGCTTCTCTACAAACCAATAGCTCCATAATAACTGCTTTGGTACCAAAGAGGTTGGAATATCAGAGTTTCTACAAGCAGCTTCCTCCTAGCTGAACAAAACCATGTCTCCATTCAAGTGCTTTGTCATAGTTTTCTTACAGGTTATGGAAAAGTTATGTGAATATCAAGCACTGACCTTCTGGTTGACAAAAAAAAAAATCTTTCTTTGAAGAGTCACACTATCCTTGAAACCAAAAGGGGAAAGCCATTTAGCCATTTTCCTGCTAATATAGGATACAGAAAGAGAAATGTTGCAAAACCATGGCAATTATCTACCAGCAAAGGCGAAAGAAATTATTTTCATTATCTTCAAAGTCCATCCTTACTTGCTTGTCTACTGTGAGTAGATCCACTACACCCTGAGCTTGCTTATCCACATCTTTCAAAGCAGAGCATGTGGCTGCAAGGCTGTTAAGGTCTCCAGACATCCCATAACCTGGAAAAACAAACCCCAAATCAAACAGCTAGTAAAGTGCAAATCGTGGCTAATTCACTGAAGTTCTCTCTTGTCAAAACACTCACAATATTTGTACAAACTTTGGCGGCAAGACTGTTCGAAGTAGGGAGAAAGGCAGTCTCCCAGCTCTCCTGCTTCAAAGATTTACTCTTGCAGGTCAAGATTGGGAGTGTAAAGGTGGATGGAAAAGGTTTGCTGTGCATTTTCCTGTAGCTTCTGAAGTTGCAGTTCTCAACTGAGTTAACATCTGCCAAGCCAGTGAAAGGCAAACAGATCAGCTCCAGGAGAAGTTTTAGCCTCCAATGAGTTGCACTGGAGAATTATATGTCCTCAAAGCAAGCTTTACACTTCCCCAAAATGTCCAAACAGAATCTAAACCCAGGAACGCTGAACAGGAGAGGCCTGGGGTCTATCAGGGCAGTCCCAGGAGAGAGCAAGCAAATCCAGAAAGCTGGATGGACTTGCATGGCCCACTCAAGGCTGGGTGCCAAGTCAGGGCTTGGTACAGAGCTAACCAAGACAATCGCATCCCAAAGGGACCAGGCTGACTTGAAAACCTTTGGTCTGCCCTGAAGTGGGGACATTTCTGTCATTCCCAGATGTGCCAGTCACCCTTCCTTCTGATATAACAATCTTTGAATATCCAGTCCTACAAAAGCTGACAATGCCAAAATGGCTTAGGAATTTCAGACGGGAAGAGACCTCCTTTAAAGATACGAGCAGAGGAGAAGAGAAGCAAGTTACCAAGTTTAGTGATGCCTGGATCCGAATAGAGCTTCTGGATGAACTGGGAAAGTTTTTCCTTCTCATCCTCCCTCTCAGTTTTCTCAAGGAGCTGCGGCAGGTCCAGCAGGAAGACCTCCTCACCCACGGCGATCTGGAGCAGGGAGACACGGGGCTTCCCAACCACGCCGAACGAAGGCCTCCATTCCATGTCAATGCCCACCACCTGTCCCGGCTGCAACACAGACAGGTTTGCTTCATTTCCAGATTATCTACACTGGGTTGGTAAGGACAAGCTCCTGAGAGAACAACGCTGTCCTAGGGACACTACTCCTGAACACTAATGTTTCCTTTTAAATGACTTCCTTTTTGAATTATTGATGTGTGAGCTACTACAGATTTCATAGCACACCAGATTTACCCCTCTGGGGCTTCTCCTGGTGCAGTAATTTCCAATCTGTTCCCCAATCAAACAAGCCTTTAGACCTTGCTCCCTCCCTGAGTAGCTTCCTCTGAGTTGGAGAGAGAGACATTTGATGGCAGTGACACTCCCACACAACCCCACATACCAGTCTGCACTGAGGCTTCTGCTCCTCAACCCTGCAGAGGAAATACCAGAACAAAACTGACCTTCAGCACCTTTTCCCAGCATGGTAGCATCTCTTCCAAGGTCTGCAGAAAGTGAATATTTTCCCGTGGAATAGGTAACTGGTAATAATCATTCTTCTTCTTCTTAACCTCTTCATAATTCTCTGCCTTCTCAGTCTCTTCCACCCTGCAGAACCAGATCCAACAGCTTTTAAGCATGCCATGAGGGGGATTCCTAGCTTGGAGGAACATCAGGAGTCTTAAGTCCCTCATTTTACTCATGGCCCCCTACTTTCCATGTCACACCATTCTTTTTAACTTCCCCTTTTATCATTTCCCTGTAATTTCTATTTCATTTTTCATTCAATTTCTATTTTCGTTTTCACTCATACACTCCTTTCATTTTACACAGCAAGGCACTGCATTCGAGACCTCACCGTGCACACGCACTGCTCCTGCTGCAGAGACAGCCAGGGCAGACAACACGCTCTAACCCAGCTCCCAGGCTCCGTCCTCAGTGTTCAGCTCTCTTTCCCAGAACTGATGCAACTTGATAGATGACAAAGTCGAGCAGATGTTTCCAGGTTCAAAGATTTTACAGTCTCAATTTACCCCTGAAGCCCTTGAAGTTAACAGAGAAGTCTGATAGCTCCCACAGGGCAATATATAACAGAGAAGTCATCTTAGTCAGCCGGGTGTCCATACAGGAGCTTCATGTTCCCCTAGGACAGAAACCATCTCCACAAGAGAATCTCACATTGCTCCACATTTGGATCACTACCAGGGAGGAACGGGCGAGTCTGTCTCATGAATTTACACTGCAAACCCTTGGGAGGGATTCAAGGACCTCCTTGCTGCTAT
This sequence comes from Crypturellus undulatus, assembly GCA_013389825.1. Taxonomy (NCBI): domain Eukaryota; kingdom Metazoa; phylum Chordata; class Aves; order Tinamiformes; family Tinamidae; genus Crypturellus; species Crypturellus undulatus. The sequence continues at coordinate 50,232 of VWPW01024000.1, forward strand.
CCAGCTTCTTTGGTCCATTCTCTTCCCCCAAACCATGCAAGAACATTTGTCCTGTGTTGCATGGGAAAGAAATGAGGAAAGTTCAGAAATAACGTTTCAAAATCCTCTATATTTAGGGGGAGACTTCAGACTGAGTGCCAGGTCTGTGTTACTCCATTTGGGCATCAAATGAAACCACGCAGAGCAGCTTAGGATCTGTGTATTTACAACACTGGGAATGTTGGTAAGGTGCCTGCAAAAATGAGCTAACTGGTTTCCTACGACAGGATCTTACACAGCACATTTTCTTTTCAAAATGCAGCAGAGTCTCCTGAAAGGGCCCTGTAACTAGAAGGTCAGCACATTGCTATGGTGTCCCAGCCAGATGATGCAATCAGAGGAAAGAGACTAATAAAAAATATCCAGCTATTTTGGACATATCACGAACTTCTGGAGAGTCTCTTTCCCATAGAGACTCAAAATGGTTTATTATTTGAGAAAATATTTACTAACCTCATGTTTAGGTGACTGTGTGACTGATTTTGTAGCAGAGCAGCTTTCCCTGTACAAACACTCTTTTCCAGGGGTTTGTGTGCATGCAGAAGTCAATATTTGTGTAAAATATTTAATGAAGGTGTGAAGTCTCATGTCTCCAAGACTATTCTTCTCTGCAGAGCTCAGGAGCGGCATGCGGTGGGACCGGTGGCAGAGATAGTGTCATTTATTTGCTGGTAGCACCTTGTTTCTCTGCAGCGTGAACACCCTCCCCGCGAACCCGCTGCTTTGTTAGCTGCAACGGTAGCGCAGCAGCAACATTGCTTCATTAGGCTTCCTGGCTCCACGGCTTCTCAGGAAGCTGCTGTAACAGGTATTATGACCAGATGAGTAAACCGAGGCCCAAAAGGCTTCCACTCATCCATCACCACCCCTTGTGAATGGCAGGACACGTCTCACCTGGCTTGCCTTCATTCTGTCCCTGACACGATGCAGGCTTCCTAGAGGGTAGAGATGAACCTCTTTGCTTCCTACCTCACTAGATCCCCTGAGTTTGTGGCTAGGTCGTGCTCCTGTTAACCACCCCTCTTTGTGTTCTGTGGGGTTATATCTCATCCAAAAACCTTCTGGCTCCCACCACGCAGCTGGGGCAGCACCAGGAGGGAGTAGGAGGGCAGGTCCACAATGCAGCTGCACTGGAGCAAGGCAAAAGCACATCCCAGATGGACAAGAGTTTCCTGTGCACAAGAAAGCCCGAGAGAAGTGGGTCTTTGCAGACAGTGCTTCAGGGGTGAATACACCCACGGCGTATTTCCTGAAGGTACATGTGTCTTGAACATGAACCACTGCAGGGGATCTTCACTAGGATCAGTTCTATGAAGCTCAAAGCACAAAACATTCAAAATAGTCGGCATTAAGAAAATATTAACACACTTGAAGCTCTCATGTGCCTTCTAAATATTTCTAGTACAATCTGTGGCCCACAAACATGATTTTCAGCTATTAAAGCTTTAGTTTTTGCAGATTCACTTGTTCCAGGAGATAGAAAATTGCTGTAACATGGAAGACAACAATTCTAATGATAAACTTGGGGACACAGGCAACATTGTTTAGGTGTTAGGTGTGCACTTTTCAGAAGGGTCTCCTACCCAGCAGTTACGGAGGAGCATTAACCAGGCAGCAGTAACAAATTCTCACCAAGAGCTAGAGCTCACAATTCTGGCATATGACATCAAGGGGAGAGTGCTGAACAACGAACATGAGGTAAGAGGACACATTCAAACCCCGTGGATGCAACGAACATCCTGCTGCAACAGGAGAAAGGCTCTGGTCATGCAGAGGTAGCAGCAGAGGAAGGGCAAGCAGAGCTGTGTAATGGCAAAGCCAAGAGGGTCCCTACCTCTGCTTCTTGCCCTAAGAGTCCATTTACAGACAGATACAGATTTCTACCTACACTGAAAAGCTGAACTCCATATATGAGGTTATTTCTAGTATTACTTGGCATTACTAGTAGCATAGGCTGTCTCTGAAGGATGCTAAAGATACAGTTATCAGCTCACATAAAGTTGTATATAATTAACCTTTGAGAGTGGTCAGGATTTTTCTGTAAATCTTCCTCTTGTTTCTCCTGTTTCTGAAATAGAAAGACCATCTCCAAATTTAAAAAAGAAAGAAAAATAAAATACTTGTTTAAGAAAACACGAGAAGGAATGACAAAGCTTTGAGCTACGCTGCACTATAATGACACAGACCAACATTCTTCTGCTTTTGCATTGACCTTTCAGGTGTAAGTCCTCTCCTCTGCATTGAGTCATTTAGTTTAATTAGAGCATTAGATTAATTCATACTCATGAGTGCGTGGAGGAAAAAGCTGCTTTCCTTGATTGCAATGGGCAGTCAGAGTGATTGTGTAATTTCTTGGTGTCCAGAGACCGCAGTGATTTACAGCCTTGCACGAGTTTGGCTCATGAGCACACAAGGGCCCAGCAACTACCAGGTCAGGTGTCTTCTGAGCTGTTACAGCAGGTTTATTAGATGCAGGCACTGGGTCCTGCTGCACGACTTCTATCCTGTCCTATGTCACTGAACACCATCCCTACACCTTTCTTTAAACAACTACTTTTGTATGCCCACAGGGAGTGCACAGAATAGAATCTCCTCTTCCTCTTTCTTTTTTTTTAAGCTTTTTTTTTTTTTTGGTTCTTGGACAAGTTCCCCTAACAAGGTGAAGCTACCATCAAGGGAAGAACTCTGAGTGCTGCAGGCCGACCTGCTGTGTGCAACCCCAGGGGCCCTAATTTGGAGAGGAACCATGGAACTCTGCTTTACTGGGATTGCGTGAGTTATTGCATGAGAGAGGGCAAAGGTGAATTAAGGGACTAAAGGCTTCTTGAGGACCTGAAAACATAGTTTTATCTCAAATTAAATTAATGCAACCCTTCCAGGATCTGTTCCCAAATATCAAAAATCCCCATTACTTCTGACAGCTTTGGATGAGGAAAAGTATAGGCTGAGCTAAAAATGGTGGAAGAGCTGTCAAAGGAAAATAAGTATAATTTAAAAATGATGCAGAATTTTAAAATAATTTTCTTGGTCACAAGTCTTTCAAAAGGCATTGCACCAGTACAGGGCGCAGTACAGAGAATCTGTTGACAAATACAATCACCTCATAAAAATAAACACATCTTCATGTTATACACATGATATTTCATCTTATTTGTGCTAGTAACCCGGCAAAGGAGGTCTAAAGACCTGTCCACAGCATGAAACATGTCCATGCAGCTTCTAAATACTCAGAGTGAGATTAAAATGCACTTTTTGAGGCCATTTCCATGTTTATGAAAAGCAAATGCAACATATAGAAAGCATATAGGCATGATCCAGAAATGGAGGAAGTTTTTGCAAAATTATCTCTCCAAAGAAGCATTACATAAGATTATTTTAAATAAATACATAGTTCTTGTACAATAAGCAATTGACTTCGAACTGCCATGAGATAAACTATACATTTACCTCTCTTGGATCTCAAGCTTTTGCAGTTCATCGGCCACTCCATAAGGTAGGATCTCCTTGGGCATGTTGCAGCGCTGAGCCCACCGGGCAGCTGTGCTTATGTCACTGTAATTGATCAGCAGCTGGAGCAGGTGCTCTTGTAGCCATCGGTTCTCTCCAACCGTGTTCTGCAAAGAATCAAACGCAGATGAGGACTGTCAGTGCAAGCTTCATCATGAGGACACCCAACTCTGTCTCAGAAGACTTACGTGGGTGACCGTCCAAGGGGTTTGGACAAGCAGCGGAGGAGCAAGACTCTCCCTACCACGCCAGTGCTGATGTTTAAATCTAGTGAGGGCTGCATCTTTTTGCCAAGAGATGAAGAGCACAGATCACAACAGGGCACTGGCCAAGCTAATTGCCTTCTTGGCAACAAGGTGGCTTCAAACTGCATTGGTTCACCTCATCACAAGAGAGAAATGAAGGTAAAACAATGTCATTGTGCCTGACTGATGACTAGTACATAATCCAGGTTACCTCAGGTACTGATCAAATCAAGCAATATCAGAACACCCAACTGACTAGAGAAGAGAGAGTTCTTTGGGCCTGGTAGGCAATTAATCATTGATGGGCCTTGGGTTTGTGCACAGGTCTGTCCCTGTGCCTGGTCCTGAAGCCACCTGGTGACTCGAGCTGCGCAGAGGCAATAGGATAGCTCAGTCACTGCAGACAAGACCGCAGCCTGGGCTCTCCTCCTGCAGCCTTGGCCATGCCCGTGTGGGTGATCAGGCTGGTGCTTTCCACCAACCACCAACAGGCTCCATGTGGGATGGGTCAGCAAGGCCTTCCAGGGCAACAGGCATTGGTGCTCATTGAGAAGATGTTCATGCACCTGATTACCGCTCATCACCTGGACATCCCCCAGTTAAAAGGGGTGCTCAGTCCCCTCTGGCAAAAAACATCCTTTGCAATCAGTACATACCTTGCCAGGACTGCTGCTGCTGTCCAGGGTTTGACAGGTCTCAGTCTGAGTGTCAGGTAGGTTTTACAAACTTTAGCCCCACTGATTATGAAAGGAACCTTGGGCAGTTGCTTGAGTTATGAAAACCTAACTCTGGGTGCTAGTAATTCCTCTCTCTATAGCTATTCTAGACCTCTGTGGACATGAAAACCGGATCGGCTCTTCTGGGATATGAACACACATCTCAGGTGTCATTGCAGGAATCCCATACGCACCTAGCGTTCAAGATGGTTTAAAATGCTCTTTGGCCCCACAGATGCCCAGGCCTTGGCACATGTCTGAGCCCACAAGATGCAAGAACAAACTCCCTGCTGGCTGCAGCTTGAGCTCTAACACTCAGTGTGGCTGAGGTGACCCAGAGTGGCCAAGGCACAACACACTGCCCACACCATCGTGAGAGGCCACGGGCATCTTGATGGCAAAAGATTCACCAAAGCTTTTTCGTCTTAACCCACTTGTTGGACACCCACACGCTCTCTTCAGTGATGGCATCATCCTTGAGAGAGAAAATACGAACACAGTCATGCTGCTTTGTGTAGTGGGAATAATCCTTCCTGTCGCCCTAGTCACTCCATTGGTGCTTGCAGCCATTCTGAAGCCACAACAATGACATCAGCAACTTGTTAAACTTTACCAGTTTTTCGCAGATCTGCCTCAAAAATTAACATTTTCAAGAGAAAACTATTGCCAAAACAAGATGAAGGTTGACATGGAAGTCAGAACTCACAGCTACTCCGTTACACTACTGTTAGCACTACCAACAAGCACTTTTTGGGGAGCAGAAGGCCATGACATTGAAATGCCCAGACACAAACTTTAAGTCTATCCCTCTCTCCACACATACCACAGCCATCACTCTTGGCCGCTCGGCACACAGCTCGCGGGCTCAGAGGCTGTTCCCAGGGACTGCAGGCACCTTGCTTTTCCTCTGCGGCATGTACAAACACAGCCTGGCGCTGTGGTAAGCTGGCAGCCACCGGGCTTCATTCCTCACATTCCTTTAGTAACTAAAAGGTGAGAAGTTGTCTTCAAAGTAGACGCCCTGCACAGACATCAGGAAAAAACCCTGTCGATGGCCCCAGGGTTTAAAAAAAAAAAAAATAGCAACCCCCAAACCCACACAGAAGAGCAGGAAAGGATAGAGAATGTCTTGGTAGAAAAGTCACACAGAAATTCTGCATCCCAGGTAGTGCCCATCGGAAAAGTCAGTAAGAGCTGGCTTAACCATAAGAGCTGCTGCCTGGTGATACAACAAGCAGCTGATGCTGGTGAGACAGGGCCCAAGAGCTGGGGGACACCATCTCAACCAGACATCTCAGTTACAGGAAAAGTAAGAAAGGGCGAATTATCCCATAACCATGGAGGAGATGTGTGTTTTCTCCACTTAAGGTTGTTTGGCTCTTCCATGCAGTCAGCATTTATGCCAGCAGACCTCACGTGTACACTCGAGCACCCAACTCTGTGGACTGCTGCACTAGGATCAACCTTGGTAGCTGTACAGTTGGGCACCCTCAGGATTAAATGCAAGTCTTTCCCTGATAATGAACACAATCCTCCACTAGGTCCCCAGTAATCATGCCAAAGTCCACTTTTGTCCTAGAGCCTCCATGCGCAGTGTTTCAGCTCTTCCTCTTTCAACTAATCTGTGTTTACCCCTCAAATCTCTTCTGGCCCTACCATTCCAGATACTTTGTGTATCCTGCACATCTTGGTAATGCAGCTGAGCTCAGCCAACCACCTAACATGTGAAGCAGGCCCAAATAACCTTTTTTTCATCTATTTTGTAAGGCCACTTTTCAGAGTCCTTCACAGAAAGAACAGAGTTTTTTTTTTTTTTATTAACATCACAGTGCAATGCTCTCCTAAAGGTTCCCTAGTGTCCATCTTATTGTCTTGCTGCCTTTTCCCTACAACACAAATTCTTCGGGGTTGGATTTCTCTTCAATTCACCCGGAATCAATGCTGAACAAATCTTATTATGTCAGCATTATTTTGGAAATAATGAGATGCAGGATATTTTTTTTTCCTTTTAATGATAACAGATTTATTCCTTCAACCACAAAAACAACTCTGGAAAGAAGGTTAATCTCCAGAGATATTACATCTTGCATTCTGAATTGGAAAATGGCTTTGTTTTGTTTTTATTGAAAAAAATAACATTGCTAGAAAGGGGAAAGGCTTCCACTGCAACAGCTTTGCAAGAGGAAAGAATGTGGAAAACTTTGGCCACAGAAGATGTGGGCACAGATGTGGAAACAAACATGTCACTTGGGATGACATTTTGTGTGTTTTGCTTTCAGTAAGCAGACACTTTTGAGGAAGAGACCGGCACAGCCATTTTGATCAACATCAGCGAGAACTCCAACCAAGAAAGGATTATAAATACTGGGAGGTTTGTTTACAAGCCTCTTCATTTTAGACATATCAGACCGTCTTTAATCCATAGGCGCGCACAGAAGTTCCCAACACCGAGGACAGCCCATGATTAAAGCTTTTCAGAACGACTGCTACAGATCATCTACCCGTAAATCCTGTTCCTACCCAGCTCAGTGCTTTACTGAGCTCATAATAAGTAGCACAGAGCAAGCTTAGGAATGTCCTGATCTTAAGCCATAGTGTCACCAATTCTTCTATAGTCATCAATAATTTTCAACCCAAATATCCAATATCTTTTCTGAAAGTCACCCTCGCCAACCCTAGATTATATTTATCTGTTTTTAGCCATTCTCTTGCCGTTCTGACTGGTACAATTCCCCACTTCCCTCTCATATCCTTTACTAGGGAGTGAAGTTAATCACCTAAGTGACACTGGTTATTTGCAGAGTTGGATTTTAATTTAACTTTTGAATGTCTTGGCCAATCTCCCCTGTTCTCGAGTGTTTCCAGAAACAACACAAAAATGCTTTTTGTGTAGAGAAAATGTCAAGGAGAGAATTTAAGAGCCAACAACTTTAAGAAATAACAGAAACCTGAACTTTGAAAGGACAAAACAAAACTAGAAGCAGTGGAGACTACTGAGGGTGTTTCAAGTCACTGCAGCCACTAAAGTCACTGCAGTGCTACAGGTGGTGTCTAGATTGCCTTGGTTTACAGATTCCATGGAACACCTTGCCATATTGGTTTTTATTGTTGTTTTTATTTGTGAACAAAATCTCTGTTTTCACTTAGACTACACAGAGAGCGACTGCGTTAGTACATCACGGAAGGACTCTTAACTGCAAGCTCAGACCAGCGACACAGCCTCTTCCAGGAAAGAAGGGTCTCCTGACCTCCAGATGTCTTCAACAGGCACCCTGATAAAAGATGCTCGCATTTCTCATGCTTACTTCTGACTTCTAAAAATGAGCAGGCCAGTCATACATGGCCAACGTACAAAAGACACACAGATGAGAAAGACTTGGTTTCTCACTGCTTGAACTGTTCTCTCTCTCACGCACAGGCCCTGGCTACTCTGATGCACTCATTTATGAACTGAAGAACAAAATAGTCCTCATTCATATCCCAGCAGAGTGGCTTTCAGATAGCGATCAGTGCGTCACTGACAGCGCCACAGTTCAGGGTTTGGGGAAGCTATTACCACATCAATGCTGGGGAAGTGGGCTTTCTTCTCCCTTTCAACAAAGCTTTGGCAATTGGGCTCCCTGGGGCATGTTCACACCACCTCACTTCAGCCTTGGGAGTCAGAAGACTCAGCTTCCCAGTCTCCCCATATAATCATCTGGGAGAGACAGGTTTTCCAGAAAGGCAATTCAGAGGAGCCTAACTTACAATATCACTTAAGCTGATCAAGGCAAAGGCAACTCTTAAAGGCAGTGTGCTCTGCAGTGGTGTTCCTCACATCAAGCTTAACTGCTGCTGGCTGACCTGAATAAAGTTGCTCGCTTGTGACAATGTTGGCAATATTCAGCTATGACAATATTGCGAAACAAGATGTCCTGACTTCTTTCTTCTCTCTGCAGCTCTCACGACCTCGTCAATGCAAAGGCTCATTCCAAAGTCTAGGTGCCATCATCAAGTAGCACAACTACAAAGCTGGTCTGCTGAAGTTCATCAAGTCACCTGCACAGGCAGCTGCACTGCAGCCGAGCAAGCTGAAGTGATTTACTCCCCTCTCTCTTCAGCACTTTGGACCACACCTGGATGCTGTGTCTAGTTTTGGCCCCCCAGTTTAGGAGAAATACTGTCAAAGAGAAGAGAGGGCATCGAAGAGTCTCTAAGATGGTTAGCAGGCTGCAGTACACAATGAAGAAGAGGCTGGAGGAGGTCCTCTTTTCATAAATTTTAGGTCACAAAGCATTGAAACAGGGAAATTTTTCAAAGCACATCCAGGAAAGGTCCTGCAACATCAAGGTCCAACTTTGAAACTGGCCTTGCTCTGAGCAAGAGGCTGGATTAGAGACCTCCACACGTCCTTTAAACCTTAATTAGCTTGTGAGTCTATGATTGCTACTGACCTACCTTCCACAGCACTGAGATTCCTGTCCTTACAGGCAGGAGGCTTCCTGCAGTGACTATTACTTTCAGACTGCAAGCTCCTTCCGAGCTAAGAACCCAAGATAATCCTGATGGGGCTCAACAATATTACATAGAGATCCAAAATATATCTGCTGTATTGCAAAAAATATACCAAACAACCAAACAAGTCTTCAGAAGTCATCTTCACTGGATGAAATCATCATGTTTCCAAAATCTATTCACAGTTCCCTATATGAGTCAAGATATACGTTTGAAGTAAAAAATGAATTCTGCTTTCGAAGTCAAATATGAAAAGGGAGCATTTGCAACAAAGCAAATTAAGCATATTAAGCAAGAGACTGAGGGATTTCTTCTTCTTCTTAAACCACAATGTTGGACAACCAAACATTTGCTCCTACCAGCCCTCACCCAGCTTGAGGACACATAACAACACAGGTAAAATGTTTGTTGGTAACAGTTCACCTCAGTGCACAGGGCACAGGATGTTTTCTACTTCAGAGATTAAAAAACTCTATGTACAAAATATTGCCTTCTCGGTCAACCCGGATTGAACATTACTGGATTTTACTTCAGCAGTTGACTACAGCACAGGCATCAGTGTTGGCTGCCTGAAGGAAACGCAAGCCCAGACAGAAATCCAGACTTTGAGATGTAATATTGTACAAGAGCTCTGTTAAAGTGCACAAGTGACCTGCTGGATGCACTGGCTCTTCCAGAAAGTTGAGAGAAGATGGAATAGTGGTACATCCGCACGAACACAAGGCTCAGCACCAAGGCTGGAGCACGCACTACTCACCAGAATTTAACTGCAACTAATTAAATGCTGTCACGAAAATTCTGTGTTTCCTCTCTGATTAGCCACTGCTGCTGTGCAGAACACAGTTGCTCCATATGTCCCTGCTGACTCCAGACAAATCTGCCATGGGGAAAGGTATCCTGAGGCCACATGGATGTGAGTCAGTCACCGCCACTTGTCTTTGGGGCCACAGATTGGTTTATGGTCCTCTTGTCTAGATGTGGCCTGATACTTGGGGCCTTTCACAGTAGGAGTGTCAATTTTTTTTAGTCCTGATTTCCTCCTTTTCTTCAACTACATCCCACAGTTGCTGAGCACCTCAGGTGTTCATTTACCTCTAGGGCATTTTCACCTCAAGTACCTTCTCTCTTCACCACTACTTGTTCAGCGAACATCACACCCTTTTGTCCATCAAGAGCTGCAAGGGCAAAGCTAACTGCATTAAAACAGGCTTCAATCAGAGAGGAAAAAACATGCCAGGGCATCCTTAAAACACACAATCTTGTAACAGACGAAGGTAACTCCCCATCTCCCCTTTACTTAAGGCAGCGTTTCTTTTTCCTTCAGCCTGGTGACCCGGCTTTCTGCAAATTCTGTTCTCAAGTCTGTGCTCTGCCTTGACAACCCTCTGTCTCAATTGCTAGAGGGGCTTCTTCTCCAGCCTTAGCAAACTCTGCTCCTAAGATTGCCAAATAATGCTCAACCCAGAGATCAGCAAAGGACCGGGACTTGCTCTGAATAAATCAGCCACATACAATTTTGATATGTTTCCAAATTTTTCACACCTCCTGGTCCCATAATGGCAGGCTCGAGGCTTTTGGGACTGTTCCAACACTTGGCAAAACTGAGGAACAACAAGGCCAAATGGCCAAATTTTTTCAGAGAGCGATGTATAATTTTGGCAAAAAAGCATCTACTGTGGTAAGTCCAATAACGTGGTGCACTGAGTTCCAACCAGTAAACCTTATCTGCCCAGTGTATTACGAGTCTCAAATACAAGAACAAAACATCACCATGGCAAAGGGGGAATTGTGTCCTCCAGCTTAACCAGAAGTGAGGGCCCCCATCCTACCCTGCACACCAGTGACCAGCACCGATATCGAATTTCACTGCCTCTAGTCCTCAAGGGACCCGGCAGCATTTCTCTGGTCTCTCAAGCCTAAGGTTTATAAACTTGCTGACCATTTCCATACAATTTCCACAAGTATCACTGTTACATAATTCCATTATTATTTTGTGTGAAACACAAAAAATTCAGGAATTAAAGCCTGCCTAAGGAAAACGCAAGCCTTTCTACGAGGCTGGGAGGCTGCCTGAAGGAATTCTACCAAATCATGAGATTACTCCGAAATGCAGCATTAGTGCGTGTGTCTGACATCCACTCTTGCCACACGATCTCTCCTCGGAAACTCCACTCGAGCCAAGAGCACAGCAAGGCCCTGGAGGGACAGCCGCAGCCTGGCAAAGGGCAGGGACGCGGAGGGGGACGAGCATGAGGAGGAAGCCCCTGCCCAGGGCTCCGGGCGCTGCCTGGGTGTGAAGACTCCCTAGATGGGGCGATAAAACCATCGCCGCTGTGTCGCCACTGCTGCTGCACGGACGAGCTGGATCGCTCTTCGGCATTTCCTTGGGATGTAGATGAGCCCCAGCCACCACGACGCCTTCCCATTTTTTTTGGTTAGATCTAATATTAGCCTTAATGAGCTAATCCAGTATACCAATTAAGCCAACCAATTAGGCAAGTAAATATTCCCATACCCAGTCACGTACATAATGAGAATGCATAACCCCTATTTTCCTTCCTGAAAAGATGGGAAATTCTATTGCAATTGGTCCCCAGAAGGGCTCTGTGGGACGATTTACTGTTCCAGTCCCATCTGTATCAGTGCCATACAGCAGTTAAAGGATTTTCAATGCAAAAAAAGAGCTGAGATTGGAGGCAATACCTCAGAAACAGCTTTCTCCTCCTCTCCCTTATTCCATCCTTCCCTACTCCAGACCAATTACAAGTTGGAAGCTGCACAACCAAGCAGGAATGTCCTGTTAATTGGTCCTGGCTCTGGTTGGACTTCAGCAGCTTTCTGGAGCTGAAGGACCCACCAGGACCCACCATCACCCTGCCCAGACTCACTCCTCTCATGCAGCAGCTCCCCTCGATCTGCAGTTTCCTGTGGGAATAGTTACTCAAAAGTTTGACCCAAGACTTTCATGTTCCCAGCTCTATTACCACCTTAATTAAAAGGTCTGTAAGCTCTTCAAGTAGAATTAGCTTTAAATCTCTCACATTATTGCCAAAGAACAGAGAAGCTAATTTCTATGTATGATTTTTAATCCAGCCCCACGCTTCACTTGCATCAGATTTCCTGGGTGTCTTCCTCTGCTGCTTCGCTTTTAAGCAGGTTGCTGAGGGGTTTTGAGCAGTCTTTGAAAGCTCCTTCCCAGGTCACTTGGGAATTCTTCAGGGATTTAGACCATTTCATTCATTTTCTTGGGCCTTGCTACACCTTTATGCACACCCAGAGGAGCCTCCCTGGCTTCTCTACCCTTACAGAGCAGTCTGAGACTAGCTAGGAACCAGCTTTAGGATCGAGGCTTAGCTCTAGGATCTTTTCTAAGAACACATCCAAGTGGGATTCCCAGTAGGGGACTCTCTATTTATCTTCAAATGGCACAAGAGAAATCCAGAGGATGAAAATATCTGCTCAACAGCACTAGCTCTTCCTGTAATTAGTCTTGAAAAATAGATGGACACAGGAAAAACTTTTTCCCCCTCTCTATTTTACCATTCAGAAATCTCACCTGGCTCACAGCCAAAACAATAACAAGTATCTTTGCAGGATCTTTACCCCAAAAAAAACTTGGCTGCAGATTTTTTTCTCCCCTTTAATCTCTCTCGGTACATTTAAACTCCTGGTGTTTTTTGTTCCGAAAGAGAAATGCTTCAGAGGTTTGACTGAATGAACTTTGAAATTCACACCCCGGCAAATTGAGCTGATTTCCTAAATCCATAATTACAACATTCCTCAGAGATATGCATTCTTTCAGAGCGAACAAGGGAAGATTAGTTTCCTGTTTCTTCCCATTTACATGGCTTTGCTGTCAAGGGGATTTTTTTTTCTCCTTTTAAACAATCCTCTGTTTATGTGGTTCCCTTCTTGGCAGGGAACTGGGGAACTAATCTCTCCTAAAAGTATAATACAACCAAACTATCAATTGCAAAGAGCCCAAACATCTCGTGAAAAGGCAGTTGATTTGCACAGGTCTTTAGAACCCAATATCTATCCACAGGAGCGCTCGGGCAGGTGCCCATCCATTACAGGGCTTTTAAATGATCTGGGGTGATTATTGCATGAGCAGATAGCTTTACTGCCTGCTATATAAGAATATAAGTGAAGCTGTGCATGCATGTGAATATCCACGGGACTTAAAACTTTACTAGCACTTGGCAAACACAGCTCCCTACATGTGAATATCTCCAGGTACGCAAAACTACAGGACAAGACTATTGCAGTAAGCCTCGTGCCAAAGAACTGCAACAAGACTTGTCTTCTATTTGCAATCAGAACACCCACAGAGCCCTGGTGAGGACATCTTTTCCTCCTGCTTTTACAAAAATGCAGTGAGTATCCTCCCTTCCTGGGCGAATGCAGGGGGCAGACCAGCTCGGTGGCCTCTCAGCTTCTTCGCCTTGTTCTGTTCTTGCTGTAGAGTCCAGTTCACCTGATAAGGGTCCCCTTGATTTATTGCAAAAGTAATACAAGAATTGAGCTCTAAAGGAGTGAGGTTGCCTACATTTTATCGCTTTGTCGCAGATGATCCCGGATGAGGCAGTTTGTTGCCAGTAACAGGCATGCTGGAAATGAGTACCCTGGACTCTTGCTGTAGCTTCTGAGGATCTTGGATTCCAGGATGTCCTACATCTCCCTGTCGCCTTTTTGCATGACTATACTTGCTGTTGCTCACCCGAGCAAGCTTCTCCCATTTAGGTGAACATACCACCAGGACCCATCGGTTGAGTCTAACAGTTGGCTGATGGTCTTCCTCTTCAATCCAATACACTCAACCTACACCAATAAGTCAATTACCTTCTTTACATACCACACCCCATCTCTTTCTAACGAAGTTTTGCTTTCAGATGAAGGTGTACTAGTGACAGATGTTGCTTACCTGTAAGCCAGCCCCATCTGGCTTGAGAGGCTTTCTGGTCAGAAAGCATCTCTTAACATTTTAAAGCAATTTATGTGTGTTCTCTCCCCCTTTCCTTCTCCACTCTCTGGTAAACAATATTTATAAGGCTATCTGGTCGCAACTCTTAAAACTGAGGCCTGAGATTTTCAAGATTCTTAACAAAATATTTGCTAACACCTCACTGTAAGAAATGGCTGCCGACTCCCATAAGCTTTTGTGCTGAGTTCACAGAGCTTCACCCTGTTGATCCATACATAAACTAGCTGATTGTCTGCAGTTATTGAGCAAATATGTCTTCCACCAGCTCCAGGGAAATCTGTAGCTGATTTCTTCTCATACTTTCGATACTGAAACATTATGATAGTTGTGAAAAATGGTGTTTTTTTTATATTCATTTGTTTCTATTTTAATTCAATATTAATCACTATGTCTTAACCATAATTTATTGATCTAGAAATCGCTGAATTTGTTATAAATAAAATACCCATCATTATTAGGCATAGCAACTCTCCAAGCCCTCCAGAAAACAATCCTCTCTAAGCCCTGCAATAGGTACTCCGAGGTATTCACATTAACTGTATCTATCATCTTTAGTTAGGCTTTTTCAGATGTGAAGGCATGAAGCAGGGTGTTTGGCTTTTCCCATGTATTTCTGCCGCAACAGCTGGGGGTTTATTAAATGAGACGGTCCAATTTCTTTTCGACCAATGGTGCTAACTTCATTAGCGCCGAGGCGTATTTGCTGCTCTCCATCCAGAAACAGAATGTAGCTGAGGAATTACGTTATGCTTCCTCGAGACCCTCCCAGATGTGCCTGTTTTCTGCATCAGCCCTATTGGTACGTCCTTTTACTTTGCAATGTCTCTATGTGATTTCAATTATCAATAAATATATGACACCATGTACTAACTGAGCTGACAAATGGAAGGAAATCTGTACTTCATCTGCTTTTTTCATTGCCTGGTTTCTCCAAGCTTATTCCCTTAGTTACAACATACGTTTACATCACGCTGTGGCTACACACACTCTCCAGAGACCTCTGACAGAATGGTAAATGCAAAGGAAAAGCCATGGGGCAAAAGCAGAGGGGTCTCCACAGTTGAGCCACTGGAAACACTCACATCCATCACTGAACTGCTGGATGGTCCCTGAGCAGGCAACAAAACCCAGGACACAAAATGAGAGGAGCAAGGAGAGCAGCACGTGGAGGCTTGCAGAAGACAGACTGCCTGATCCCAGCTGATACAAAGCAATTCCTTCCCTCCGAGCTTCACAAAACAGATATCAGATTGGAAAACTGTCACTGCTGCAGACCACCCATCCTTAAAAAGGGACATGGAAAAGAATCTTCTCTTTTGCCTTTTTAAGTCGCAGCTCCAAAGATGCTGCTTAAAGTTGCAGAAAGATTAATACCATCCTCTTGTGGATGGCTTACCAGGCAGACTGCAGGCAAAACAGTCTGAGGTGACGGATAGGGACTCTGTATTTCTATATTCACACCCCTGTGCAGAGCCATCAAGACCCAAATTGGAGAGTTTCCTTGTTGCAGTGCGCTGAGGCAGTTTTTTGGATGAACCATTAAAATTTATTTCAGCTGATGTTCCTCCCCGAGGCTTTTAAGGCCAAGAAGAAACAAAAACAACAACCCACTGACACTAACTTCCTGCTTGAAGGAGACCATAAATACTGGTAAGGGCCTCCACACGACAGCTGGTTGAACTAGTTTTGGTTTCCACCTTCCAGGAAAACAGCCAGTCTTGATTCCGTGTGTCTGCATGATGAAACCCACTGCCTCATGGAGAGAGAGTTCGCTTGGACTGACACACAGTGTGACAGGCAGACTTGCACTGAAACATACGTCACTTATTAATCACCCACTGAATCTCATTACCTTGGGATTACATAGATCGCCTAACTCCCTATAGATAACAAATTCTTGGTACTACAGAGATGCTGCGCTCAAAAAACACAAAATAAAACAACAAAAAAACTTGAGCCAATTTTAAAAGTTTGCCTAAACTCAGGAGTCCTAGTGAGCCACATGGGATGTACATTTTTGCAAAGCGGCCCTTTCGACCTCCTATTCTTACTGAAGATTCCCAGAGCAGGATTTTGGGCCAGGTGTTCTGACCACAAAAACTTACGAAAACTGCATTCTGCATTAAGTTCCCCTAAAACAAACAAACAAAAACCCCTTGAGCAGAATAGCTATTATACTTGATGCTAATAGTTACAATTTAATTGAGGTTTAAACGGTTCCTGTGAAGACAGCAGTCATTAGGATTTTGACATCCGTCTTTTAAGGATGTTTGCCATTTAGAAGTTAATTGACTGAATAAATAAAATTCCATCAACTCCTTGCTGCAAAGGATGGTAATTTACCTCTCTCTAATGGCACTGATTTGGGGAAGTTGTTCCAATGTGTTGTTTTTATACCCAGTAGAGAGCATATCTCTGAATATTATCTGAAGACTTACCTGGAAACCAGTACACACTACCCAGCTCTTGTTCATTCCCAAGTATCTGTAAAGCAACTTTAATAATGACCTTTTTTATTTTTTTTTGCTATGAATTACTGACATCTCACTCTGAGACCTCAGACTTAAGAGCTTAAGTGCTCAGTGTTTCACTTTCATGGCCAGAGTAGGCTGAATAACCTCAGAAGAGAGGTCTACCCAGCCTGTTTTCAAGGTCCTGTATCTCAGTCCACATCTCTCAAGTTACACATGACAAACTGAGGTTCAGATTGCTGCCAACCATTAGCTGGCAGAAGACATGGAGGGATGATGAACCACAGCTCTTGGTTAGTACTCAAAGACCAAGTATCATTGTTTCAAACGCTGGCTCTTCTCTGAGCATTTTTGGAAAAGTTAAAGATTTTACCTTTCATAAACTAAGGGACAGATTTCCCTATGCAAATTCTACTCTAGTGGCAGAAAGCTTCTTCACAAAAGCTGAAGGTTGGGAGAGACCTCTGGAGATCACCTACTCCAAACATCCTGCTCAAGCAGGGTCCCCTAGAGCACGTTGCCCAGGGTGCCTCCAGCTGGCTGCCGAGTAACTCCAAGGCGATTCCACAGCCTCTCTTTGATTTACCAGTAAAAATGGTCAGAAATTAAGATCTTAATTCAAGACTTTAAGGTCAGAAAATGCAGTAGGGACAACATCAGTCACCTCACTGTCTTGGCAGTCCTGCAAAATAGGCAATTACGTACTGATGGCACTAAATAAGCAACTTGGTTTAACTCTGCTTAACATTATTCCAGTTATTGCCCCAAACAAAGAGCTGTATTGCTGTGCACTGTTACCCTGCTCTGCGCCAGGGCCGAAGGCATTTCGCAGCAGGAACTTCACACACACAGTCATGGTTCCTGGATCGAAGTACTCTGAAAATCATTTTAAACTGTATCAACTAGTTAGCTCTGCTACAGTCAAGCTACTTCTTGCTGAAACCCCTCGGATGTTAGAACCACTTGTCTGCCAAGCTCATGCCTTTTGGGCACTAGTTGTTCAGAAAACAATCCTCCTATTTCTCTTGTTGAGCCCCTCTTGCTGCTGAGCAAGGATGTGGCCACCAGCAGGAAGACCCCTCGTGAACACGTGTCAGGCAGTGTCATTTACTGACTATCTTGTGGCTGCTGTACCCAGTCCTATCACCTTTACGCAGCTGATTAAAACTATTAAAATAAAAAACATGCAAAAATGGAAGCAGAAAGCTAGACAGTAAAGCAGACAACCGGCTCATCTCTTGTCTCTCTTTTTTCTTGCATATCTAACATGAAAATCCCAGACCTTGCCCCGTGCTTGTGAAGACAGGCACCCTCTCCTGCGTCTCTCCTTGCAGCTCACAGAATCAGGGAGGGCAGCTAATGAATAGCAAAGCAACTGGCACCGTAAAAGAGAAGTGCTTCTCCCCTCCCTCTGCCCTCCAGGGATCTGAGCATGGGGCAGATGACACGAACTGCAGCATTCCTTCTGGGCTTGCCAATACATAGCTGTGCTGAGAGCAGTTTCCCTAGGGTATGGAGACACTTGGATGCCTTTGCTTTGCCTCCAGCCTTTGCTGCCTGCCTGCAGCTGCCCCAGCCTGGACAGCTCATCAGAGCTTGCAGCAAACTGGGGGCAACACCAGTTTGCCACAGGGCTGCAAACAGGTTCCGTTGGCCATGCAATTAACTACAGACTTTCTGCCTTTTGTAGGAACAGGCAAGATCACACCTTTGATTTGTCCCACGGGGCAGGAAGAGGAAAATTCTGGATTTGTGCTGCTTTGGGTGAACAAAAGGAAACGTCTCCTCCAGGCCAGAAACATCTATTTCCTGCCACACCAAACGTGACAGTGGCCATCACTGCTGAACCGGGAGGGACTTCACTTTGACTGCAGCTCATGGTATCTACATAATTCAATCCAGGCCCCTTAACTGAGACTGCAGCATAGGGCTGGAAAAAACAGGCTTTAAGCATAAAGAAATTTTCAAGCTCTTTTGACTTAAAATTGAAAATGTTTCCCCAAAAATTCTGATTCAGAGTTTTGGGGGGTTTGGGTTTCTACACGCCCAGGTGACCCAGAGTACCAGACTCCATCCTGCTCAACACGGTGCATCGTTAATACTGCAGTGCCGGGTACAGCGTGGGACATGGAAACTGCCTGTGAACACCCAAATATAAAAATGCACTGTATGGCACATAAACCTCCACTCTCTCCAGCTCCACATGGCACAGTCCCTTTTTTTTTTTTTTTGTCAGAAAAGGCACATTCAGAACCTTTTTGCTGAGCGTAGTCAGGCTGCTCACAATGTGCAGAGGCAGCTTATCAGCACTTGCGATTTCAGTTTCCTCCAGATGCACAGGTACAGATCCCAACCGCTTTAATGTGATGCCAAAGACAGCAATCTCTGATAGCGCCAAGAGTCAGAACTGATAACGGGCAAGTTGAAGCACTACCTTTGCAATAACTACTCAGCTGTCAAAAATAGGCAAACTGGCAGCACTCAAAATGCAATGTTTGCAACCGTTTTAGAGAGCAAAGAGGGCTTCCTGCCATAGCCCAGGAGCCACTGGAGCTTCATGGGACTAAGGAAGTCGTCATACTCAGACCCTGAGCATAAGGATGTGTCCGAGAGCAGCTATTCCCCAGGCTGCTGTCACCACAAATGACTGACACACTCAGTGAGCGCTTGATGCAGCTGGTGAGTTATTCCCACTACCGACAATAGCATAGTACAGAGCCCTTCATTGCATACATTAAAGTACACTCAAAAGTCATGAAAAGGATGTCTAGCACAAATTCGTGGCTAACCCCATCAGAGGTCTTGACTCAGCACAGCACCTATGCGCTAGTGGGGGCCTTTTAGTCTGCAGACGCCCCACTAAAACCAAAGGGAACTCATGAGTATGCTCAAAAGGCAAAACCGCTGATATGAAGAGATGGGATCCCTTCCCTTCCTTGCAAAATCCGGCCTCTGTCATGTGTATGATAAATGTCACATGGAACATGCTTAAGTAAGTGACCTTGAAAGGATGCTGGGCATCTTCTCCACTGTCTCTGGTCTGGAAGTTCTGGCCCTCACAATCTCATGCCTTTTTTACCATCCTTTTTCCTGCTCATTCAGCAGAGAGATCTCACGTCTAAAATGCAGCTGCTTTGATGATGTGTACGGTTGGGACGGGAGATCTCATGGACACCAGATCACCAGTGCTAGCACTGCCCTGCTACCACTCAAAGGCCCACACTGATAATTTAAACGGGATTTCATAGAGCCAGTCTAACTGACCCAGGAATTTTTAAAGGCTGCAAAATTCAAACCAAGAGGAGCTAGAGAAAAATGTCCCCTATGAAGTTGCAATTCCATAGGAATGTCATGGGTATGTAAATCACAAGTAATGGCTTGTCATTATGGAGTTTCCCACTATTTGAGTGTCACAAACATATTTATTGTAGTATAAGGCCAGAATATGGTTGTCTAAACTTCCCTGTTTATACTTCGTAAGGAAGAAAATTTTGATACTCTTCTTTCTGTGTTACTAAAACTAGTCGTGCATTACAGCACGAGACATCAGTCTTGATACCTAACATTTATATCATAAGCCTGTTGAACCTAACATTTGTGCAGATTTAGTCACACGTCTTGGTACTTGCCTTAAATTATTCCCTTTCTCCCCACCTTGTAGTTATACCACCTCAATATTTGTAGTTTGTTTTTAAACACATGGAAGTAAAATAATGAATTTGATAACCTTATGAAATGCTACAAGCTAAACCAGAGTATTAAATATGTAACAGGAATTCAAAAGGGCATGAAGGGGAAAGTACAGAAGAGAGAATACAGCTTTGCTATATGTCTATGAAGACATGATAAAGCAAAAAGCTATAATAATAATACCAGAGTCAGATATTTCGATGATCTTAAAAAAAACTTCGAGCAAATAGTCCTGAGAAAATGAGAAAGGGAAGTTTATGCTCACCTGAACATGATCTGTCCAATTCTCCTGAGTCATGCTTTTCTGAAAAGACAAAATTACTTTTGAAACATCTTAGGAAAGGGAAATACAACAAGACGAAATTTAACACAGCGTCTTACACCTTGGCATCAACTGTGATTGAGGAATGTGCTCTGGAATGCAAGGAAAACTTTGGCTTCTCATATATCACCAGAGCAGAAAAACACAGCTTATATGAATTAAATCTGACAAATGTTGGACTACAGTAGATAGGACAAAAGATCCAGCTGCAATTCAAGCATACAGGCAACACAGATCTGTATCCAGCAGTACCTGAACATTTTATTTTCTGAAGCTGGGTTATGAATTCCTTCACAAAATATAAAAATAAATAAAATATATATATATATAAATTACCTTAACAAGGCTCTGCAAAGTGCTTCATCATTTCTGAACATCTCAATGCCACATTGTGCTCTTGCAGCAAATGCAACTTTACTCTACAAAGCTGAAATAGGTCCTACTCCAGGGGGATGCATGAATCATTAACGCAGCCATTATCTGAGGACTGGCAGCATGTCCTTAGGTTGTTCAACTTGATAGCTAGCCCGAGGAGACAGCCCTCTCCATAGATTCCAGTAATGGAAGTGATACCAGGGATTACTGTGAACAGTTCTGGGCTCCCCCGGACAAAAAGGACGTGGAACTTCTAGAGGGGTTCCAAGCTCTTGCTCTTTGTAGAGCAACAAAGATGATTAAGGGACTCAAACTTGGATCTTGTGAGGAAATACTGAGCGAGCTGGGCCTGTTTAGCCTGAAGAAGAGCAGGCTGAGAGGTGATCTGATCAATACGTACAAGTACCTGAGGGGAGAACGTAGGAAGGATGGGGTCAACCTCTTCTCCATGGTGGCCAGTGACAGGACAAGGGGTAACAGGTACAAGCTGAACTCCAGGCAGTTTCACCTCCATGTGAGGAAGAACTTCTTTCCTGTGAGGGGTGCCCGAGCCCTGGCACAGGCTGCCCAGAGAGGCTGTGGAGGCTCCTTCTTTGGAGATCTCCCAACCCACCTGGATGCCGCCCTGTGCCCCGTGCTCTGGGTGTCCCTGCTGGAGCAGGGGTTGGACTAGGTGATCTCTGGAGGTGCCTTCCAGCCTCAACCATTCTGTAATATTCTGTGTGGTATTATCTGCAAGGCTGAACCTTTAGAATATACTAAGGCAAAATTTTCTTAACAGCCAAGTCATGAAAAAAATCCTCTAGAATCGTAAGGTCTGGAAAAGGAAACTGTTAATATCCTCCGTCAAATGTAGTTCAGAATCAACCTTGGGGAGTAACTTGGGATGGGACCTTGCCTAGACTCTGCCAAGAAGGCAGGCTGTGTGAGATCGATCAGTCAGAAACCCCTGAGTCTCACCCATCTTCTGGCAGAGAATGACTGCTAGTACCACTGTGATGGAAAGGCACACCAACAAGAAGGCAATAAGAAGCTCAAGGGAAACATCTTGGAGATATATAGACAGATAATTTAAATACTACCAAGATTAAGAACCTGTTTAGGCAGACCTCATACACAGTTGAGAATGGTAAAAGCAGAACACCAAGGACCTCTCTGAAGGAGTGTTGGTGTCGAGAAATAGCTGCCAAGCATATCTTAACAGAAGTAACCAGCCAACTCAGATACTTTAAGCAAAGCAAATATTCCAAAACAAAGAAAATGGAGAGTGGAACATCAGATGGAGAGTACATTTCACTTCGCTAAATAAATACATCTAGAGCTTTTTCTCCTCTTCTCCCACTGTTCCAGATCAAGGGCTCTAGAGTGATGTCTTACAATGTTAAAGCATTGAGACAGTGAAACATTTGCTAATCTTTAAGTTTCTTGTCAGTTGATCTGGTAGGGAGGAAAAACAAATCAGATCCTTCCCTGATTGATTAGGTGGCCTTGGAAAGAGAATTGTCTCTGCCAGGATGGTGTCAGAGTTACCACACTTAACACATTGTTCAAAGGGAAAGGAGGATCAGAAAATAGGCATCTACCTTCTTCTATCAGGAGAACATCAGATAAGTCCCTTGCTGAATAAAAGAGAAGGCACTTCTGGAAGAGGCATTTAATATCCTGAAAACTGGTTCTCTAAGGACTGGATTGGTGTTCCTGTATCCAGGGAAATCTGAACAACCTGGTAGGGTTATAAAAGCTTTTCTAGAAGATCCTCTTGTATCTACATGAAGAGTCTTCTATGAATGGCAGATGAACTAGCACTCCATGGTCATGTTTGGCAAATAGGGCTTTATAATTCAACTTTCAACAGATGAAAGCATTTCTCTATGACATCTAGTCTCTCGCGGTCCCTCTTTTTCACAGCCCAAGTGATTCATCTGGATACAACACTTCAAAGCTGCTGTAATCAAAAGAAGAGGCAAAGCAAGAGTTGGGACAATCTACCTCCAGTCACTGGATGATGGCGATGCCAGCGACACACGCTCAAGAGCGCCCCACTCCAAAGAGGGGAGGTGAGAGCACAGGCAGCTCTTGGGAAGTAATGCTGCAGAAGAAGTATTTGTGGTATCTTCTCACTTCCAAGGTCTGTCATTCCCAGAAGGATTTGGAAAGAGAGGACTTGGAGGCTAGACACAAGCAAAGTTAGCTCAGAGGAGAGTGGTTCAAAGAACTGAAAATATTATTAGTTTCCCCAGTGGTGACAAGGCTATTACCTCAACACAGAAAAGCTTTTGTCGCAGATTTGGGGCCACAACTATCAACATCAAAATATTATAGGATCTTTTGGGTTTAAGTTGATTCATTGATTCTTGCATTATATTGGGCTATTTTTAAGGTAGGGTCTTAAGCCTTGACTTGTGTAAAATCTGCTGGGCCAAACAAAGGAGCTGGGGGATAACACACACCAAGGTCCTGTTTTGTCATGCAGCATTGATAAGGGTTGGAAGAGGATAAGAATGACTGTACTAGGATGGGAGGAAGAAATCTGGTGGATTCTTGTTCAGGCAAGCTTCTACGGCCTCTGAAGGACATGTTATAGCATTAAGGTTGGAAATGACTGATCTCCTTTTGCATGATGGATGCTCTGGTATTACTGAATTCCTAAGCCTATCACAGATCACAACACGCTTAGCATTAGAAAGCCCTAGAGTGAGTTTTCTCTGGACACGTGAGTTTTACTGCACGACCTACTAATCCAGGTCCATCAGAAGAGCACAAGTCTGCCTGCAGAACAGTATGGAGGGATGTAAACTCCACCAGCAGGTGCCTTCAGCACCAGGTGCCTTATAAGAAGAAAACAGCCCTTTGCACTAATAGACTGCCTAGCTAGATGACATGCTAAAAAGACAACCAGGCCACACATACCAAAGCTAAAAAGAACGCAGCAGTCTGCTGTGCTAAAGAACTGGGGTTACACATTACAGCTAAAACCAGAGCACAAGAGAGATTTAAAAGCAAAACAAAAAAGTGCTCTTCTCTATTCAGTATTGGAGGGATGCCAGAAAAATAATGCACCTGGCTTAGCTGAGGTGGCTGAAGCTGAATATATGGGAGCACATCCCAGCCCAGCCAAGGCCCCAGCATAAATAATGTCTCAGAATACTCCAGAAGATGCTGAGGTGAAAAAGCATCCAGCTTGAAACAATCATGACTCCCAATCCTTACAATATGAATGGGTACACAGACTGTCACTCTCAGAAAGAACAGATCTTATGGCAGATCCAATGCAGTTTTATATTGCTTACATACCATCAATATATTTTTATCCTGTCAATTATATTATTCAAATAAAACACCCTAACTTGCACCCATGTTACCCATCATAACATACCTCAACAAACCTCTTGTAGAAGAGATAATTCAGAGTTCTCAAGTGCCGCTGATTTATAACATTAGGGCAGAGAGCTAAAAGAAGGGAAAAAAAGACATTTAAGTATGCAACATAGCTGAACTGTCCTGAAGTTTTACTGTCTCGACAAGTTGGTTTTCCTTCCCCAGTTTCAAAGTCAGCGAGCGGAAGGCAGCATGCCATCAACTCAGAACAACGCAGGACAGTCACATTCTTATTTTATCTAAATTATAACTGTTATTTACAGTTTAAACAATGATTAGCAATGCTAATCCTACTGATATCTCTGGTTCTACCACCCTGAACGATAAGATCCACTTGCCAGTTCAATATGTTTCACATTTAATGACTTCACACCTTTAATTATGCCACAGCCCCATATGGGTACCGCTTCCAGTTTCTATGGGCTGCATTCATTTTAATTTAAATGGAACTTGTGCTGTTAATTCATTAAAGAAGTTTTGAATATGTTACTCAAGATTCAA
Organism: Crypturellus undulatus; assembly: GCA_013389825.1. Lineage (NCBI taxonomy): Eukaryota > Metazoa > Chordata > Aves > Tinamiformes > Tinamidae > Crypturellus > Crypturellus undulatus. The sequence continues at coordinate 74,954 of VWPW01024000.1, forward strand.
ACCTGGCTCAGCATTGTAGATAAATTTTATCCAATAAAGTACTATGAACCCATGAAAGAGACTCCATACCCCTCCATGGAGGGAGGTGGCTGTCATTCTGCTGAGCTAGCAAGCAGCAGTTCTTATTATTTGTGTTACTGTCATCTTCATTTGAGATGGCTCATTATAATGGTAGAAAACAAGATCTTCACATAGCACCTTGTTTTGAAACCCAGTGCAATCGGAGATAAATGTGGCAGATAAACCACATGACAATTAGCATACATACGTATCAGTTCTTCCCTGATACTGGTAGGAATGTAAAGCAAGGATGTGACCAAACCCTTCCTTGGGGTTCAAGTGGCTGAAACCATCAATCTGGCAGCCACAAAGAGCAGGGCCAGCAGTGAGAATCACAGTGACTGCGCACAGTGAAATGAAACTTTTCCACAACTTTACCCTGGATTTTTATAACCCAATTGAAATTAGTACTACTGATTCGCAGCATAACTCTCACACATGACATGCCTAGAAGACTAACTGAGAGGAGCAAAAGTTCCCAATACCTAGAAAATAGAATGGGAAAGGCCACGAATTAATGTAGTGCTTTTTACTACATGTTTTGGCAGGTCACTTTATAAGCTGAACATTCCTGTCCCAAGAAGTGACTTAAAGCTCTTATTTTTAAGTTATCCTCCATACTCTGACAGCATATCTCTACCCATATAGGGTAAGCTTTCTTGACCTCACAAACAAAAAGGAAATACATGAAAAGAAGCAACCAAGTCAAACACAAAACACTAGCACAATCATATAAAGACAAAGTCAGAAAGTCCAAAGTAAAATATGAGATGCATCTATCAAAGGTCGTTCAGGTTGGCAAAAAAAAAAAATTAAAAAACATATTTTTAAAATATACTAGTAGGAAGGGAAAAAAAAAAAAGGGGAAGAGAGGGGAAAGCATTTTCCAACCACTCATTATAAAAGAAAAGTTATGAATGAGGATGAATGAGGATACCAAGAATATAAAGCATTATGGTATTTGTTTTTCTTCCCTCTTCATTAGAAAAAGGCTAGAGGCACTAACTAAACAACAACAAAGGGATTACGTCTGAGGCTGGAGTAAAAAAGACGAGGTTAGCATGTAGATAGATCACATGAAGCATTCATGAAGTCAATATGCGATTGCTTAAGTGCTGTCTTTGATAAGGTGTGAAGCCTGGATGAGAAAGCTGGGAAGAGTGCAGAGAAGTCACCTATTTAAAGACGACAAAGATTTTTCTGGAAACATACTGCAGCAAATAAATTAGCACCTAGAAAATAACAGAGACAGGTAACAACCAACCTGCACTGTCAAAAAAATTCACATTGCGTCAAACCAACAACCAGCCTACCGAATAACGATGAGGCAATAGTAGTTTCCTATCTGGATTACAATAAGATTTTCTATACCGTCAAACGCAATGTTTTGACGTTTCAAGACCACACTAGATAAAATCCTGAGCAACCTGGTCAGAGATGCTTCTGCTTTGAGCAGGAGGTTGGACTGGAGCCCTGTGCCCCATTCCAACCTGAGTTCTCCCGGGAGCCTGCGTTTGCTGGAGCTCCCAGGCCGCTCACAGCNTGGAGCCTGCGCACACGTTCATCAACAAGCTGCTTGCTGGAGCTCCCAGGCCGCTCACAGCTACCGAGCTGCGTTGGAGATCCCTCTTGCAACACACTCTGGGCCACCAGCGCATACAGCTAAGCCGAAGGCCTGGGGAAAGAGCAGAAACCCAGACCAGCCAGAGATTCTGGACAAAGCCTGACACAAGGATCTACATCTATACCTAAAGGAAAAAAAAGCACTATAGCACAGAGTTCCATACACGCCTGGATATGGTGAATTCACACTCAGACCTGCAAGAGCAACACAAGTTTTTCTGATGGAAACCTTGGAGCTGCTGTCCGAGTTCTTGGTCCGGAGCAGATCATCTACTAGTTGTACTTCAGCAGCCAAAAAATGTAGCTTAATGGGCAAGAATCAACGAAGGGCCCTGGCACGCTGAAGTCCTTTCCCCTTGAGCAGTCACTGGATTGAATTTTGTAACCCTAGAAGGGGAAAGCTCCTCTCTTCTGAGAGCATAGATGTTCTCCTCACATACAGAGTTACATAAAAACGTGCTGGTATTTGATGAAAAAAACAGTATAATAAATCTGCAGGAAAATCACCATGGAAGTAGGGGGAAAGAAAAGCCCTGTAAGGCAATCTTCAAGGAAAGGAATAATTTTCTACTGTTTTAAAAGGAAAACAAATTAAACAGCCTCCATTCAAAGGCATTCCTGTGTGGTGATAACAGCCATTCGTTTTCCTCCCAAAGAGCATCTTTCCAAAACGCTCCGCGCAGCAGAGCCCGCGCGGCCCCGCCGGAGCTCTCCCTGGTGCCCGCCCCGCGCCGCTCCGGCCCCGCCGGGACCCGCCGGGGCGCGCGCAGCCCGCGCCTGCCCTCTGCTGCCGCCGCCGCGCAGGCACCGCGCGCGGATCCTGGGGCTCCCTCCGAGGCTCGCGGGAAATTTCAATTACTGGGAACACCAAAAGGATAACCCGGGAGCAAAACCGAGAGGAAAGCGCCTCTTGGTTTATGCTAAAGAACTTTCTAAAGGCTAAGGTAAAACAGCATTCTTTGCATGCCGGATGCTGGGCGCTCTGCTAATTTGTTCTGCTTCTATGGGACAACAGCAGCACAGGCCTTTCGACCACAGAGTCAATTACCATTTCCAGCCACACCACTAATACCTGCTTTACTGCTGCACAAACTGAGGTCCAATGTATGAAGCCCCTCGTAGAGGGTCTTCAAAGCATACTAAGTAATTAGGCTGTAACAGCTGCAAGGCTTGTTAAACTGGAGCATAGTGACCCATGTGTGAGAAATTACTCTGTAAAACCGAATTTCTTCAAGCACCTGCCATTTCTGTGCATCTTCTTCCCTCCCAGGGAAAGCTAATTAAATGGGATGCACACACAGAGTTTATGAGGATGCCTCTGGGGACCAGCAGACAGCCATCCACATGGGCAGCCTTTGTGCTAACAGGCTGCTGGGTCTGGAATTGCAAGAATTGAGTCACCTATTAGCTTGTCTTCTCACACCACGAAACCCCTCCAGTCTTTCTCACCGAAAGCCACTTCCCGTTTGTGCTGCTGCTCTCAGGCTCTGGCGACAAGGAGGAGTCACGACTGAGGAGACAGAAAGAGCCGCAGACTGCGGCATCCAACAAGGCCACAATTAGGTTAGGTAACAAGCAGCGAGCGCTACCTCACTGCTGGTGTTTGGTGGAGCTGCTCAGAGCAACAGAAAGGAGTTTTTTTTAAAACCTGCATGTATTATCTAACCTGCTTCCTTTGGTATGCTCTTTTCTCACAGTCAGGTTTGCTTCCACTAAAGGAGGGAGAGGAGACATCTAGAAAGAGGAGGGAAGGAAGAAAAAAGGAGAGGAGGAGGAAAGAAAAGCTGTTTTATTCCAGCTGCCACTTTTCCCAGTTCAACCCAAGCAGACCTGGCATGAAGACCACCCTGTCGCTATATGTTTTCATCCTCCTCCTCTTCCAGAGAGCTTCCAAGCAGTCTGAGAGGCCCAAAGATTTAAGAAGTCTTGCTCTGACTTTCATGTGATGCAACTTCTAAGTAATATCACTTTTCTTCTAAGAGAATGTGTGATATCCATCCAACCTTGGCTCAGCCACCTCAGGTCTGGCATCTCATCTTAATTAGCAGCCCACATTTTCTCTCACATCAGCAGAAGGGGACAGACACGTCTATCAGGTGACCTGTCCTCCACTGCAGACACTACACTTGGTGTGGGATAAACTACTCCCTGGAAGTGTAGGTGGGAAGGTGGTCTGCAGGGAAGACTCCAGTTCTGCAGTCCTCATGAACCCTCTCACCAGTGAGCAGCTTCCTGCTGTGGAAGCCCAGGGAGAGCTTGCCATGATCATGAGCTGCTCCACTGGCTGGGACACCGGCAGCAGCCAAGGCTCAGCACAGCAGGCCCCACAAGCACCCGAGATCACCAGGCACATCCCCTCCTCCTCTTCATCGTCTTGGTGGATCTCTCACGCAGGGGAAGAGCAATTCTCTTTATAGAACATAAAGGAAAACATAGTCTACTGAATGATCAATGTTACAAAGCATGAAAAATTACTGAAGAAAGCAGAAACCGGTATTGGACCGGTTAAAGATTTGAGAAAAAAAAATCCCCCCTTATGTCTCAGTTTTCACATCCATGTGTTTAGTTTAATTATATTTACATATCCTCCAAGGAAGGTTTTTAACGATTATCGTATTAACTTTTGAAGAGCAGTCTGAAGATGTGAAGATTAATATAACATTGCTGCCAGGTGTAATGAGACTCAATTTGTGGTTAGAAAGCACTTTTCAGTCCAAGAAAAGAGAACAGCATATCTTGTGTTGATCAAAGAGGTAAGGTAAAACCTAATGGTGCATGTAAAGGTTTTGACATACAGTCCTAAATAGAAGAATAAAGATCAACAGCCCCCATTAACAACAAAAGCGGAGCAGATTTTGTCAAACAAATGGCAGTGAAGCAGATATATTCAATGATGTAAGATGGGTTATTTTTCCCAGAAGGCTGCAAGAACCTTAAAATTCCCTGTCGCCAACCTTGTTTTACAGAAAGGATAAATAGGGCTGTGAGGCTCTGGCTTCCCAAGGGTTATCTCTTCTCAGTTGACAGACTCATAACTCAAGAAAACAGATCCTTAGATGAGTAATGACTTGCCTCTTATGTGACTGGAATGGAGTCATAGCTCAAAGTTGACCATCATGTGTTTATATACAGGCATTCTGAGGTCAAGATTTATTTCATATCATGGAAGAAGCAGTCTATTAGTCACAAGCACTTCATTCTTCGACAGTACAAAGTGATAATTCCTATAACTTACCAACTTTGTTTTTTAAACACGATTAATTAAACCCTGAAACTCCCCATGATAAATTACAGCACAGATTCCTTGCTGAACATGGAAGAAGACAAATTGACTTCATCTGTTCTTTACTGGAAAGGTAACTCGAGCATATGTTGCAATACCACATACCTGGATCTAAGTTAAATTGTTCTAGAAGTCTGAAGATCAGCTTGCTTAGCATTTTGTGGTTAAATTTATCTGGTTTGTATTTGGATAGGCCTTGATATTGTCTGTAAGCAAACAAACAAAATCATTAAAAAAAAAAATCTGTAGAAACAACTAAGAAATGCTTCCTAAAGAGGAGATATTTAACAGAGGAGATAATGGGTTTGGAAGAACAGAGGAGATGTTGGATGCTGGTATGAACTGCCCTCTATCTTTCTTAATTTTCAGCAAAAAGTCCAGTCCACTGTACAGTCATAGCAGTTCTCCAGCCAATGACACGTAAGTCTACTTGAAAGAAAGAGAAACCCATCACGTACTTCCCCATGTTCCTCTTTCAGGACAAATACAGCAAGCAGGGCATTGACACTGCGAGTGGGACTGTTAGCTTTGTGACTGACAGGAGCTATTCTAGAGAAAGTCGTGTGTATTTTAATTTATAAATTGCCTATTTCACGAGAACATGAAGGTTAACCACTTGCATCTCTTGTTTTTCTGCCACTTCATCACAGTATTATCTTCCTGACAAACCTGTACAACCAATACTGAAACTTAACCTGTCTGCAGCAAAGTCAGTTTATTATGATCTCCTGTAAGGAGNAGCTTTGTGTCTGACAGGAGCTATTCTAGAGAAAGGCAATTTATAAATTAAAATACACACGACTATTTCACGAGAACATGAAGGTTAACCACTTGCATCTCTTGTTTTTCTGCCACTTCATCACAGTATTATCTTCCTGACAAACCTGTACAACCAATACTGAAACTTAACCTGTCTGCAGCAAAGTCAGTTTATTATGATCTCCTGTAAGGAGCTTTGGTAGTGTTAAATTGCTAGGATCTACTGCAGAGCTTCCATTTTGCACTTCTCCTGTCCAGAGCTGAACATCTGTCAATAGGAATGATACCTCATTGCTCAACAGGAGGCATCTCCTGTTATCTCAACAGAAGGAGGCATTTGAAAAGTGTTTGCCACAGACAGCAGAATTTCCCCTTTCTCAGCTGAACAGAACATATATTGCATATCACTATATGGAAAAAAACATCTTGGGCATTGAAAGAACACATTATCATCTGCCAGTGCATTGGGCCCAGCTGTTCAGAAATTAAACAAACACTTCCACCTTGAGATGTCTTTGATGTTAAAACCGGGTGCACACCACGAGTCCAGGATCTGCAAGAGCTTGCACTGGAGCTCAGGATGTTCTCCCACATAAGCTTCCACCAGGTTGGCTTTATCTTGCAGCAGCAGTGGTGTGCACATCTAGAAAATGAAACAGCAGCTGGTACAGAGAGCATTCGAGGCACCATGGTCTGCCTTTGAACATGGCCCTCCCATGTTCAATCTGGGTGCGCTGGCCATGCAGGAGCCATAGAGGAGGTTTCGTACAGGGACCAGAACTTAGTGGAGAGATGTCACATTTCCTAACATGGAGAGCAAGTGACAAAACCCTTGCTCCACCAACCAGCGCTGCTTAGGAGAGCAACGTGGCATTTTCAACACAAGTATTAGTCAAAATAATAAAAGTGTTATCTTCAGAGTTTATTTAATCAAAATTACATTTTACCACCTCTCAATAAATGGGATAATCTAAGTCATTTCTCTTCACTCACTGTCCTGAATGCAGACCACAAGCAATATCTAGGGACCGGTTTTACATTAAATGAATGTTATCACAGCAATGATTATTTGTCAAGATCAGTCCTGAAAACTTTTCATCACTGTGCCTGCATCTAGAAAAACAATCTGATAAATGCAATGAGGTTGGACAAAATACATTTTAACACTTCCCTAGACGCAATGTGGCACCAGTGCTGCTGCAGGGACTTCTCAGGAACCCGATAAAGCTTCACATGAAACCAACACAACTTAAAGGGCCGTGATAGATCTCCTGCTTAACACAAGATGGATCTGATGACAGAGAAGCCTGCAGAGGAAATGACTCACCTTCTCCACATCTTGATCTGGTTGCAATTTCAGCTTTATACTCAGTATCGCTGCCTACAAAACACAAAAGAGATGCCCATTTAGGAAAAGACCATCACAGTGGATAAATGGGCATTACACCAAGGGAAGTATATATGTGATTATGAAAGTTTTTAACACGGTCATTATTTCTGTTACATGTTAAGGCACAAATCACATAAATATCTGGCCACATACACTCCATTTAAAAAACTACAAAACCACTCTTGCCTGTATTATATACTCCAAGCAGCAGCATATCTTGAGGCAAAAAATTAAAGATCAGTTTGCCTGACAGAAAGAAAGTAAAATGCTTGGACAAACCTGCTAGGAAAGAATCTTCTCCAGCAGCATGACCATAAAAATCTTGACCTTTCTGAATGAACTTGCACATGTACACAGACTAATTAGGATTTTAAAGGCATAACAGTATCTGTAATTTCTGCAATATGTAAGATTGTTTGGGTCTCAAGTATAAAATAAAAATAAGCGTATGATAGCTTTTTTCAATATAACATATTGTTCTGATTAATATGAGCACAGAATCTTTTAGTGCATTTATGCATTAGCAGTCACAGAATGGTAAACTAGGGAATAAGGATGATTTACTCTTCATCCTTCTAATGGCTGTGGAAAATTAGGCTATATTCTCCAAGATGATTCTAAGCTTAGTGTTTGATAGCACTGGGTCTGTAGCACACGTGATATGCCACACAGCACATAATCAATATTGTTCACAAATGCTGCTTATTCAACACGTCTGGGCTTCATGGAAAATCTCTTCAACCAGTTTCTCTTATAACTGTGATTCATTTTGCCGTGAGAAAAGGTATGATGGATTTGCTTCTTAAAACAGTTACATTCAGAATTGTGTTACTTTTTAGAACACATAAATAAATTTAATATAGCAAAAGGTACCCTAAAACAAAGCAACTATAAAGCCCCATGTTATGTATCACGTGTGAAATCTTTATTAAAAAAAAAAAAAAAAAAAAGGAAAAATAACTTCAGTTGGGGTAGGAGCACCCCTTGAAATACATTTTCTGTGGTTCTCTTCACGGTCAACAAATGACACCCCAGCTTACACCATCACGGGAAGCCCTCATTCTGCAGATGCACTGAAGGGAACACGACGCAGCCAGAGCATCACCCGCACCATTCAACAACTCATCCTATCATCACCCACCCCAGCAGCACCAGAGGCCGCGGATTTTATTACCCTCTAGGAAATCCATGCGCATATTTCATCCGCTGCCCCAAAGGCTGAGCGTGCACAAGCAATAGCCAACAAATATTTTGGAAGACTATTGCAATCAGACAGAGCACAAATACCCAGTTATTAGAAGGATTTTTGATTAATTTTTATTTTTTTAAGCAAAACGCATGCGCCATCACTGTGTAGTCCTTATCCCAAAGAGAAGCCAACAGAACAACTTTGAGACAAACCCAGCAACTAATGTTAATTATATTGACCGTATGCTCCAAATCCGATACTGCACAGAAAGGCGTTTTATAATCTCTCAGATCAGCTAACGCTACAAGGGCTTCTCACTCCAGACCTGATAACTATTCTATCTGTTTATATGCTAATATACTACTCTGCTCCACAAGAGGCAACTACCTTTTCTTTCAAATTACCTGATTAGCATAATAAAGTTCAAGTTCAGTAATTATTCTAACTTGTATACAAGCCGAAGGTTGTTGCTTCTATTTTTGACCTGCAGAAAGGCTTTGTGCCTCCAAAAGCTTGACAGCTTGGTTTTTTTTCCTCCCAGCTATCTCAGTTTGCCAAATAAAAAGAGCCTAGCACCTCTCAAAATCTGGTTTCACCATTTGACCTCATTAGTGCTTTGCATTAAACAAGTAATTTGTAAGTTTTAACATGCAAGTGCACAACGGTTTCTCTAATAACGTTATAATGTTCATGTAAACGCCCAGATGAACCTAACTGCAGAGCTGTTATCTAAATGGCCTCCTTTTACGGGCACCTTTACTAACAGCACAGGTGATTTAATCAGATGAGCTTGTGCTGTGCTAGGCTGCACTCACCTCTTCCTAGGTGCAACTTCTCAGCATTACAGGGTGAGGATTGGTGAATATGCATTTAACCAAGCGGTGCAGAGACACCACCACACTGACCCAAATGTGGCAGGGAAAGAGCACCCAGCCCTCACCCACTGGACACTGTCACCACTACAACGGGTTGAGGAACCATCTTCCACCTCCAGTGGTTCAGATGAGCGGGTGGTTGGTGCCATCCTGACACCATCCAACTGCAGGAGGTGATGGAGCAGCCGCACCAGTTTCCCTGCCGGCAGATGGTGGCAGTAACTTCCTGCAGAGGGGAATGCTGTAAGTCGTGGGGCAGCAGCCTCTTCCTCGCAGGCAGTTCAGTGGGGAAGGAACCATCTCATCTGGGCCCTAGATACGAACAAACATGCTGAAGTGCCGGGTGTAGCTGCACGGGCTGGCTCAACAGTCAGGAGGACTTAGATAAAAATCAGCATGTTTACAATGGGAATAATAAAAAGAGATATGAGTAACTGCAATAAAGATGAAAGTGTTTGGCAGCTGTTTCTGTGGTCTCAACTTGGAGCTATTTTAAGATATTTGTTTGGCTATTATCATGTTTTGAATTGTTTTGCTCCACAAACAAGTTTTCTGTAAAATGACTCTATTTTTAACAGTCTTTATAGAGAATAAGAGCTCCAGAAAAGCAACACCTCATTCACAGACTCATTTTGTAGTTAGAAAACAAAACAGAACGAGGCAGCAGCCTGCTTTAACTAAACTGGGAAGAACCCCCTCACCTGCCCAAGATACAAGCAGCTCTCCAGAGGCAGGGCTGCCTTTGCCTAGCTGCACCAGAAGATTCAGGGTAACTGAAAACTAGCAATCATGTTAATCTAATTACAGCTTCTCAGCCTAGCACTGCATCAGCAAGGCAATAAGAATCCTAAGCAGTAGATGCCTCCCCCACTTCATCAACTGATAAATCAGAGCAAAAAACCCCAACCTACCACTTAGGCACTCCGAAACAAACTCAGATGAACTCTGATGAACATAACATCTTTTTATTAGAGGAGTCTGTGCACTCTGCCTCGAGCTATGGAAGAAAATGCATTGCTGTCCTCACTTGTAGTACAGTCATTTCTTCAATTATATATTGCATTCACAGAGAGTTGCTAGAATGTAACGTAACAACAGCAAGAAAACAACACATAAAAGCAATTAACTTATACTGAAACCCTCTGCCCCAGTCCCAGACACACATCCAGAGCTGATCAGAGGAGAAGCATGGCAAAGGCTTGTCCTGCTCTTGTCTGTCTTCCCCTAATCTGTAAGATGAATGTTGACCAGAGCTTCGCAGAGACGACCCATTCCTATCGCTAAGCTAGCAAGTCTTTCATTGTCTTCAGGGAGCTTTGGGTCCTTCTTTGCTTGAACTGTGGTGAGAAGGAAAACTGTGTTTGGACAACACCTTGTTATAGTTTTGTTGCCTAAGGATACGCATCTTAAAGTATCTAATGAGGGATGGATGGGGAGTCCAATCCTCAAGGCATAGTTAGGGCAACAGCATGACTAGCTGCTACCACAAAAACACCATCTAAAAGGCAAACGCATCTTTCTGATACCTACTTTATCCATTTGAAGCTTGAGAAGTGCAGACTCACACAAACGGACAAGATCTCCAAGTTAAAGAATCTGACGTTGGGCAATACTACGATAAGCTGCAGCTAAAAGGTCTGGGCAGTGTCTTGCCCACAACACGGGGGAAATTACCACCAAGTGGAAGCATTCTGACTAAGCGGTGAGGCACAGAGCAGCTGCTGTGATGGGAGACCGGGCTTCTAGTCATGCAACTGTAAAAACAAGAGTATGAGAAAGTGGTGGCTGTTTTCAAGTGAACACATGAGCTCAGAGCACCCTGCACCAATACCTGATCCGCTGTACTCGTTTCGAACGCAGCTGGCTGTATCATCTAAAAATGACTACTCTTTCCATATACAGTATGAAGTGCAGGAAGCCACAAAAGATGTTATCTGCAAGAGCATGTGCGCTTGGGTGGTGTCTGCGCTGACGATTTAGGCAGTTTTCCCACGGCGGGGTTAAGCATCAGAGGAATAACCTTTAGCTAGTAGCACTGATTGGAGTGATGAGGCAGGACAGACAAATGGTTTCTGATGACTTTTGCTTGATTACCGAGCTCTGCTGCAAGCAACTTGAGACAACACAGTGGCAAATATGTTTGTGCTTCATTTAGTGTAGTATTTCCCAATCAATGGTGAAGGAATTTCTGAAAACCCGTATAATAGACCAAACAAGGCAATATGAACTTGCAGGGTAAGACCCGATGTCAGTTCTAAGGAAATCATGATGATCAAAATGCAGATGCGTAATAATGTAGAAGTAACTGACTGAAAGGAACACCACTTACTAATCACAGGGAACATCTGTTCTGTGTTTTGGACTCCATTCTTTCGAACTTGTGCCTAATCAACTGTTACTGAAACAGCCTAGAGTCCAACACTGTATGATGTAAGACATCAGGTAACATGTTTAACTGCTTCCTGCTTAAATGCAATACTCACCATTTTCAGAACATTTTGCAGATCTTCAGCAAAGAGCAAACAAGATTTCCCAGGTCCACTGGTGTCAAGAGAGCACAGCAGTATTTCACAAAGGGTGAGTTAATTAAAACAACTAATGAAGGGTATGAGTATATGTACAGAAGAATTCGAATTAGGGGGAAAGGAGTGAAAGTCAAGATTGGAATAGATGCACATGAAGGCAAAAGGAAGCGGGAATTGAAACAAAAAACTTGAGTGATTCGCTTTCCTCTGTTCATTCAAGCAGTTTTAAACCTGGTTTAAATGGTCAGTGCATCCTCACAACTAAGTGAGCCTTTAAGTACTGCCCAATTTTCTTATGGATGTCGGCCACCAGATCCTCCCAATTCAGATTCTCTCTCTGATTAGGCACCTGAGTTAGTTATTCCCAGCAATGCTCTAACTCCTTTCCAAACAACTTCTCCATAGAAATCCCCATAGCAGAAAGTGCCTTTGGAAAAAAGATGGTGGGAGATAGAGAGATTTGGAATGTACATGCTTTGTTAAAATACAGTATGAATTGAACCAAACTCTGTAATTAAGGTAAGAAACAGGTGGAAGAAGCAATAACAAATATTTTCACTGTCCCAAGAACAGCTCAGAAAAGTTCAAAAAGAATTAAGAAACCCCAAATCCGAATATCCATTAAGAGATCAATCAACCTTAGCCCTGATCTGTATTGACAGTTGCAAAAATATCCTTTATGTATCCAAACACTAGCATAAAGTAAGATTACAAACATCCCTGCCTCAGTTTGCAATGCATAACTATAGGGAACATTGAGGGTTATCAGTAGTTGAACTATGCATTTCTAGATCTTAGCATATTTGTATTCCTTCACGTTTAACTTTCAGGTCAATCACCCTTCCTATAGAATTATTAAACCAATTTTATAATTTTTTGCTACGTGCTGCTGACATAATCTGAATTCTGCATCCACAGAGCTTCTTTGCTAAGTGCATTTTATGTCATAATTTAACACGTTAACTTTTTAAGCCTCCTTATTTTACTTGAAACAATACACAGTTTAATGTATAGATTCAACATCCCCTATTTGCATAAATATATCAACAGATGAAACATTAATAGAATAAAATATTCCATTCATAGAATGAATACTTCATTTTTGAAGGCAGAGAAAAATAGAGGGAACAACAAAAAAAAGGTTTAGTAAAAATGAAATATCCCTTGTTCCTCTGAAAGCTCAGGGCAATGGTCTCCCCTAAGAGACAAACTGATGGAAGCGGCGAAAAAACGCTTCTGGTCTCTGATGCAGAGATGTCCAAGCAGGGGCTCTCTCAGGCCCAAGAATATTTCTGGTTGTCAGAGGCTAAAAAGATTATTTATTGTTTCCTTCCTAAATCCAGCTCCACTGCCACCTGTTCAGAATTTACTATAAAGCTGTTAAACACGACGAGAACTTTGATGCTCGCTGTGAAAACAAGTTTCACTGTATCTGACCCGAGCAGCACTTACTACTGATCCAGAAGCAAAGGAATTTGATTTTTTTTCCTCTCTTTTTTTTTTTTTTTTTTTAAGCACAGCTATCTTTTTACCTTTATAAGCTGTTTAAAAAAAATGTAAATAAAATAACTTGGCGGACAATGGCAGGCATTCATGCTGCAGAAAGACAGCCGCCACCCTTAGACATGAAATATCGCGGCACATTAAGTCATGAGACCCCGCTAATCAAAGCTGACAGGGCCCTGAATGTGATTGCCGCCGAGACGCAGCGATATCATGGGGCACTGAAGCATGCACAGCCTGCCAGACTGCCCCTGTTCATGTGACAATGGCTTTTCTTCCCCAAAGGGGCCTGCGAGTGACAAGAGTCCCCTTTGTCTCGGGATTCCTGCATTGGGAGCGCAAGAGAGGTTCATTCAAGCAGCCCCAGACACTCTTTGAAAGGCTGAAGTGTAACATAAGATGACCATGAAACACTAGCTTGCCTTCTGCCTAGCCCTCATTCTTCTCGAGCACAGCCTGGCCTATTCAGGGCCTCTTCACAGACTCGCCTCGCACTGTATTACCCCGGGGCCGCTGAATCCCGGCATTGTTCCCGCCTCACCACGGCCATCTTGCTGCCCACAAAGCCGCGGGCTGACACGGCGGCAGCGCCCGCGGGAAGGGCCGGCAGAGGCGGCGGCGAGGGGGGCGTCGCGGCTCGGCCGGCCGCGGGGCTGAGGGCGGCCGCAGTGCCGGCTCCGCCGGGGGTGTCGGAGGGTACCGGGCCCGTCTCGCACGCGGCCGAGCTCGAGAGAGCGGGTGGGCGCCGACACGGGAGGGAGGCTGCAGGTACTGCTGCTAAACAACGTGAGTTGACGTTTTAAGACCCTTGGTCTGGATAGCCTTGTAAAACAAGGATTTACCTTTTACATGGGACGCGTGATGGCAGCTGCCTTGGAAGCTCCTTTGGGGCTGTGCAAGGCCCCCCACCGCATCCCTTCAGCACCTGCAATGAACCCTCATTCATTTATGGACGGAAGAAAGAAAAACAAAATACCAAATGCCTCCAACAACACTTACGTGTCGCCTTGAACTGTTACTTTATCGGCTCATTCTGTGTCACGGGAGCAAGAGTGCCATCCTCTGGCCAGCTAACCGTATCCACCAGCTCCCTCAGGTGTCTCCCTGAACATAGCGACTATTTCTGCTGCTAGGCCAAAGTACTAAGGTACCTACCTACACCCACATCAGGAAAAAACATGGCACTGTCTTTACATTGATTTATCTTCCCTATATAAACCCCTGTGCCCCGGCAATGTCCATCCTGGGATGTGCAGGGTCTGCTGCTGCTTACAGGAGTGAATCAACGTTCATGAACCACAGGCAGCAGCTTCGCACAGCTGCAGAACTCCCTGCAGTTCTGCTGGGCAAACTGCTTCGGCTTCGACCAGTTCTAGGGAAACAGGGAGGGCTCGATGTGCTTTAGAAGCAAACAGCCAGGCCAGTCCCTGAGGAACCTACGGGACCTGATTTTCTAAAGAGACCTTTCTCCTCAACCTTTCTGAGGGACAGCAACCTTAACCCATGGAACGAGGCTGCAGACTTCTAAGATTCACACACAATAACACTTTAAAGGAAACAAATTGCTTGGTAAATATAGAAAATAGGACAAAAACCAAATGACATTAATGGCTTTTAAGATTTTTGTCATTGTGGGCAAGAAGCAAAAGAGCAATAATATAATATTTGAATCTGGTTTACTGTCCCATCTGAAAGACAGCGAATCATGGGATGAATAGCCCGCAGCAAGTGCTCAGCATCCCATTTCCAGGTTTTTTGGATTTAGTTATGATCTGTCCCAATGGGAATAAAAGATTTCCTCCTACATGACTGCAATTTTTGAAGACAGTTCTGTTCATCCTTCTGGTAACAACATAAGTACAAGAAAATTATGGCTAAGGGTTTTCACCATTTGAGGCTCCCTGTATTTCACACTACAAGTAATAAGTAAATGAGCTTTACTGTGGAAAGAACAAAAAGGTCTATATTTTTGGTGGAACTGTTTTTATTGTTAGGCCTGCATTTCTAAAAGAAAAGAATTAATATTTGGGCAGCTGTGAATATAAAAATCACATTTAAATATTGTCAAATACTACATTTTTTCTAGTATTTTCAAACACTCATGCTCAAAGACTTCAGAGCTCTCCTGGGAACTACTGTTTTGCTGAAGAATAAGATTTAAAACCTTTTAAAAATTCCTAAATATTAGGTTCCTTTACAGAAAGTGACCCATCTCCCTTTCAGAAAGTTTTTTTTTTTTATATATATATAATTACAATGCTGTGCTTTGCTCACAAGAACAGTCCTTAGAATATCTAGACATCACAGTGATGTTAGCGATGCTCGGAGTGTCCTCAGCCACATGGTAAAATACCAAATTTAGGTTTTGGTGAACTCCCATCAGTGTCAGTTGGTCAGACCCAAATGCATGAGTACCAACACACTCACCTTTTGGGCATGAGTGGTAACAGACTTCAGATCTCCTTGAATTGAGAAGCCCTTCTAGCTAGGGTAATCACTTGGGAACAGACAGATTTTCCAACCCTTCCTTGTTGTAGGCAGATTGGATTTTCCACAGCAGGCCTATGACTGCCTACAGAAATCCCCAGGAACATAAAAAAGCGTGCAACCATCCTCTTAAATTCTCCAAATTAAACCCTATTAACCCATTACTTTCAAAGGTCAAGCAAAGGGTAGAGGAAGGATTCACTGCCATTCTGTACTCAGCCATTGGAAAAAATAAGGTTGAAGACAGTCATGTACATAGAAGGCCATGCTAAGCTGCACCATTCACAGTGTGCAGCTGCTGTGATGAAACCGAATTTACATTGAAATGCATCCAAAAATGGACACAGACATTAACAGAGAGATGGAGAGCTGGGAAGGTAAATTTATTTGAAAGACATGACCCACCTCTTTGTAACCACCCTTGTGATAAAGATGACTGACGTGTCCAAGCAAATAGTTCCGGTCCACTGTATGGAGTTGGTAAATGCTAATCAGAGGGTCAAGAAGATTAGCTGGGCACTCGGCTAGTATTCTGAATACACGGGCCTGCAGCTTCTTCAGCTTCATGCCAGACTGAAAAAAAGAGTAAAAAAAAAAAAGGAAAAAGTCAAACACAGATTTAGTCAAGATGGCTACAGTTCAATGGCAGTTGCAAATGCAGCTTGTTTAAACAGTGGAAGATGCCAATTCCTTGGGAAGGGATTCTCCAATTTCCCCATGGAGTCTGCATGCAGAAATCAGAACAATATGATGCACATTTTTTTCAGAGCATCCAATTTGAAAACATTTAAACATTTGCAGGATAATTCTGGAAAAGGCATATGGCCTTGTACAAAAGGCAAATATGAAACTGGAGAAGTGCCCTCTTTTACTAACACAGCTATTTAAAAATTCTCTCCTCTAGTTCCTCACTGAAAACCTTTGCATCCACCAACTCCCCTCATCACTGATTTTCTCCTATCATGTGCAACAAGTCAATTGTCATCCCCTGGTTTGTTCCTGGGTGCAAGAAGGCCAAAAAAGCAGAACTGTCACAGTAAGATGCAGAAATGCAAGTATTCAGCATTGTGCTCCTGCATGAGGAGTCCCTCAGGAATTTCACAGCAATATCATAGACACTGTACTGGCAGTGATCTTTGAAAAATTTTGATAAAGGCCAACTTCTAAAAAGAGTCATTTGGAAAAGCAGAAAATGAAACAACACAAATTGAGAAGTATCTAACGGATCAGCAGTTAAAAGTACAAAAAAAGGGAAAATCTCAGGAGGTCAGAATATAAAATGGCATGGGGAATGGTAAGCATTAGGGCAGACAATCTGATGACCCAGTGCTACAAAGCCAGTCATTCAGCTGCTGAAAAGTCATACTGTTACTCTTTTCTGCATTTTGAAAGATAAAAGCTCCCCACCATATGTCAAGAATTAAGGAATTGTACAGTAACTGGCTTCTATTTGCAGAACTGGAAGAATATGCAGAGTAGATCACTGCAATTGGTTTTATGCTGACGGCAGCACTGTAAGCTCCAGTGGGAAAGTCCAGCCAAAGACCGAAATATCCATGCTCAAAGTGCTTTGATCTGGAAAGATGGAAATCCCAGCTTGGGGGGAGAAACAGAAAGGTAGTGTGGCATTACTGCTTTGAAGGGCATGTCATTTTTCAGGCCACCATCACCACATGACAGCACCACAGTAAGAATTTCACGACCAAGTCATATTGCGTTCAGGGCAAGGCTACAGGAAAGACCCTGGGCTATGGAACGACGTGAACCTAGGTACACTTTAGGGACATGAAAATCAATTGCCCTTTCTTTTCTCCACGGTCTCCCTTGCTCTCTTTTTCTAACCTGTTGAACAGTGGGATGCTCTTTTATCCAAAGCTGCAGCTCGCTGCTGATGTAATACCCCAGGGAATGCCCTTTCCCCTTCCAATCACTGCTGGTCTCCAGCATGTCCAGGAGTCCTGCCAATGGGTCCTCCAGCGCTGCAAAGCCCCGCCTGATTTCTTCCTTGAGCTGCTGAGATACAAAACCACATTGTCATGTACAAAAAAAGACTAGTGAATCCTCCCTCCCCCCAGCTGAACACAAAGCTTTATTTTTTTTAATTTAATCTATTCAGAGAGGTAACTGTTGCTATTCAGCCACCATCCGCGCCTCCAGTGACTTTTTATGTCATTACAGATTCCTTCATGGCTCAGTGCACCTCAAACCCAATGGGAAAAGCGGCAATTGTCCACACTAATTATCCCATAAAGACAGAGAAGTTGTTCTGTGGGGCACACAAAGGCGCTCGGGATTTGGGGGAGGGGGCGAGAAAGCAGCAGTGAGCTGGAGAAAGGGGTGTTATAAGGAAAATGGCAATAAAGGTAGATGACAGAGCTCAGAACCTATCTCCCTGCAGACCTAAGTAAATTAAACTGTCTCCCCATTCTTATGCCATCAACTTTCGCATTTGACCTTAAACCCACTGAAGCCTCTAGAGCATGGATGCTCTTGAGCTTCACCACAATAGAAAATCTGAGGCACTGAAATAATTCAGATTTTGCATATGCGAATAAATAGAATGAAGCATCAGAGTTCCACACCCNATTCTTATGTCATCAACTCTCGCATTTGACCTTAAACCCACTCAAGCCTCTAGAGCATGCATGCTCTTGAGCTTCACCACAATAGAATATCTGAGGGCACTGAAATAATTCAGATTTTGCATATGCGAATAAATAGAATGAAGCATCAGAGTTCCACACCCAGGCTGCCATACTGTAGATCTGATCTCTTTTCCTCCAGACCTCACTGGGCAAGGTAGCTGCTGCAGGCCTCCTGTTGCCAACTGTGTGTTAGACCCTGTACACCTCGGCAAGAGCGTCAGGCACTGCTAAGAGGTTGAGAACATGAGAAAACTCCAGCGCCATAAATCTTAAGAATCCCAGGGTGATGTGTTTAGAAATGTGAAGGAATTGGACACTCACTTTGCGAATGTTAATAGGCTACTTACTACCCATCTGGTAGAAGTGATAAATTAGCAGGATTGAGCAATATCTCTATCATGTTTACATTAGAAGTAGTTTCCAAGGAGCTCACAGGGTTGGCAGGGTGAGCAAGAGGCATCCTTCAGTACCCACACAGGACCTTTCACCACATGGGACACATACTGGCGTGGAGCAGAGCAAAAGCAGAGAGAGAAAACAAGAAATCACCACGAGCAGCTGCTCGCTTTCTTTCCTGGCTTAAAACGTAAAATCTGAAAGATGCTCGTTCCTGCTCGCAGCCAGCACTTACAATTTACTGTATAGGATCGTCCCAGTTCCAGATTCCAATGGAAACAACATACAGTATGAAGACAGACGTGGAAGACAAAAGAAAAAGCAACAGAAAGTTTGCCAATGATTTTTCTTTTTTCTTATTCATCCGAAATATTTACTGGAAGATGGTTATTTTCCATAGTCTCTTTCATGTTGGGAAAGAAACCACAAAATGTATCGCTTATGACAGAGACTGCTTCTTTCTCACTAAATTATCAAATGTAGCATGAAAAAGCTGATGACTAACAAAGATGTGACTTCAGATAACAGCTTTCTCCCTCTTAAGTGTTTTTCCCTGTGGCAAGAAATTGTGATGTTAAAATAGGGCTCCAAGTGCACAGCAAGATTCAGCAGAAGGAACAGGCAAGCTCTCATCCAACCACAAATATCCAACACAACAGCCAAAGGAAAACAAAGCAACTGGCCAAGTAAATCGCACTGTGTATAAGTGGCTCCTTCTTTCTTTTTTTCCCCCAAAGCTCCACTTGAGCACATTTGGGCCAAACGAGAGCTCTCACTGCACAGCTCATCTCCTCCTTCAGCTGGAAGACGAATTAGGCTTTGGCAGGACGGCCTGCGGAGGACAGGCCTTGGGGAGGACGAGCCTGCTTTCACACGCGCAGCATCTCCAAACACTTACAGCACTGGCAAGAGCAGCAACAATGTATCTAGAATGAGTTTTGATTTAGATTTTTTGAGTGGGGAGAAAGACTTTAAAACTTCTGAGCAATCCAAGGTCTTCAGCTAATGGCATGTGTTATTCTAAAGAAGCATCTGCTTGAGATATCTAAATGGGAGAAATCAGAGAGAAAAGAGTATTGTATTGCCTGGCTCGTCCTTCCGTCAGGGAAGGATTCCTTTCCAATGCATAACTGGCATTTCAGTTGATTCCCATGGTGGGGTTTACATGCTCCTGGGGGGTTGTCCAAGGCCTAACAGATCATGGGAGTAGGAACATTTTGCTGATGCTCAAACTTCTCACTCCTTCATGCAGTTTTGGTTCCTTACTTCTAGTTACAATGTTCAGATGTCTGTTATTCCAAAACTGTCTTTGCTACAAAAAAAACAAATGGTCAATTCTTAAAATCATGTTCGAGAATCAGGGTCCTGCCCTAGGCAGGAGCCCTCCTTCTGCTCCTGTCCACTGCTTTGAGACAAAAGGGTACCAAGTAATGGAGACCGATTCACACCAGTTAATACATGGTATTAACACACAGGCACACAAGTGAAGGGGAAGAAGGTCACTGCCATTAAATGTCAATGGAGCAAGACCAGTCTGTAAGGCAGCTTCCTTCAATTCCCATCACTGGAAAGCCAGAGTGTGACTTACTTAGGACATCTTGAATTAACATCAGAGAAGTAGGGCAGCAGGTTGACCTGCTTCAGTCCTCAAAGTGGTTGCAATTGCTCTGGGTGCTTTGCACGCTGGAAGGAGGGCAGTGCCCTGAACACAGAGCGGCTCGTCTCAGGGCTAGCACGTGTCAGAAACCCTGGGGGACACCCACGCTGTGCTCCTGCCTTAGAGCCATCTGGTGCCACTGCATCCCTCCTTGTCTCTCTAAAAAGACTTTCCGGTGGCCCAGAAACGCACCTCCCAGTTTCTGAGGCATTGGTTTGCAGCACACGCAGTCTAAAGAGGGGCCCAACGAGGCCAAAGCTGTCCCACCATGCGGCTACAGTGAGTGCAGTGAGCGGGACCTCCTCAGAGTGCCCCGGGGCTCCTGGCCAGCCCCGTGAAGTGTGACCTTCTACCAGGACGCCAGGCCCAACACAAACAAACTGAATAAGCTAAGCCGCAACCCTGACTCACGGGAATCCTCCAGCTTTTCAACCTGCAGCAAAAAATAGAGATTCTGATGATTACTCTTCCCTACTGTTAGTTTTGTGGAGCTAACTGTCCTTAAGACCTAAAAAATAATGAGTTTTTTTGTCCAACCCAAACTAAACTTGAGAGAAAGTCCAAGGCTTCCCTGTTGCTGAGCTCAAGTCTATGTTAGGAACTGATTATTCAGAAAGACACCTCTCACGTTGTGCTTCCAGTTGCCTCATTATTTGGGTTGGGAACCACAGACTATCAGCAACGGAAAACCTAAATGTGCCAGAGGGACACTGGCTAAACGGATACCTAGGACGGTGCATGGACACCCCAGCACCCCGGGACCCAGCCTCTCCCTAGGTGCTTCGCCCAGAGTGTTGGGTAAAGCCAACATGGCTGAGGCAGGAGCTGCTGCATGTTCTTGGGTCTTCAAAAAATAATAAAAAAAGATCAGTTATTAACCGACCTGNTAGGTGCTTTGCCCAGAGTGTTGGGTAAAGCCAATGTGGCCGAGGAGCTGCTGCATGTTCTTGGGTCTTCAAAAAATAATAAAAAAACATCAGTTATTAACCGACCTGTGCAAATCAAAGTCAAATGTGTGCAGCTCAACACTAAGGCAGTATGTCCAATGTTTTTGTTAGTTTTCAGATGTCCAAATCTAGATCAAGTATATTTTGCTCCCTATGAGAAATTCTGCACACAGAGCCCATAGGAGCCTGTATAAAAATATCACACTAATCACAGCAAGACGGCGTGAACTGCTTTCACTGCTCCAAAAGACAAAACCAACTCAAATAAAAAAAGAGAACATAAAATGTCATCAACACAAAGGTCTTGTTATCAATCCACTTGGCAAAGACTGCATTTCTATTGACTTCAACTCTCTCCTTTTTAGCTACTAGAAATACTCCTCGCCCCAAAGATATTCTGTTTAATGGATAAAAATGTGCTTCAAAGAAAATAAAAGCAACTTTGATTTATCTTCCCCTCCCTGCAACTCAGTCCCTGTGAGCTCCAGCTCTTTTATACGAGCCCCTCAACCGCTTCATGTCACACAGAGCTACCTTTTCTTCACTGCGAGGCGAAGGGCCTTCTCCCGTGCGCTGGCACTGAAAGCAGCGGTGAAGAATTGCAGCCCTGACCCCGGGCCCGGCGCCAGGACATGCTCTGCATGCACTTACGCGCGGAAGGGAGGTGCAAGCGCCGGCCTTACCTCCTTCATCTCCTTCTTTGTCCAGAGAAGCTGAAGGGTTTTCAGCAGTAGCAGCGGGTCCTGGCCTGGAGGAAAGGGAAAGAGAGAGAGAGAAGGGGGAGAAAAAAACAAAACAAAAAGCAGATTTATTGGCTCGGTACTGACAGCCCAGACACACTGGTGCATTGTTCGGTCGAAGAGAAATCGGCTACTCCGGGGCGCTGTGTTTGAAACCATCGTCCTTCCAGCTGCCAGTCAGGATTAAAGTGCTGAAATCTCTCGCATCGAAGCCAGAGCATCCCCTACGCGGGGCTTGAACCAGGCGCCCGTGAGCGCAGGTCCTGGGACGCTGCACTGGGGCACGTGCAGCTGAACCGTGCTGCTGCCCTTCAGACACACTCACACCCTCTCCCTCCTTTTTAATATGAACCAAAACGGTCCTGGAAGAGTCAACTTCTTGCGCAGCTTAGAAAGGACTATCAATATCAATCAATTTTTAAAAGAAACATTTCCAGCGCGTTAACCTTGTTTCAAATCTTAGGCTGGAAGATGGGAGCGGGCAGATTTGCCTGCAAGAGCAGCAGGTACCCAGCAGCCACAGCAGGCACCTGGCTGCTGGGTTGGGAGCCCCAGTAGCCCTTCCGTTCTTGGAAGGGAAGGCTAGAGGTTGCCGTGATTAGAGTCAAGCGTAAAAAAAAAAATGACAATAAAATATTTCAGGATGGTTATTTGGAATTTATTTGATCGTTTGCCTGCTTAATTGAAATCTTACACACTGCTATTTTGTATCTGTTATTATCCACCGAGCCAATTCACCAAGAGTATTTCTGAAACAAATGTCTCAACATATTATATTTTTAAAAGCAGTAATGTTACTTATCTGGCTCTATTCAATTCGTAACCATTTACTTAAAATTTCTTAGGATATTTGGAGTGGAAATCTATGGCTTGAAAAGTTTGAACATGAAGACCGAATCAAAAAAAATCTGAAAGAATCCTCAAAATACAGCCCTCCTTCATTCTCTGCATCTCCTGTTATATCTTCATAAAGCCAAAAGAAATGTGTTAACCAGAAAGAGAAGCAGCTTCTGAATGGTTTTAGGCCCTCTACACTTCCCAAGCAGGTGATACAAAAATGTTCATTTTCTCACGAATTACTCTATCTCACTTGAGAATGGGCTGCCCCTGGGAAA
Source organism: Crypturellus undulatus (assembly GCA_013389825.1). Lineage (NCBI taxonomy): Eukaryota > Metazoa > Chordata > Aves > Tinamiformes > Tinamidae > Crypturellus > Crypturellus undulatus. The sequence goes on from VWPW01024000.1 coordinate 98,148, forward strand.
AAAAAGATTCCCATTCCCCACAAAATTAACAACCAGTCAAATTTAGCCTGTGTGTGTGTGTGCGCATCCATACTCTTGGCCTGAATCCCAAAGAAATTTATACACATGCAGGAAAAAAAGACAGCAGAATGCAACCCAGCATGTAACTAAATACACTGCAAGTCGGTGCTGTAATTCATGCAGCAAATAACCTGGACGCCAGGAAATGAGAGCCGCTAGGAAAGCAGTGTTTCAGCTCAGATATAGCCAATAATTCAACTTGTTGAAGAGTTTTTTCGGCCTTGCAGCAGCAATGCAAGGCACTTGCTTAAGTGATATTTTTGCTACTGAACTGAAAGATAATCTCGCTGTTATTTCAACATACAGAAGCCTGGAAACTGGCTCTCCAGTTCCTTTTAGATGGCTCAGTGTGCTGTCAGCATGGTCCTGTACAAGCACAGGAAGATATAAAACACCCTCTTTCCCACCTCACCCCCCAAAATCAGGTAACTGAGGGGTGGGTAAAAGACATTCAAGATGGAACATGATGAGGCAGCATCTTCTGGGAGGACCTGAAGAGAAGGCAACTTGCTTTGCTCTCTTCCATCTATGCCAAAGGAGGAAACAAAGCCCTTAATTCTCCACAACAAGGATAAAACGAAGAGAAAACACTGAAGTAGTGACTGTTTCACATTAGCGTCAGCAACAGTTTCAGTCCCTTCTTCATCTTGCAAAGCCTAAGCCTTGAAATGCGGTCAACAGCTTAGCATAAAATACCGGTAGCTACAGGAGCTACTCCAGAACAAACAAAACACACATGAGACCATAGAAGCAGAGCAAAAGTCCAGCGTGGTAAATGCCATCCCTCTGCTCTTGGCTGCGCATCCCTGAAGAGCAGCAGAATCAAGGCCAGCTCCACCACACTCCAAGCCTGAGAAGCCTCAGCTCCCAACCAAGCTCAAGGAGAACCTGCTTAGTCGCATACTGATCTGTGCCTTCCTTCACAGATCGAAAAGGAGGAGGCTGCAGGCCATAAAAGATTCAACAAAGCTTCCCCAAAATATGATTATAGCACCCATATATCTCAGAGAGAGACATCTCTGCACCCACTCTGCAAACGCAAGTAGTTTCTCCAAATCTGTTCTTGTTTTAAAAATTTTGACAGCAACATGTTTGCTTTCCACATTCTTAATTACGAAAGTAAATTTTCCCCACCCTGAATCTGGCAACAAAAGTGGGGAAGATGGTAAATCAAATCTTTTCCAGTTTACAATATCTGTGGTTACATTTCAAAACCATATAAACCACAAGACTTATATTTTTGAGTTAGAAAAGCGTCTTTGAGGAAAGCCATAAACCTTGCCTTGTTCGTTCCTGCTCTTCCTTTGTACACAGGGCGTTCAAAACCTGCTGCGATCACAACAAAAGCGGTGGAGTAAAAGGCCGGTGAAGTAAAGCACTGGTCTGGGTACTGCATCCTTGCAAAATGCTCCTGCATGATTCACCCGGTCTGCTGGAATGCTCTGGCAGGAGAAAGTCACCGACTGGGGCTACTCGCATGTCCTGCACGGGGAAAGCGAGACAACAAACCCCCAAGGAGCTCCCAATAAAAGAAAAAATCTCTCAGCACTTTTGTTCGTGTCAAAAGCCATTATACGTTCCACAGCCTGAGACCTGGAAGAATTATGGTCAAATAATTAAAAGTTACAGAAGTGAAGTGAAGATGGTGCAACTGCAGCACAGGACCACATCAACTGAATGGTCAAGTACACTTGAAATTCAAGGATGGGAAAGGTCAAGAATGAAAATGAAAAATCTTCTTTAGGCAAAGACAGCTTATACCTCTGCCTTGCACATTAACAGGATTAATAAAGTATTTAATAGAATATATAGAAAGAAATAAGTAACAGGTACCATCTGTCCAGGAAATAATCATGGAATTTTAACTACTGTTTTTTCATTTGATCTCTATGAAACTTGCTGTTAAACTGAACAAGCATTTAAGTCTGTTTCTGAAAGGAACATAAGGCTCCCTGCTCTTTTCAGTACCACCACATCCATGGAGCCTTGCACTTAAGAACTGAAATACAGGGCCAACCCGCTCCAAGGCAACAGCTCGAGCTCACCCTGACGGAGCAGGGGCTGCACTAGATCTTCAGAGGCCCCTGGGAACCTCAACTAATCTGTGATTCCTCCTTTGATATAAATATACAGGCACAACACACCTGAAGGTGGCAGGGAGAAGAGCTGCTCAGCAGCCCAACTCCTGTTCCAAGCACAGACGCCTCCACCCACAGCTCTGCCTTTTCCAATGCCCTCATTCCAGCTGAAACCCACCCAGTAGGACACTAAGCGGATCCAAGATTAATCAGAGACTTTTATTCAAACTGACTTTTTCAACAGTTTTTTTTAGAAACTGTCTTGTATTTCATGCCAAAAGTGTCCTAAATCGACAGCAGAGGCGGCGGTTGCGTGTCAGAAATAATCACTTGGATAATGCAAAGAATGGAGAGAGATTTTCTGGTGACAAATTTTGAAACTCTAAAAGGTTAATTTAACTAAAAAGATAAAAAATATATCCTCCTTGGGAGGTCATAGATTTTTGCACCTTAAGTTTTCTTTTTCCCTTTTTTTTTTTTTGTTGTTGTGCTTGCTTTTAATGAACACATTAAAAAAATAATTTCCCACCTAGTTTAAATATTATTGCTATTGAAAGATGATTCCATACAGAATTTCTCCTGCCAATGCAAATTATATACCTCTCTTTAAAATGATACCTTCAACCCTACAATAAATGCATGTAATAAAAGTGAAATTACATTAAAGTACTGAAGAACAATTTCCGTATACACAGGAATTGTACTGCACAGTATGAATGGGGAAACTCTGGTTTGTAATTTTACACAAAAACTCAGTAGATGAAGAGGATAAAATGAGGATAAAAAAATGCTATATTCAGTGCTATGATATTTTAAAATGAGCAGCAAGACTTTAGAAAAATGTATATACCAATATATAGATATTAGACAGAACACGAGAGTGCCTTTTACCTTCTGCTTTGTAGGAAGGTGTTTTTTAGAATCTCTTTTCATTTGGATTTATTCCAGAGCTAGGGAGAGGTAACTAACATACCGAATAGGGAGAGGGGTGAGTAAAGATACCATCTACATAGCAGAATTTATAATCACCTGTCCAAACAGATCTGGGATGGATTCCTTACCATTTTTTTGCAGTTAAGATGATGGTGCCACAGAAGTGGGCAGACCTGGACAGAACTCGGTTTCCTAATAGCAAACAGAGCAGGACTTAAAAGCTGCAACAGCAAGGAGAGGGTTTCTCATTACTACGGTTCCATCTCCTGTTCCTCATCCAATTCTGCACTCCGTATTCAGAACATGTGTTCCAAATGACGCTTAATGTGATAGCCATAATTTGCCCATATTCTCCCAAACAGCATCGAAGATCATGTTCCCTATTTTATCCACAATGGAAAGCAGTCTCTGCTTATTTTGTATTTGTGCTGATACAAGCGTACAGCTATGGCAGCCACTTTTTTGAATATAGAAGTTGCAAAGAGCTTTGATGAATAGACACAGCATTTTAGCCAGTAACCTATAACCAGGGATGAGCAGAAGAGGTAAATAAGAATTTTGTTTTGCCTGGTATGGAGTCTCCGTAATAAAGAATTAAAACCTAAACAACCCGAGAAGCAAGCAAGGTGGCTCCAAACGGCAGACAAACCATGCTACCAGGACCAGGGCTGAAGGAAGGGCAGCACCGACCCCAGCGCTGTGCACTCGCACAACGCTCCCTCCGCACAGTCGTGCCCACAACACAGATGTTGTTTCACAGGGGTCTGGAATCATTCGTGAGCCGTAGCTGGGGGGCCGACCCGGATCCGTCAAGCTCAAATGAATGTCTGTGGGTGCTGGTGAAGCACTGGGGGCCCAATGCCCACCAGACTTCTTCCGAAACTAAATCTCCACAGCTATCCTCTTGGGAGGATGGCTCCATGCAGAAAATGCCCCCTGGGAACCCTAGGGACAGGCAGAAAAGTCTTCCTGGAAACCACATCTGGAAATTCTTATTTTGAAAATTTCTCTTCCTCACCCAGGGGGAGGGAAGAGACCTCATTCCAGGTTTTTGGAGTCAGGTTTTACGGAACAGACTGAAAGACTGACAGTGAGGATGGCATAAAAGCCTTCTCTCTAGGCCACCGTTCAAGCACACGGTACCTTGGTGTCCCTAACCCCACCAAGAGCCACCATCATGGAGGCAGCAGAGACAACTCTCCATCAATCATCTCCAGGTCACCTTCTCCTCCAGCTTAGCAGTCCACCTGAACCAAGGGAGTCTGTGACTCTGAGACACTTTGTCACTACAGAATCCGCTAGTTTAGAAGACATTGATTTTGGGAGGGAGTATCAGTCCCATTCCAAGTACAGCAGGACAAGGAGAAGCTTCTAGCGTATCCTTCTCCACTCCTGTGGGTTACTCTTAAACAAGAATCAGCACTGTTGAAGCGTGGCAGATTTTGCACTTATAAGTGGAAGAAGGAGTCATTTATTTGCAGTGTTTCAGCAAAGAAAGAGAAAAAGAGATGGCTCAGCACCAGCGAGGTTTCCTGCTGAGCCTGGATTGCTCCACAGCATAAAACACAGCAGTTGCAGGGAATACATGGAATTAAAGGGTTAATCATACTGCTAGACAACTTTAAAGGGGAATCTCCAAGTTCTCCTAAACTTTACAGGGCAGTATCATGAAGCAGCATCCAGACACATAATTGTAGCACCTGCTCCAACTAGACCCCAGCAGTTTTCTTCATGCTCAAGACAGGGAAAATAACAGGCTACTGGATGTAATTAGTCCTATCAAAAGTCTGTTCCTATTTCAGGATGTACCTACACCAAGGAGGGGCATGGATGGCTCTTGGACACTTTCTCATCTCTGTGTCTTAGGAGCAACTGATTTTTCCAGGAATACCGGCATTTCATTTCCAAGAACACTATGGCTAAGGGCTAAGCATGTGGTGATTCATCCGCATCTCCACCGGGTGCACAGAGGAGATTTCCACCAAGACTGAGCGTGTCTGGGCGTTATTGCTCCCCAGGCAGAGTCTGCAGCAGCCCCCGTGTCCGCCTGCAGCCGGGCAGAGCAAGGCTGCCCTAGGAGACGGATCAATCCGTGTGGGAATTACATCCCTCCACTGAACTCGCCAGTGCAAAAGCTACAGCAGGATCAGACGTCTCATAAGTATTTGATTTCCAAAGCAAGAAGCTGTTTTTCCCTCAATACAACTTTCAGAGCTCCAAAGCTCACTCAATAGGTTCCCTTGCTATTCCTTAAATTTGTCTCTCGCAAAAGACAAGCATGCTTTTTAATGCCTAACTCTGTTGGTTTAGCTGGATACAACCAAGGTGGAAATGAAGTAACAGCACGGCAAGGGCCCTTCTTTCTAAGGTACGTCTGGCTCACTTCAGCCCCGGGCTCAGATTCCAATTTTAGTTACAACTTGCGAATCCATGAGGCTTTTGAAGTCCACCGCCCAGGCTGCCGCAGACGTCAAAGGAGAGGAACTACTCAGCCCTAAGCCCCTCCATATACTACACACCTCCCCTTTTGCCTTTTGGGAGGTCTGGGAATCCAAATCCCACTGAAGGAAAAGCATCCATTCATTACTCGCTGCTCCAAGTCCTCAATCAGGCATTCAGAGTCACCTTCTGCACTACGATACCCTCCACTTCAGCCAACAGAAAATCAACAAAATCATGTAGGTTCCTGGGAGTAATCACCTGATTAGCAGCATCAGCTCATTTCAGTAGCCAGAATCCTCAGTTATTTCTCAGTCTGTTACCAAAATTTCTTCTAGCCCTTCCCGTTGCTTTCCACTAGGCGACCTGTCATCTCTCGTCATCTCTCACCTGCTGCAGGTCTCTCCAGCTGTGGCCATGGACTGGGTCTTCCAAGCTGTGCTCTACAACCAGCAGAGCACATTGCAGTTGAGCTCATAACCGAAAGGTGCTGGTGCCCCCAAATGCCCTACTGCAATGTGGCCCAGGGCACAGGCCGTTTCCAGCTTGGATCACAGCCTAGCTGAGCTGAAACCAGGTCAGGCTGTCCCATAACCATTCCCCTCACCCCAGGCTTCTTGTACCCAAACCAGCCCAGCTCATGAGATGTTTGCTTCTACTCCACAGGAATAATTCTGCTTGATTTAGGGCAGAAAGGGAGTTGGCATCTAGAAGCTTGTGTTCTGCTGTCACCTTATTCAATAAAATCATTTAGTAATGCAATTATGTAACTTGGCGGTAAGATAGGGAGGGATGAGTTGCCCACACCTACACTGTATTCTGATTTTCATATACTGCACTTACGCGATAACATGCTATACAATATCACAGGAGTGACACTACTTTTATTTTCTCCTATACCTTTTGGGAAGTTTACCTCAAAGCAACTAACCCATTCAATGATGATTTCATATTCTTCCCTTGATTTTATTGAAGTAAGGCTGGAGTTCTCCGAGGTCATTAACTGATTCCATCTCTTCTGGACATCAGGATATTCTGCTAGAATTTGTTCTAACACTGCCAAGCAGCTCATGGGTCATGGAAAACTCAAAACTTAGAGACAACACAGAAACAGCAGAGAATGAGTTGCAAAGGCAAGAAATTGAAAAAGAAATATATACACACACACATATATAAAGTGATCTTCATATATATGTATATATCAAGTGTGATGCTTTAAAAACATAGCACTTTTGAAAGCAAAGCAAGCACTTCTAGAAAAAGAATCATTTCTTTCTCAATGGTAGTAAAAGTCATTCTTTTACTAATGGCAAAACATATCCCTTCCATTCTGAGAAATTCAAGTTATGAAAATATTATAGGAAACCTCACAATTCTGCAAATACACACTCCATTTCTCAGTGAGTCAGAAGTTCACATTCTTCTAAGGCAATCTCCCAACTGCAAACAATCCCCACACTTCAAGCGAAAGAACAATACAGCGCACATATGCTTCTTATAAAACAATCCTTACAAATAACCATGGGTTTTGTTTCCATAATGGCTAAAATTCTCCCTTTTTTTTTTTTGTTAACCTCCAAAAACACAGATCAGACAAAATACACTCTCATTAAAATAAAATAAAAGGCTTGCTTCTCTAGGCAGAAGAGCCAATAATATTTTCCTCTTATTTTATTAGTTTTGTTTGTTTGCTTTTTGTTTTAAATCTATGAAGGGAAAGGCAGTTTACTTACCAAAAGCCTCAGTTTGAGGCAAGCAGGTTCAATGCGCCGTCACCCCAGCACACACACACACCCCTCTTATTACTGCAGGCCGGCACCTCTCTCCCCTGCCCATGTCACACCAGAAAGTACCCACATTTTCTCACCAACTCAGGGCATATCTGAAGCAAAGACTGCCCACCAAAAAACCCCAATCCCCCCCCAAACCAACATGAGGTGCAGCAAATGGCACGTGAGGGAATGATACCCTTCAAGAAAGCAACAACCTCAACAACCTCAACCTCCAGAGCCATTAAACACGGAGATGACAGCAAAGTCCCTGACACAGAAAGACACAGAGTTTCTAAATTCGGGAAACTGGGGACACGCTGGGGGAAGGTGGCTCTGCATTTCCCTTGGGATTTTTAACACTCTCCACTAACATATTCACGACCAGTGAGGAGGAAACACGGAGCTGGGTGGACGTCTGCCCTGCTCAAATCACAGCACTGGAATCCTCAAGTCCATTTCAGTAAAAACAATGTTTTCTTCCTAAAATATTCTCTCTCCAACATTCAGCAAAGTTACTTTTACTCGTTTTAGCCATCATACATTTTTGCCAATGATACACCGAAATATTTTCCTTTTCCTACAAAATGCCTCAGTGTTGAGAAGGGAAGGGTGAAGAGCCAGTCACTGTTCCCCCGGCTGCACTCATTTAACTCTGTGCATTTATCTCATCTAATTGCTGGAAGCATTTGGTGCTCTGCCTTATTGCACCTCATCAAATCCACTAATCCGAGATCAGAGGAGACCTCTCGTAACGCCAGCACATAAGCCAATGTCCCTATATTAAGTTACACAGTGTTTCATGGAAATTAAAACTCAAGGAAAATAAATGTTTTGGAAAGCCAATATTTTTTTCCTGTCAAATCCATAAACCCTTGGGAGGCTTGGAGGGAGGTAAATCAAGCAAACTGATACTGTCTAGGGTAAAAAGGGCAACTTCTTAGATATTCCAGTAATTTTCTGCTAGTCACTGGTCGAGAATATCATTTGCTTCCTTCCCCTCCTCTCCAGATTTCTGTGGAAATCCCCAGTTCCTAGAACTAATAACTTTAACTGTGTCTCCTAGCAGCTCAGTAAAACAAACTATCAACAGTAAAAGATCCTACTAGATATTCTGAGGTCTACCAACCTTCCTTTAAAATAGTAAATTTGTTCTGATGCTTTTTTAAGTCATCCCTCTTCTTTATTTCATCAGTTGCTCACTTACACCCAAGTACCTTAAGAGGTACAGCTGATACCAAATTGGGGACAAAATCTCTCCTTTTGGGACAGATGTGTATGTCCCGACTGGTGAACTTCACTGGCGTGAGCAGATCAGGCCCTTTGCTGGATCAAGAGCTCTGCAGATTTCTATACCACCTAGGACTACACCAATGGAATCCAATTTTTCCCATCTCAGAAGGTTTCTATTTCTGCATCTCTAGTTGTTTGAATGATCAAAATTGCATTTTCCATGGGATTCTGCATCCCATTTGCATGGGATTCTGCATCCTGGACCCTGAATGCTTTCTGAAGGGAGAGAGTCCTTAAGGAGAGGGCAGAAGGAACATAACATTCCTCACTCCAATTCACTGCATTTTTGCTCTAAGCAAAAATCATCTTAAGGACTTTGTAGTCCAGCTGTCCTTACGTTTAGAAAAGGATTTCCAAACTGCAACCTTCAGTTCACTAATTTTTGAAGCAGTCAGCGACTCCTCAATCCTTACCAATTCAAAGTCTGCAATTTATCTGTTCAAATCCTTGTCCTTAAAGAAACGAATGACAAACTCATAGCCATGCAAGATGAACAACCTAAAAACATTTCCAGTTTAAAAAAAAAGAAGTATAAAACATCCTCACTTAAAGTATACCTTGATGTTACCCAAGAGGCAGCTGCTCTTGACACCGGATGACTTAGGAGATTCAGACAAATCAATTCCCATAGAGACACTTCCCATTAATGTCCAAGGGACCACCTGTTTCCAACCTTTTGTATCCAAATTTTCCCTGGGAAAACCAACAAGCTTTGATGACCCACTAATAAATTAATAGTAATTCACCCTTTCATTTGTAGTGAAAAAAATCAACAGTTCAGAACTTGTAAAGATGCTGCATGTATTTAGTATCAATAACAGGATATGTTCTCCCGCTTATAGGGATAGTCCCAAGAAATGAGCAGGTTACACCTGAGAAAGACAACTTAATCCTGAGGAATGCTTCAGCTTTTATGCTGGCATTTCAGAATCATTAAATTAATTATTTCAGTAGCAAAGAAACTTATACTTTTTTGCTGTCCTAGATGATTAACAATGTTATCGGTTTCAAGGAAGCTTAGCTTTAAAAGTATCCAAAATGTGAATTAAATAGAAATGTGAAAATAGAAATTGAAATAGTGCTTTTGTCTGTTGAGAGCTGATGCTAGCAAAGTATTTAAACTTTGTGGTTAAATCCATGTTCAAACACACCGCTGAAGCATATGGTTCATTTTCACTACTCCAGTACAAAAGGTCAGATCTTCAGCTGAAAATGTCAGTGTAAATTAATCTCATCCAGGCAACTCGTTTTAGCAAAAGCTTTAAATAGAATATCTCTTTGAAAGAAAAACCTTATGGATAAAATTCTTTTTTTAAAGAAAAATCAGTTTTATGCCCACTTAATTCTGGTTTAAATTAATGAAAAGTTCACCTTATATTAGCTTTTTACAACTTTGTGCTAATAAATAACCTCAACAAAATACTCAAAACAGAATCCAAATCTCATTTTGACAAAGGAGAGTAGAATATTTTTCTGTTACACACTGGCACATTGTGAGCAGAGCCAATGAAGGTCCAGCAGAACTTTTTCACCTGGGCTTAGGGCTGCATCTCACCTGTAATAGGATGATTTGTGGATCCCCTTCTGATGTAAAGATTCTGTGATCCCACTCTGTTACCTTCCATTTAAATTTGGAGGTTTTTTTTTTTTTTTTTTTTTAATAATAAAAGGTATTTTTGCAGCTTCAGGTCACCATTAAGTGATTACAAAATAAACACCTGCCATTTCATAGCTGGCTGGCTCAGAAAAATTTTCCCTGTAACAAGTTATAGATGCTGCAAGCAGGCTCAAGAAAAGCTTTCAGTCTTTCAGACTGTACAACTCAGCTGTTTTTTCAGCATTTCTATTAATAGGTTTGGGAAAGAAACAGGAGTACCACAGCTGCTTAGGATAAAAAGCTGCAATACTTATTCAGTTATAAAATTCATAGGTGCATCATCTTACCTTAGATAAAACAAATCTGCATNATGTTCTACTATATAACTTGCTGGTTACAGCTCTTGGGAAGTTGAGCGTAGAAGAAAGGCTACCTGTCATCACAGCAGCAACAGATTTGAAGAGATTTTGCTGGTTTCTATGGCAAACGGGGAGGGCAACGTGACTGCCTGGTTACAATCCTGACTGACGCACATCTCAAACAATCGCTTTCTTCCTGTTCGTATGACATAAGAAAAACAGGATGCCGAGAGGTGTTTATCTGAGCGAACGAGATAAGCAAGCTCACTGACATTTCTAAAAGCATACGATTTAAGTAACACCACGTTATAGAATTTCTGTGGAAAAAGAAAAAAGAAAAAAAAAAGAAAACAGACCAAATGATGAACTGCTGGATGTGATTTAAGTTATGCATGGAAAGACCCTTTCCCTGCTAACCTGCATGAAACTCTTGTAAAGCAGCTACAGGAGCCATGAAGATTCCCCAGTGGGAACAGTCTTCAGAGTGTGAGATATGGCATTATGCTGCTGGATCAAAATTAAAGAAGTTTTCCTCGTTTATAAAGTGTTGCTGCCTCCAAACATTGCGTTCGTTTCAGTGGGATGTCTCATTTGATTGAATACATCACTCCCCTGCATATGGGAAAAGGGGAACAGACTCCCCGTAGGCAAGGGGAGAAGCTAAGGGACACTTAGAGATGGATACATTAGAAAAAAATATAAAAAAATTAGCTTTTAAAAAAAACTGTGCGAGCTGCTGTCTTGTAGGAGTAGTGGGAAGAGTGGAGGATTCCACAAAGACACATCAGGAAAGAGGGAAGCTTTTCCAAGCACAGTGACTCTATGATTCCATGATCCTCAACTTGAAGGAGAACACAGTATAATCGCTCGGGATGAAGAGACCCAAACCCACAAGGTCTCGTGCACTGTACGCAGTGCGAGATGTACCTGAGGGCAATACTGACCTTCAAGGCTGGTGCCCTCCGGAGCATTCGCCGCCATCCAGAACTCGCGAGAGCTTTCAGGAGTTATAATCGCTCGCAGCTAGTTTTAAAGCAAAGAAGTTGCCTTTGGACCTCTGGGAAGTGTTAAAATTAATACATGAGGAAGTCTGCATGGGTCTCCTTGACCAAGGAATGCAAAAGGACCGTTGAACGCCTTAATGAAAGCACTAGCACATCTATCTGGAAACAGTGTATATTACTTAGAGGAAAACAGCCCTCCATGTTTGTATTTTTCAATTTTTCCTGTTGAGCAGGTGTTGGTTTCCTTCAAGAGTTGTACCTCAGGCTATAAGTTACTGTAGCACAGACCTATCCTTTTGATTTAAGCCCTGACAGTCCTTCCAGCTTCTTTATAAGGCAGAAAAATGCTGCAATTTCACACAAAGGGAGAGGCCCTTGGAGTGAAGCTGCTTTCCAAGGTCTCTAAACAGACCTATGGGCGAGCACATGCTTGGCTGGCATCTCCCTCCTGTTCACAACACTGTGGATCTGTATTTTAATAGTTTCTTATCACCTTTTTCTAGCTGGCAGCAGCAGCTCTGGGAATGCAGCTCTCACTCCTCACTGAGGCAGCAGGAGCTCCGGGGACTGCAAATCCCCCACGAGCAGTGCCCAGAGCTGCTCCACGTCCCTGCAATCCCCTCCTGCCCACCGGGCCTCCAGCCGCTCCACTCTGCTGTGGTCACAGCTGCCAAAACCCAACGCAGGCAGGAACTGGACGGCAAATCCGTGGTGCACAGCGTGGGCCTGGGCTCCCCGTTCCTTCAGGGAGGAACCAGCCCCGCTTTGCTCCCTGCAGAAGCATGTGCATCGGCAGGGGCTGCAGAGCACAGCGCAGCTGCAGGAGAAAGCGCATTTCTAGCTGTTTTCTATGCAAAGTCTGTTTTCTCATCTGGTGCACGTACTTCACGCATCAAAGCAACAAAATGGAAACCCCGTCCTGCCGCTGGCTTGGCTGGCGGACAGACCAACTCCCTGCCTTTAATTCTAGGAAGCGGAGTGACCACGAACTCTTCTGACGGCCAAAGGGTTCCCTCTTCCCGTTTGGCTTGGGGTTGCTCTCGGACATCAGCAGGTTAACGCCGTTTCGTTCCAACTCCGGGGGACCATGGGGCAGATAGGGAGAAGGGAGGACAGACAGAGACAAAAGACAGAGAGCGACGTTGAGAAAGACCGAGAGACAGAGGCTGGCGGCGGGTTGAAAGAGCAGAGACCGAAGGCAGGACTCGGCCAAGCCAAACAAAGTTTTCCTTGAGTGATTACATCTGCTGGAGAGTCCCCAGCTTGCTCTCTCCTTGCTGAGAAATTCTTTTAATTGTGTCTAGGACGCTTAAAGAATTCCCAGGCAGAGCCTCGCTGCGATGGCGACGGCTCTCAACTGCAGCAGCGGTTGCTCTGCTCGTCCTTCTCGCAGCAAGAGCTGAAAACTGCTTCACATAGTTATTTTCTGAGTTAAGACACTGAAGAATGAAAACAGATAATAAATATTCTCTTTTTTTCCGAATGGGAAAAAAACAAACAAGTAATTGGAGAGAAATTCTTTCCTGTCCCTCACAGTGTCTGGAAAGTTAAGATCAAAGAGCATCAATGTGAAAATAAAAGGAGATATGTCCTCAAATTAGGCAAAATTAAATGCACTGTTATAAGGAGAAATGAACGATCCACTGAGGCAAAGCCTCCAATTCTGTAAAATGACATTTCCTGGAAAATAATGGTATTTCTGTAGGCAGGGACAGTGTTTTTTCCATGCTCTTTAAAGTTGTTCACAGGAAAATCAGCATCTGCAAGCTAGGAATATTAATACTAAGCAGTTCTCAAGGTAGTTAAAGTGTGATTCTGCCTCAACTTTGTATCTAATATCTGATATCTGAATGCTACTGCCTGCTGCCTTCTATCTGTCCTACCTCTCTCTCAGGCTCCTCTTTCTACTGTTCATCTGTTCTCTTTCACTCTCCATAAAAAACGGAAATTGCAGAGAGTTAACAGATCCAAAGCCCTCCATTTCCTACCTCCAAACGGGTATCCGCCCACAAACCTCAGACCAAATTGTCCAACTTGGGTTGGAAATCCTTAATTCGGACGGGAAGAAGCACTCACCTCGTTACAGTCACGTGCTCCAGGTCCTCACAGGCATCTGGCGCCCAGGAAAGTGGGCGCGTTGCTGCGAGAGAGCGCCTGGCAGTTTTGTGCCCACAGAACAACCACTCAAAGATGCATTTCATCACGCGTACATATTTCAAATCTGTCTGAATTAATATTTTCAGTAGTATTTCAGCCCTTCACCAGCGCTAAGAAATTTTTCTGGGGCTAAGGTAATCATCTGAAACAAAGCACCTTGTCCCCATCACCCCTACGCCACACCGCATGGGAGAGGGAAGCTGCCCAAAACAAGGTCACCCCTTCCAGCAGGCCACCCCACGGAGAGGAGAGGCCCTTCCATGGCCACGGCAGTCCCTGTGTCTCTACGTGCCAGTCCCATTCGTGCTGTGGGCACAAAACTAACTTCACCCAAGCGTGGGTCAGTTTTTCCTGAATCTTGGAATTGAACCAACTCACTGAAGTGGGTAACAGCACTGGAGCAAAGAGGAGCATGACTGAGTATGATATTTTTATGTGCTCTACAATCCAGAAGGCAAGGACCTAACTCTAACTTAAAACTCATACGGATTATCAGCAGCCAAACAGGATCTCTACTTTGCCGACTGCAACGCACCTCAACACGACCAGGCTTCAATGCCGCAGCACTGCCACCTCAACCAGGTGGCAACCAGGAGCTGAGAACGCGCCGGAAGGATGCAAACGCACACACCGAGGGTCATCTACATTGCCTAACAGTACATTTAAAAAACGGCACTTCTGTACCATTTCGTTTGCTTGTTTTTAAGATACAACAGTCTTTTGACTGGCTTCCTCTCCCCCAAACTCTACTCAGTTCTTGCAGTAGCACAATCGTATTTCCAAGTATTAGCCACTCAAGTATTAGCTCAGTATTTACCAAAGGACACTTAAGCAATGAAGCTGAAGGAAATCTCAACAGAAAGGAGATCTCTGCATCGTCCTAGAAGCTGCTAAGGCAGCCGGGCAAGAGCAGCATGCCCTGAGGCTGCAGAAGACCCCACTTGGCACCTACGAGCTGAAGTCTTGGCTGAACCACTCAGCAAAGGAGCTGGTGGCTCCCTAGCCCCTCACCTTCACCACGTGGCAAGCAGAACATGAACAATTTGATGGACAAGAACTACTACTTGAGCATGCGAACAGCAATAACCTCAGCCCTCAAATCTGTGGAAGGTTCCCTACAGAACAGTGGTTGCTTAGGGAGGAGCTTAGGTTTGTGCTTTCGGCTTACTTGCCCCTTGTTTTTGTCTCCGTGGCTCACATTCATTTCCAGTAACTGTCGACTAAAGGGGGAAAAGGATAATTCAACAATAAAGTGCAAGAGTCTATTATGAGTAATGGCAACCCATGTGCTTTTATGAAACAATAACACACCAACATAAAATAAATCAGGGCTTTTTTTAATTTAACCATGTAAATTACCTTCCCACCTGCTGTGACACTCCGTAAGGAGAAAAAGCCGGCTGCACATTTACCACGACGACGATCCTGCCTTGCTCCCCACTGGCCCGATGCCCTGGGGTTAGACTGTAGGACTCTGTCATCTCTTGCACTCGTATGACCTAAGAAAGGGAATGTGGCCTTTTTCCCACAAGCCCAGAGTGAGAACATCATAAAAGCTGAACTTTAGCCCCCTTTCTGGGCAGGCAGCACAATAGCAAGGAGGATGCAGTTACTCCCTGGAGGCTCTGCTGCTAAAAAACATCACCAAGCTCAAGTAAAAGGTCAGTCGTTAGGATTGCATCTCTTGTTTTCTTCAGTTTTCCTCCTCCGTCAAAGGCAGTTAAACATTCTTTGCACACACACACCCCCCTCCCTCCTTCTGAGAAATGCAGGAAGGAAGTTCTTGCAAAATAGTTCAATTTAAAAGAGCGCACAATCACATCCACAGCAGCACTTCTCTCGCCTCCGAGCGGGACATTCCTGCTGCCCTGTGCTTCCCACCAAAGTACAAAAGAATCCCCGCAGGGGCAGGACCGCTGCTCCCTGCCCACATACCAACGGACGGGGTATTTTTACGCCCAAACCCTTTTCTTTAGGGGCAGACACCTTGGGGCAGGAGCATCGGCAAATAATTCCCCAGGCTCCTGCATCACCCTGTGCGTGCTTCTTAGCCTGCAGCAGAGGCAGCCTAGCTAGTAGACAAGGGGCACAGAGCTAGAGAAAGGAGAACGCAGAAAACACTAATCCCCTCAGGATTGCGAGGAGTGTTAACGTCACGAGTGTTATCAGGACCTCCACTGATAACAAGCACCAAAGGTCAGTAACGTGGCACTGGGTTGTAGGACATACTGATTTCACCTCCGTTTTTTTCTCTTTGCTAACCAACCTCCGCTCCATGGAGCCAGATGAACACTTGTTTGGTGCTGCAGGATGTTTCTCCACCAAAGTTTGCCATCTGGACTTGCTTAGAGTTTGGGAAGGTTGTTTGGAGGAGGTGGATTTACCTGGATCCTCTGCAATCCACTAGATTTATATGAAAGAACAAGAGAAAGAAAGAAGAGAAAGAAGAAACAGCTCAAAGTTTAGTCCTTTTGCAAAGAATAACCTAGAGACCAGTTCATACAGAACTTCCTTGCTATTGATCAGTTTGTGCCTTTGGCTGGATCTTCAAGCCAGATATAGCTCTCAGTCACCTAGCATGTCACACAGGCAAGCAGCATTTAGCCTCACATGCCTTTTTCTTAGCTTTTCAAAGACTTACAAAGTCCTAAGGATTTTTTTTTTTTTTGGCTTCTTAAATAGGACTAAATTGGCTTGTGCTCCTTTGAGCCATGAAGCAAGAGCTGTTAGCACAAGTCAGACGGAGCTCATGGGTCCCTGTCATCCCTTGGCATCTCGGCAGCTCCAAGGATAAATAATTCCTAGTCCCTTGAAACAAACCTCTCCATGGCTTGCGGTTTCTCAGGACGCAGCCGCACTTTTGCTCAGCGGTTTGAGTAAATCTGATCATATTACTGCTGTCCTGCGTTCCTGACATTGTTCCGCGAGAACGCGTGGATTGGTTTCAAGTTGGCACTCGCACATTTAAAAGGGGCACTGTCAACAAATCACAGCTCTGTCTCGTTTTCTTTTAACCCATTGCTTTTGCAGTGCATAATTCAATGAGTAAAATAAATAAAAGCAATCAGTATATTTAGGAAGAGAGCAGAATTGCATCCGCTACCCATTGCGGTGCTGTCGTCTTCCGCGGAACAGAACGGCCAGGGCAAGCAATCCCACAATGAATTATTTTCTATAAGAAAACGAAGCAAGTTTGCATAGTGTTTATCTGAGTGCTTTCTCACGTACAGCCAAGCAGCTTCACAAAGAGGAAGGCTGATACTTTTGCAAAACAGGGAAACGAGACTGTCAAATGCCACAAACTGTCTGGGGACTTGGGGTCTAAGGCATGACATGAAATTAGGGGCTCGAGTTTTGCTCTTCTCTTTCAAAGTTCCTACTATTTCAACGCGATAGGATCCACTCACAAGAATCATCCCAAGGATTTTTCTTTCCTAGTTATCTCAGCCCTTGGCCTCGTGGATGGTCACCTGTTGCACCTCCGCTTTTGGGTGACTCAGCTTCTACATTTCAGGCCAGTTACTGTTCGGGATGTTGGTGCTGAGGGAACGGACCACTCCACCCACACAGCTGCTTCAGGCCATTTTCCCACGTAAGGAAACAAATACCGCAACATTTCTTTGGTAGTTCAAAAAAAAAGGTTCTTTTGCTTTTGGGTTATTTTTGATTTTCTTTTTTTTTTAACACGACAGCTATTACTACTGTATTCATCATTACCCTTCCCCCTCAGGCCTTTCTAACTTCTGTTCTTTTTAATTCAGTATTACTCACCCACATTTTGGGTGGATTTAAAAATAATTACTATTTCAAAAGTACTTTCAGATTTTGTAGGAAGATCCTACAATATTGGATTCAGTAAAGACCTTAAATAAGATGCCACTTCTGTCCCACGGAGTATTTTGATGGTATTTAAAGACTAACTGCCCAAAAACACCCCGCTACAAGCCAAAGTAAAGCACAAAGAGGTAAAACATAGCACAGAAGTGGCACTGAAATGTGCATTTTTCTGAACATTATCCTATCAAGAGTTACATACTGCTATGTGCATGATAAAGAGAATAACAGAATTGCACTGAATATTACAACCACATAGCCAGGATGTGTAAGAGGTGCGAAGGGCCGATTTCAGCAGCATGCAACTTGCTCCTGAGCAATTACCTCTACAGCTCTAGGCTGAAAATCATGCCACTAAATCAGACACACTCTGCTTCCAGAACTTACTCCCATATTCAAGTTTTATCCTAATTTAGCCAAAAGGTAGCCTTAAGTAAATATCATTTTGACCAGCAATGCACTAGGCACACTACAAAGGCAGCCACAAAGCACAAGCTAATGACAGCAGCCCTTTTCAGGGAGACCAGGCAGAGAAAAGAGTTGGAGCAACCATGTGGCATCTGTTATTCAGAAAAAGCACAAATCCACAGGATGCAATTTCTGTACATTAATGACTTGCTGAAACTGTATGATACGTTTTAAAATCACCATTACCCTGGATTCTTAACTGAATTCTACCCCTGGATTCTACTGATTTATTTGATGGTTGATGATCTTCCAGTCCTCCTTATTCCATTCCCTTACATGAGCCTGTCTCAATACTGTTGAATGCAATCTAAGGGGTCATTTTGGAGCACATCAGTCCAACGAACCATAGGATGAATTCAAAAATTCAGAAAAAAAACATGAGAAGACAGTACGGAGCACCAAGTCCCCTCTCAGACTAAGCTAGGTGTTCAGACTTGCATATGGATCGTTCAGGCCAGAAGTATATAAAAAAATAAAAATTAAGCTTCAGTCATTAAAAAGTAGTTTCTTCTTCAAGTTAGATTCTTTATATTCTGCCATATTTTGCTGTGCAATAAGTCATTTTTTGCTATGTCATACAGCAGTCCTGAGAAGTGTTCCAGCAATTGTTCATGACCTCTTTACAGCAGACTTTTCATTTTTCTGCAATTAGGAATGAAATTTTCAACTTAAATCTGCTTCTGCCCTAAGCACCTTTTTTAAAGGTTCTTTTAAATGAGAATTTCAATTATTAAGAATTGAGATGTTTGCTTAGAAAGGGGAGAGGAGAAAATGCACAGGAACCTGCAGATCAAACTGGCTTGAGCACAAATTCCAGTGGTTTAGGTTCCTGCTGCCTCCAAAGTGTTTATGCGAGACGTGTGTTTTTCCCGTTGTGCTGCAGTGATTGTTTGGCCGGACTGGGTGATGGATGGGGGAGAAGATTGTGTCTGGAAATATGCTCCGAAGTCGACAGGAAGCTGAGGAAGCCCTTGCCAGTACTTCCTTCCTTTATATGAGGGGAGGACAGAATGGGAAAAAACGTGGCTGTGTCTTACCCTGAGAAGAATGCTACCCTTCCAGCTGGATTACAGTAACAATATTTTAATCTTCCACAAGATTATAATATCCTTCCTCTCTAACTATAATTACAGCAGTTACAACCATTGGGTAAGGAAACAACCTAAAACTTATTGGGTAGCTACAGAAGCTGCTGCTGGAAAGCGAGTGCAGGTCCAAATTTGGGGAACTACCTCCTGCCAAGACATAAATCCGCAGAGGATCCGACCCGTCTCATCCAGTACCTAGACTTCAAGAGCAACTGGTACTAAACACTTCAGAGGAAGGTGTGAAATCCATAGCAGCAGTGTGTTGCAAATGCATCCCTCTCGACAGGTTCAATCTACTGTCTGTTTCCCTGAGAGTGGATTTAAACTCAAGGTACAATATTTAACATCTCTACAAAAATAATGCTGCAACGAGCAAATCTGTGAGTATTGTGGTCATCCGATCTATACATTTCTCATGAGCATCCAAGATAGTTTGTGCTAGAGACTTTCCAAGTCTCAAATCTCTTCTTTGAAGACCCTGTGTCTGAGTCCTTTTGTTGATGATTCACAAATCTGCATGACATCCTGCCAGGTAATCCCCATGCGGTCACAGGAATAAACACACGTGCAGAGTATTAAAGACTGGAAATTCTCTCTCCTCAATGCTGTGGTCAGCTGGGCAGTGCAGAAAATAACAGATGAGACCTTTCTCTTCCATGCTGCCACAAGAATTTTCCCACAGTTTTCCATTCTTGAGCTCCAAGATTCCAACCCAAAGGTGACAGCAGGACAGAAAGGCATTCAGACTCCCAAATTTGCTAACTCGCTCTATCTACAACCATATGGATTGTGATAGAGAGGAAGGGCACAAGGCTGGTGTCTGTATGAGGACTCTTTGTTTTTGCTGTTCCTGCAATCCAATAGTCTAACAGGACCCTCCAGCAGATAGTCTGGAGGATTTTGTCCCACTGAGTCTGAAAGAGGGGAACTTTCAGGACTCTTGACAATAAAATAAATAAATAAAAAGTGAACAGACAACTTTCACAGCAGCTTCACCCATAAACCAAGAGGGAAGAACAAGGTTCCTTCACAAATCCAGGAAAGCGCACAGAGGAGCAAGAGCTTGGGCGACGTTTGGCATTATATCTGGATTACCCCTCCCTCAGGCTTTTCTCCCTTGCAAAAACTGCCAGAAGTAATGGGTGTTCCTGAATGCCAATAACCAAGATGGGGAAGGAAGAGAGGAAAATTTTGGCATGACTGAGCCAGAATAAGTAATAAATTCCTGTCCATTCAATCTCCACCCCAAGAACCCTCACACAAACTTCATGGGACAAAACATGACAATGGTATGTGTGTGCATTTTCCCCAAGTTTTTTTATAGGGTAAAGCGATTAATGAGGGGGGGAAAATCCACAGATAAAATCTGAATGAATTGCGAAATACACTATAATAAGAATCATATGCTCTTTTGAGTAGGTAGGAAGTTATAAAAAGCAATTATAAACATTTTCGGTCTGGAATGCAATTCTAAGAATTCTGATATCTAGATGTGGTTCTTGGAAACCTAAAAGGCAGCATCACCATCATGGCATCCCATTTACCAAAGATTTCATAGCTTTTACTCTATTTGTGACTTATTCTCCAGTAGAAGCTAGGAAAATAAATGAAAAGCTAAAAGACTGAACAAACAGATGCATGAATATCTGAACAAGCAAAAAACTCACCACCAGGCTGATCACTTGATTTGCTCTCCTGATTCATCCTCTCTAGGATGGCACCAAGGCAGGATGCTGAGCTTTACGGTCTACGGCTCAAAGTCAGCAGCTAAAGCTGAAAAGGACAAAAAATAACACAGTTACCAACGCACTATAGGAACTTCAGCTGGTGTGACAAAGGAAACACCATGTGTATGGTTTATCAGGTGTTGGTGTCTAAGCAAGCCAGTGCATGAGCTGTGTAAACATATAATGTTGCACAGAAATGGTGTAGGCTACATGCAAGTCGAAGAACACACGGTGACTTGCTGAATCAAGTCAACTAAGAAACACTGAGAAATGGTATCTGACACCTCACGCAAGTCATTGTATGTTGTTAAAACGACATCTGGCTTTCTGCAATAATGCAAGATTAACTGTTGGATCTTAAATGAACATGCAGGTTTCTTTAAAGCTGTTTATTAACCTGAATAACAAAACCTAAGAGCAGACCTATGCAACCTCCAAAGCAGACAAACAATCCACATTTTTGCCACAGTTAAACAGCTCCTTCTCTTTGTTTGCTCACCCTTCCACTCATCCCATCTTGACCGTGGTAGAGTTGGGAACATACCCCAGGTCTCGCAAATCCCAATCCAGTGCCTTAAACCACAACATCCTTCCTGCTGAATCACATTGCAGAATTGTTTATCAGGAAGGAAATTCCCCCTCGAGACTACTCACACTGAGTGTGCTGGTAGAACACAAATGCTTAGAAAAATACAAATGTACTGGGGAAAACAACAAGTGATTTGAGTCACTGTCCAACACACTGAAGTCACACATCAGATACGCCGTGTTGGGTCTTGCCATGGTTAGTAGCGTCAGGAAAAGCACCAAACAGGACATTGTATGGAGCCAGCAATGCATCTGGATGTGGCCTCATGCTCTTCAACACATGACTCAGCTTGGAAAACATCTCCCAGGTTTAGCATTAGGTATACCTGGGCTTGAGAGGACACTGAAAAGGGGCAGCATCTTCAGTAGCAACACACTTGAAGTTGCTGACCGCAAACAGCGCAAGTATGATCTAGTAGGTCAGAATTAACCTCAACATGTCACACAAGCAGTGTCCTCTTTAAGGGAAGAAAAACAAAGTTGCAGGAGGGGCACAGTGAGGGACACCAAAATGGAACAAATATTTAAGCCAAACACCATTTATCCCATTAGTCTTGAGAAAACACAAAGGGTTGTAATTCAGCTGTGATAAGCTGAAGAACAAAAAGCCACTGAAACAGCAAGTTCATGGCCCGGGACTGAGAGGAATTTGGCTCTGTTCAGTAGTTGGGCAAAGGAGAAGAATTTCCTCCCTTGCAAGCAGTGGCTTTCAGGTTGCATCCCACGAGGGCCCTGCCGCAGCCAGTGCCGCAGACTCGCGTTTGGGCAGCTTCCCAGAACTCGGACGAGATTCCTATTGCAGCCTCAATGTTATTGTATAGAAGCTCCACAAGGACGGGCTTCTGAGGGACACAGGAACAAAACCCAAAGCCTCGGTCATGAAGCCCTGGGCTCAGATTCGTCGATCTGGAGTCGCATTTGCCTGACACATTGGATGTGCCCATCTGCCGCCGCAAAGCAGCCTCCGATCAGCCTGCAGCAAGTCGTGCTCTGCCCCCAGGCACGTCGCACCGCGAGGGCCAGGGCAGCCCATCAGTGCCTCAAAAAGGCTCTCCTGGAGACACCAGCCCCACAGGAAGGTCCCGTCACCTCCGCAGAGGAGCGCGGTGTGAGGGCAGCCATCAGCCACACCACACGTACACCTCAACTGCTGCTCCCCACGGCCGTCCCCTCCGTTAGCTCGTGAAAGCTCCAAGATAACTTCCAGATCCCACCAGAAGCTTCTTAGGTGGGTGGCGGAGAGGCCGTATCCCCGAAACAGTGAAGAGAAAAAGGCACCTCTAGGGAGCTGACCTGACGCACGTGTCTCTGGTCTATATACTTTAATGCTGACTCTCTTGTGAATGTTGGTTACTACCTCATGCGATAGCATCTGTGTGCAGTTAGCTGAATGCCACCCTCTGCCACTGCTTTACACCACAGCTGGACCTAATGACTCTGCTGTTCCATTAGCACCCAAAGAAACACCCAGAAACTGTCAGCCAAAGCACCAATATTAAACAATCTCACATGTCATAATTTTGAGGCTTGGCATTTCTGCCCTGCTACCTTTGGTATCCGAGGTTGCTCCATTTTCCTTACCCCAATGGGAAACATTGCCTTTCTTTATACCACAGTAGAGTAACTTAGGAATTAATGTTAAAAGCAGTTCAACTGTTCTTCATTAGAAAGGCTGTTCTCATTCTTTATATCTGCTAATTTTGCAAGCAGGCTCAAGTTTGCTTTCTTTTTCCCCCTCTATTAGGCCAGCCTAACTTAAGGTCCAAGTCGAGTGCGTTCAGAGGGAGAACATTACTGCACATTTTCAATATTGCATGACGCTCTCCTCAGTGCACAGCACTCAGCGACAGCAGATGATTCTGTCGTGGATTCGTTCTACTTCATTCAAAGGGTTCCCCTTAAGAAAACCTGCACAAGAAGCTGTAGGAAGGGCGTTCTGCAAGGACCTGCTTCATTGAAGAGCAGCTGCTGCTACTGTTGAGCTCTTGATTTAGGGACATGAGCCACCCACCCACGGGTGTTTTGCTTCCTATTTAAAGCAAAAGGAGTTAATGCCTGTAACCAGTCACCCCGAGTAAGGCGGGTGGTCTGAAGCAAAGCCCCGAGCCTCCACCACGGCCCCTGCCCAGAGCCACCTCGAGGGTTAAAGCACCGTCCAGGTGGGCGGGAAGGCTCTGTAATCTGGCACGCAGGGCTCCTTCCTTACCCACAGCCGAGGCTCCAGCAAACACCAGACAGGGAACTGAAGGTCACCAGGTTCCTTCTGAGCGTTCTGGGTTCAAGCGGGGCCATTCCAGCTGCAGCACTGAGAGCTGTGCAAAGCTGACTAGGAAATCTCCCTGCTATTCCCACAACCCTCTAGTCAACTCCTGCAACGCTGTCTCAAGCCTTGCAGGAAGGAGTGTTTTTCTTGAAGTTCATTCACCAGATGGATTGAAGAGACTGCATAAAGACCATCTCTCTCCTCTTAGAAAAAGACACAGAAATAGTTTCTATTCTGCTTGGCTATGGAGAAGGATTTGAAAATGTGAAGTGAGAGTAACCTAAAGCTTTAGAAACAAGATGACAACTACTAGGAAACAACGCTTGTTTCTGTTTGCTTCAAGGCTGACTTCTAAGCTTATTTCACATCTTTGCAACCTCTCGTTGATCTATCCTTACAGGACGCACAGGCATACAGAGGAAAAATGCCAGCATCACAGATCCCTCTTCAGAAAAAAATGTAGGATTAGGGGGACGGAAGCCCTAACAAAAGCATTATCCAAGTCCACTTATGTCTTTCCACTGAGTTCTGCAGATTTGGGATCTTGTTATCCTGAGACCAGATTTGGCTTTCAGGAGCCCCCATGCACCACAAACCCAGCAACACTCATGCTGCTCTTCAAGGCACCGGCTGAGCGACACCACCAGAAATCTTCGTGCCCCACGTTATACTGACATCGGCCCAGATTTCACGTTGTCACATATCGGTGACATATTGTCACATACTGAGGCTATTTACAAGCAATTTCAATGCCAATGTTACTCCAAAGTGGAATCAAGTTAGGCATATTACACCTCTCTTTGTAGGGAAGGTTGAAAAGCCAATGGCAATTCCAAGTATTTTCATATAGTCATTCCTTTATCACATAAGCCTTCAAACTACCCAGAAATTAAAACCTCATTTCTCTTTGGACAGGGTACAGAAAGAAAAACATCTATTCCACTAAAAACAACAAACATTTAAAAAGCAGTAGAAGCTGCCAGCCACTGCCTGCAAGCACCAGTACGTTACCAATGGCCTGAAATGGGCCCGACGGGCTGCTCATGAAGCTCCCTTTAACCCACCCAGCCACGGCCCGACATCCCCACGAAGGGCAGCGCAGCTGAAACTAATTCTGTGTGGACAAGACCAGGCAGCTCAAAGCTGCCCCCTGCGCCTCTTAGGCGTGTTTGGGTCATGCGGCTCATTTTAATAAGGACAACCTGCTTTCTCTGCACCAGGTATGGCAACAGCCATAGTATGATAATTCATTCTCGGTAATTTAAGACTGTGGATTACCATTACTTGTATAATAAGATTCTGTTGAACATTTGAAAGCTCAACACAGGACAAATACAGAAGAAATCAGCAGTTAGTCCCCTCTAAGACTCCTTCCTTTACCTCATTTGGTCTGTCACTATGGCTAGACGTTGGCTGACAAAATATCAGCAGACGTCCATCAAAACTTGTCACCCGTCGCATTAGCAAGGCTGCCGCCTCCAGAATGGTGAGTCCGGCCAGCTCGACAAGCATGTATTTTTAATGGAAGTTCCTGTCCAAGTCACTAACATCAATAATAAGCAAACTGTTGTGACATCAAGGGCATAAATAAAATCTGAAACCCATGTGAAAGCTCTGTACACCAGGGAACACCCCTTCCTGTAGGCACGCAGAGCGCACAGGGCTCAACCAGACACTGATTATAACACAACCGCAGGACCTTGGTGCCAACCAGCTACGCGAAGCAACATTCAAAAGCCAGAAGCTCACATTCAGGCTTTCCTAACCTCCAGCTGACCGCGCACATCACAGGACAGCAGCTCTTTTCTCTGTATTTCACTCCAGACAGCAGAGCTGACCCTACCCAATAAAGGCCGTGACTTCAGAAGCCTGGGGCAGCACTGCCCCTTCTGGCCGGGATAACCTGCTCACCAGCAGCGCCTGGCCAAAGCGAGTGCAGCCCACTGCACTCTGCTCCGTTTGAAGCCGTACATCAGGGAAGGTTTATTCCAGAAAATGGGCAAGGGCAACTCAATGCAATGGCCTGCAATGAGCTGAATGCTGCTTTCCAAGAAGGGCAAAAAAAGAAAGGGGAGGGAGCAAAGTATCATAGCTTGGACTTTAGTTTCTGAAAACACTGGAAGACTTTTAAAACACAATGCTTCCATGAGCTCTGCCTCCCAGCTATACCAACTGTGGTAGCCCATGACTCCTATCATGACATACGGGAGTTGGAGGAAAGAGGTCCTGGCACATGCGCTTCCACACGGGGCTTCTGCCGCTGCCCCTTTCACTCAATTCGAAACTCAGTTATTTTTTTCCAGAGTATCTGTTAAGAGCAATGTCTGCCCCTTACCCTCGCAGATGTGAAGGAGGCACCAGTTAAAGAGGAAGAAGCAAATGCGACCAGTGATTCTGAAGTATTCCTGCAACCTGCTGAATGACTCCGGGGGCCGTTTGCTATCTCACTTCCTGCAAGCTAATTGCAACAGGGCATCCAGGCAGCTCGTTGCACCAGGAGATCATCCTCCAGCCGCTACCAGCATCTCCCATGTCACCACGCAGCTGGCTCCGACCTTCCTCTGAAGAGCTCCCAGGAACCCTCTCCCTCAGCACCTGCAGGTCTCCACTCCATAAGAGGCTCCCGCAAAGCAGCGCACACAGGTGTCTCCTCTACAACCCACCCCGTGCTGCCAGGGCTGCTGCTGAGCTCTGGCTCTTGCCATTGCCCCCCTGCTTCCCCCAAGGCTCAGCAAGGTCCCTGCCAGCAACCTGGGTGGGTAACACTCCCCAACCCAAGCTCTCTGCTCCGCCAGCTCTTCTTGCAGATGAATTCCAGGCTCCTGGCAAACAGCTGGACCCAAGGACCAGGCTGACGGGGTCCCACTGCTCTCCGAGGTGCCCCTGCTCCGCAGCTCCCTGGCCCAGCGGGATGCTGCCTCTGTGGTTCTTCCTTTGGAGGCCGCAGGACAGAGTAGTTCGCTGGTCTCTGGCACCCTCTGCTGACAAGACACCACCGACCTGCCCTGCGCAGCCCCCCTAGAGCTCTTGCCTTTGGTGCAAGAGACCCAATTTGCTAGCCAAACACATCAGATACAGAGAAAAAATCCTTTAAAATGCCACCTGACTAAATAACCAAATAAACCAAATAACTAAATAAATTCCTTCTTCCTAGAAGATGCAGGGTAATTACCTTAAATGCTGACAATTCAGCATCTCCTGAATTCCCAGGGGAGGGGGACAAGTACTTGCTTTGCTTTACCATTTCCAATCCTAGAGCAGCTTTGCATTAACACTGTAAGCAGAACAAAATCGGGTACTTAGTATGTGACTGCTACTCACTGCTTCCTAAAATGGAGCCAGAAGGGTTTCACTGCAACTTCTGCAGAACCTTTTACAGCTGTTTCCTGGTATTTTGATTACAAGTTTAAACACAACTGTTAAGCAACGAGCCCAGCCACTAACATCTGTCCAGGCCTCTGTGATAGAGAACATTTGAACATCCTTCTCTCATGTTGCTGATGAAGCTTCATAATCTTACACAAATCACCAAAATTCATAATCTGACAAAATCTCCTTGCATTGGATTTTCTTTTTCTCAGCTCATTAACCATCCTCCAGAGTCTGATGCTTCCAAAAGGCCTCGATGGACAAGACCTGGCACATGTAGCAGGGGGAGCTGAAGACGTTATCCTGGCCAGCAGCTTGTCCTACCTTCCTCTGGCAGGAGATGCTGCCTGGCCGTACGGCTGGCGGGAAGCCCGTGCATCAGATGCCTCCGTTCCCTCCTGGCACGTCCGTGTGAACAGCGGGTATTTGGCCTGAGCTGCTGCACTGTGAACCAGATGGAAAGGGAGATGCAGGGACACATTCCTTCTGCAGCACTAATAAACAGTGGGGGACAGTCGTGTCCTAAATTATTGCAGCTGTTTGGCCAGCAGACTCGAGCCGGAGCCCGACCGTACAGCGACCACGGTGTGCAAAACCAGGCCCTGAGCTCCTGCCTCCTGCTGAATCCTTTGGAGCACTGAGCAGCGAGAGAGATTCTTCAGGCTGATCTGCATTAAAAAAGTTCTGGAAGTAAAATTTTGCTGGCTGGAGTGCAGGGGAGGAGAAAAAAATAAAACAAAAACAAACATATGTATACATATATACATCTGTCCCACCCATGACTGACAGATACTCAAGCAAACTCTGGTGATACAATTTCGAGAATCACACACTGAGGGAGGGAGGGTAGTGTTTGACAAACCTTTTTTTTTTTTTTTTCTTTTTTCCTTTTTAGTAGCCGGAGCTTTCTGTCTTCTGGGTACACTGCTCGAAGAGCCTTTGCTGCAGAAGTACCTAGACCTTTGCTGGATGGATGAGTAATTTCAGCAATGCAGTTAAGTTTTCTCCATTTCAGCCTGCTTCCTTTGCTAATCTCTTTCTATTCACTCAAAGGAGCTTAAACTATGCCGGGCTGATTTCTCCATGATAACTCTCATTCCAGACCATGTCGAAATGCAAACAGAATCAAAGCACAATAATCCAATGATTTCCTCTCAAATTAACATCGCTTCTGTTATCCCCATTGTTATCAAATCCCTCAAATCCAAACTGTCTACAGCTCCTCATCTGCCACCCTCATTCAGTTACTAATCAGCTGTCCTTGAAATGGAGCTAGCAGGGTCGTGGCTTAGGCTGCAGACAACACAGGTTTATAGGTAGCTCCTTCTGCTTTCTCCTGAACAGATTATTTTATCTTGTAAACATTTTTAGAACTCAAAGAATCCCACAAGTTACTGGCATGATAATTCCTGGGTTATCTTTTCAGGCTCGACCTGATTTTCTTCGTAGCTTTTTCTACAGGAGATCTCCTGCCCTTCATGCTTCTTGTCAGCAAAGCAGCAGCTTGTTGTTTTAAGAAAGATTTACATCTTATGTAAAGGCAGGCTTTGAATTCAGGAACTGACCATCAGCTGGAATAACAGGGTCACCTTTGGTGCCAGGAACAGCTTTTACATTGGACCCAGGCTTATAATCAAGCTAGCGGGAGATGGTACTGGTAAGAGTAAGGTTTGAAGTCAGGGCTCTGTTCTCCTTGCACTATTCCTTGAATGCTGGCACTGTATGGTCAGACAACCACTCCTTAAATATCTAGGTAATGATTCAGACCTTTCAGTTTTTCATTTTATACGATTAGAAGACTGGTCTTCATGAACCGTCTCAACACTCTTTGGTTCTAACCATGATTTAAAAAAATCACGGGCTAGTTAGCTGTCAGTCTCCCTCTGCATTATCCTGCAGCACCAGGGCCAAGAAGAATTGATTCCTCAAGTCCACAGGCTTAGACTGATTTTGGAAAGCGCTGAGAGCAGGGCTGCCCCCAGTCACCAGGGAACGGCCTACTTGGATTGGGAGATTCCAACAGGCTGCAAAACCTCAGCATTATCTTCAGAAGGCAGGAGAAAAGCTTGTATTAGCCAGTTTCTGGGCTGTTACACATCCTAAGTGTGATTAACTTGAAAGGCATGTGTTTTTCTGGGTATGACTTATTAACTGCAGGTACAATTCCTATAATCATGGTGTCTTTTTTTCTTTCCACAAAGTTTTACAGTTTATGTATAGTATCTTTCGAAACACCTTTACATTATTTCATGGGCTGATTCACGCCAATGCAAGTGTTATAAACATCATACTATTCTCCTTTAGGCATGGGCAGGAACATGTGATTTACCTCTGCCAAATGACATGGCATCTGATCAACTGGCAACAAATTTGAAGTTAAACAGGAGACCTGTGGGCAACTGCTGGAAAGACTCGGGTCCGCTCCCTTTTCTTCAGCATGAAATTCCATGTGTGCTGTGGGATATTACCATCTAGATCACATCTTCTCGGGCAGCAAGCGAGGTTCATCAGGCTAGTGAGCACTCACACCACTTGGCCGCAGCTCTGCGTAGTTCCTCTCTTATTAAGCATTATGCAGGCACAGGTCCACAACAGATCAAAACAACCACTGCAGACGGCTTCTGGGGGGAGATGGCACTGCGAGCTTGCTCACGCAGGGTTGTATGAGAAATTTAAGACGCTGAAAAGCAAACTGAAAGGGAGCCATAACTTCTGCTTTGCTATGATTAAATTAGTTGTCACCCTTTTCGTGCTGCTGCCAGGCACTGTGGAAGAGATGCGGCTTGTGGCAGGTCTGTAGAAAGAAGAGGATGTTATGTGACAGGCAGGACTGATGCATTTCTCAGTTAAAGAGGGATCTGATCCTCAAACTCCTTCTTAAGCTGCAAAGGGGTTGCGTGCTGTAGGGGATCAGCACTTCACAGTGTCCAAAGGACACGTGACAACAGCAGCATTGGGCTGATCTCCCCGAGCATAGGTGCTCTCCCACAGCCACTCGCCTCTGCCTGGGCTGCGTGGCATCCAAGGCCATGCGTCTCTTAAAACTTTCAAGAATAGCCCTAAAAATTATTCCTTCCTTCACCTGCCCTAACAGTCCTCCATGCTGGGATGCTATTTAGCTAATAGGCAGTGATGCTGTTCTTCTATCTAGTACCCAAGAGGTATGTGCAGCACGGGGCAAGCTCAAGAGCCATAAGCACCACTCTGTCTGCAGGATGTTTCATGGAGGAGAGGCTACAGAAAACATGTAGAGCTCCCGTTAAACAAGAACGGGCTACCTGAAAGGTAAGCACTGCTGTCTTGGGCTGTCCTTCATGTTCTTCAACTTGCTTGATGTATCTCGCAGATTAACAACTCTATTCCTGGCAGAAATGCAGCCCAGTTTCTTAAAGCATGGTGCATGGCAGCAGTGTTGTGGTGCCAGTCCATCTTCAGGGACTTCTGTCAGGCTACAGATGGAACTAAGGACTAGGAAATTTATTATTTAAATCAATTCTTAAAGGGAAAGATTCCTCTCAAGCTGATGGTGCTTATGGAAAGTGATATATGTTTAAAAGCTCATAAATTCACATCAGAGAGGGGTAATGCAAAGGGCAGAAGCTGAGGAACTAGTCCAGATGCAACACTTTGGAATATATTCCTTAACCTTAAACCTTAAAGGAAAATCCTACTTACTGAGGCACTTTCTCTTGCCCCAATAAGGTCTGCATACTGCAGCTGAAGAAATCAATAATTTTGCTCTCAGCTAAGGGCAGATGGACACAAATCTAGGAAGAAATGCAGTATTCCCTTGTGCAGGTTAGCCTGATGGAGCAGCCGCTCCTCATCGTGCTGCTCAGCTTCTCCTCAGCCTCCTGGGACGCAAAAAGGAATCAGGACAAGCTCGAAATAGAAAGCTGCTACCGCCTAAAAATTATTAATAACTTCCAATGCTTCCGTCTTGCATGGAACTACCGCGGAAACAACACTGTTGTCCAAGCCGCGAGTGGCCAAGCTGGCACCGCCCATGCCAAAGAGAGGCTCATCTTCACTGCTAAGAAAGCACAAGAAGCAACAACCTGAGCTGACGGGCGATTACAGATGAATGTAATCACGTTTTCTGCAGTCCCTTGAAGTCTAACTAACCGTCTGTGGAGGATGAGAAAACAAGATGGGCCAAGGGACACAGTCCTGACCTGGAGGCATCACACGGGCGATGATGCATGGGCAGGAATGGAAGAGCTGCTTGCTGGAAAGGAAACCCTGGGCATCTCCACACAGCCGTGAGGGAAACGCAGTCGGGCACTAACGCTGCGCTCCGGAGTCTTCCTCAAAGAGCAAGCAGCAGCGGGAAACGCTCTGCCGGCCTCTGGAGAGTTCCTCGTGTGCACCAGGCGTCAAGCAGGCGCTGATGCACAACAGGAGGAGCAGCAAGAAGGGGCACGGGGCAGGCTCTGCACCCAGATAACACCTCCAAATCACCGGGCTGCAGCTCTCCTCGCGCGTCTTAATTCACATCAAGAGCGGCAACCATGGCTCATTTTCCCCAGCGCCGCCGGGACAAACTCGCCACCCAGCTATTTTATGGGCCCCAGCAACAAGTTCCTCAGGACTGAGGCCCTTCTGACCTACGCTTGAATCCACGCGTGCAGCTCTACGGCCGACGCGGCCGCGGGGGCTGCGAACAAAGAGGCGGCCGGCAGACGCCTCAAGCGGCAGCACGGCCGGCACGGGGCGATGCCGGCGGCAGGCCCTGGGGAGCTGAGCAAAAACCAGCCCCGGCTGCGACAAAACACTGTCGAACAACACACGCTCCACAACAAATTTAAACTGCAAAGGATTTTACCCGCGGTCACGGGATGTTATAAGGAATGAAAAGCTTCCCAGGCAAAAATATTAGGAGACACAAGACACTACAAAAAAGTGGTTTGTTGGAAACGGCTTAATAAAACTGTGCAGCACTAGAAAGATTTTAGGTAGCTTCCATAGAAAAGCCTTATTTGTTACTACATCATGTGTTACAGAAAATTTGTTACACTGTCCTAGTCACTCAGCTTATAAAGGTGGATGATAATTTAAAAACACAGACTGTGAAATGTGTATCATTTTGTGACTAGGTTATAACATCTTACAAAGTGATCAACAGGGCTTTATTTCTATATACTCCTCCGAGANTAATGATGATGATGATTTAAAAACACAAACTGTTAGATGTGTATCATTATCTGACTAGGTTATAACACCTTACAAAGTGATCAATGGTGGCTTTATTTCTATATACTCCTCCGAGAAAGTATGCAGGCTAGAAGCAATGCTAACACCGACATTTCAACATACTGCCTGAATTCCACATTTCCAAGAGGATTTTATGGACAGATTCAGAAGCAAGTCTGATTTGGGGCAATACTGAACTTCTGACCACTGCAGAGCATGTTTTTAACTGGAACTGGTCCAGTTCAGAGTCTGCATGAGGGAGTGTAATGCCGGGGGGAGAAGGAGGGTATTGCCACACGTTAAAAATTAGAATAAAGCAGCAAGAATTAA
Source organism: Crypturellus undulatus (assembly GCA_013389825.1). NCBI lineage: Eukaryota > Metazoa > Chordata > Aves > Tinamiformes > Tinamidae > Crypturellus > Crypturellus undulatus. The sequence continues at coordinate 130,697 of VWPW01024000.1, forward strand.
AGCTATAAAGATAAGATCAATGAAGACACTAAAATACATATATTAAAAATACACTTTTCCTACTATAGCTTCTCTCTTGCCACTCATTCTGAACGTCAAAACTGCTTCACAGGCAGCGAAATGACAATTTTGTCTCACAGGCAACAGCAACTCAATCTGCTCACAGCAACCCGCCCTGGGACTTGGGACAAAGCTCCAGAGGCCTCCGAAGCGCCTTGGGCAAAAGCAAAGCCAAAGCGGCCCCGGCGGTGGTGCTGGCCCTGCTGAAAGGCAGATGCCTTCAGAGCCCTGGGTGTTAAGTCATTATCAAGCCCTTAACTAATTAATAGACCACCTTGTCAAAGGGGAGAGCCCTTGTCTGTGCGGCTGATGCCCTGTTAACATAATGGGATAAGCTGCCTCGCTCCCTTGTCTCGGAGCAGCTGGGCGATGCTGTGGGGCGCCGGGCAGGCCCTGCTCATCTGTCACTCCCGGCCGCGGCCGCCCACGCCGCACGCGGCATCCCAAGCCACGCCGGGGACAAAACCGCCTCGGCGCGAGCAGCCATCACGCTGACAGCGGGGCCGCCGCGCGCAGGGGCTGCGCGAGCGACTAGCGGGGAGGGAGACGCGACTCCCAGATGGAATCTGCAACGGCAAAGGATGCTGAAACGCAGGCACTTGTAGGTCCCTCTTTGGGCTTCAGGACCAAGAAAGAAAGACTTTACAAATGATAAAGCTTTTATCAGATGGCATCAGGCTTCCTTTCTGCATCTGCACGGCCACAGCAGTGAGAGCCGTTAGTCAGCCCCCAAGGACTCCAAAAGCCCCTGTTCGCAAAACGGTCCCCGGCACCCAAAAGACACTCATCTCAACAGCGCTGCGTGTGGATGTGCCATATTTAGGCAAATAGCAAGGGGCAACTACTTTCNAGTCAGCCCTCAAGGACTCCAAAAGCCCCCGTTCGCAAAACAGTCCCCAAAAGACGCTCATCTCAACAGCGCTGCGTGTGGATGTGCCATATTTAGGCAAATAGCAAGGGGCAACTACTTTCTTATGTGAAACCCTGGAAGCGAGTGTTCGAGCAGGCCACAGGGCTTGCTCTTTACCATGTCCCTTGAGTGTCTCCCTTTCCAGCAGGGTCTGCGAAAGGACTCGATACTTTTGGCAAGAAAAGCTGTACAGTTGTGTTACCCCATAAAATTATAATGACAAAAACTTATTACCTGTCATAACTGGTATTTCTTTTCATTAGAGCCCCATTTTCCCACTCACCCCAACAGCATCACGTAGTCCATAACTTTAACACATTTTCAATAAGAAATTTAGAACGAGCAGTATTTAAAATTTTGAAGTCCAGTTCAGTAGTCTAAAAGCAAAACGGAATATGGGGATTTTGCAGGCCTGCCATTCCTAGGTCTCTGGAGGAAGAAGCCAACGCTCCAAGCTGGAGGCAGAGCCATATCTCGAGTCCCAGGTCTCATTCCCCAAACCTGTGGGGCACAAAGCCTGCCTGCTCTTGGCCTGAAAAAATCCATCTCCAAGAGCGAAAACACTGCCTCAACAAGAACTCAACGTGGAGTCACCGTCATACCCTGCCTGCTGACTTAACTAAGAAGGAAAATAGGGTATTTCTGTATAGAAGACAATGGGAGGACTAGGGAAGCGGGTGGGGGGACACTGGGAACAGAAGGCTGAACAGCATCCAAACTCTTCACCCAAAATTTTCCAGTGCCAAAAGAGAGCCTGATGTCCTCCGCAGACTACTGTGTTGTGACTGTGTTATCAGAATTATCACATACCTAAACATTCACTAGATTTCCAGGCAATACCTAAGCTTTATTTGTAATGTAACAAATGGCAGAAAATGAAAGAGTTAGTGCAAAGTAGGGCACTTCCTTTCTTCTTGTCCTGACCAACTTCACGAGAGCCCAACTTGGAGAAGAAAACTCATCACCTACTGCTCCATAAAGACCTCGATTTCCACTTTAGAGAGTGATTCAGTGACTGCCTAGAGCCCCACTCCTAGGTAGGTCGGGAGAATAAAGTAAATCTGAATAAATGCAATGAAGCAGTCACTAAATAGTACCTGGATACGCTCTCAAGTTGTCAGCCTGATTTCATTCCGCTCTACTTTGAATGAGTTGTCAGTCCATATAAAGCTACGCCTCCCCCAAATGAGGCATAACACAGACGTGCCTTTGCTCAGGACGGAATGAAACTCAGGACAGAGTATGCACAATAGAAAGCCTGTGTCTTTTTGCACCACATCTAAGCCACAGCAGGAAGAAAAATGCAAAACTGCGGTATTTTTATTTTTAATCTACCACCAAGAGAGATATTAGAGAGTCATGCTCCAATCTGTGCAAGTTCCTCATCTCCATCCAAGTTAAACTCAGCAAGTGTAAAGACAACATCCCAAATAAAATATATCAAAGAAAAGCCAGAATGATGTTATCCTAGCAGAACTGCAAAAATTTCCGTTATCTTTAACAAAACAACCAACAATATTAGCCTTAAGGCTCTCTTTCCTGCTCTCTCCCTGCTCTGTTTTTTTGCCTCCCTTGTGCTCTATCCCCACCTCATCACTGCAGCCAAGTTTTAAACAATATTCATGAAAACAGCAGCTTTCAATCTGCTCCTAGGCTAGCCAAGTTAACGAGGCCACATGGCATCCCAGAGCACTCTGGAGGGAAGGGTTCAAAAATGCTCGTTAGTGCAGGCTGTACTGCCCTAAAAAATGTAAAAAATTTCAAACCAGATTGTATTTCACTGTCTTTCTCCCCTGATTCCCAAGTAAAAGAGCATTCAGATTTCCAACACATACCGTGGAAAGAATGAAGCACTTTTGGAAACAGTGAAAGACCCATTCTCCGTTCTAAATTTAAAGACTTCTAAAACTAAAGCAAATCTCTTTTGAAAAAGCAGAACACCTCTGCAAATTACGCCAAAGCCATTAAACTGTTGTTGCAGAAACAAGTACGTGTTTTTCCTGACCTACATTCTCAGGCTGGCAGGAAATCAAAGTTCACGTCAAATTACCATAGATTTTGAACAGACCTGCATGCACCATCCTACCTCTATTAAATCCGTTTGGGCCCAGTGAGCTCCAATTGCGGACAAAAGAAGGTATTTTTTTTTTAGTTACAAATGATCTGCATTACACAAATGCAAACAGCTCACCTTTTTGTAGCAATATGAAATGGTAAGGTTCATTTTCTTCCACAGAACTTTGCTCAACCAGGGACATGTTCTTCTCTGTAAACTGCTGCAAATATTATCTAGTATATTTATAATAAAAGACATTTGGTTAAGCAGACAACAGGAAAGAAAACAAGTCTAGCTTTGTCCTAAGGGCCTTAAGATGAAAAGTCTCCCTGGTTAAGAGAGGCCTTATATATATATTTATATAATAAACACACGGCAGTGAGTCCTTAGGGATTTTCTAGAAAAGGTGTACTGAACCAAGAAGAAACGTGTGCTGAGAAGCACAGGGGTGGGACAGAAGCGGGAAGAATTACATTTGTGAGGACTCAACTCCAGAGATGAAAGCACCAGGGAGGTTCAGAAATAAAGCCAATCTTTTCAATGAAGCTGGGCACTTTTTCCCCCTATTCCACTGTAGCTGCTCTGTGTGCCCTGCTCACCTTGGCCTCGGGGAGTTGTATCAGCTGCTCGAGCCATCACACGACAGTGTTTGCAGTGCTCTGCTTTAACACACATCTGCAAAAACCCTGTGTGACAGGGACACGTATTAACTTTGCACAATCATGGCAGAAATTCTTTAAAAGTGTTACTTTTTTCAGGTCAAGTTAAGCATGTGCACAAATACACTTCATAGGAAAAACCCTGAGGATACATGTGAATCAGAAATTACTCTTAAAAATGTACGTGAACAGACACATCTTTCTAGCACTACCTGTATGTACCAGATCGAGTCCCAAAGCCTCACGGGACCCTGCTGAACTCCCGTCACAGACCTCCATAAAGCATTAGGCGCCAGACACCCATTAGCAGCAATCCAAACAGCACTGTGTTTTGGGAACTGCTGTTTTGGCTTTTTTTTTTTTTTTTTTTTTTTGATTTATACCTCATAACTGCAAAACTAATGAGATTCTAATGAAAAGCAGGACTTTATAGGACATTATACATGCTGCCCTTCCCCCGGGTTCAGCTGATTTCAGTAAGCGTGCTGCTGATTAAAGCAAGAGGTGACAGTCTTAAAAAGCTACACCATAAGCCTGTTTCCAAATGTGTGTGCTCCAAAACATTACATTATTTTCCGCAGTCTACATTTTTTTCAAAATTTTCACTGCCAAGACCTAGGTTATTTTTATCAACTATTATTTTATGGTTCACAGCTACACGAACAATAAACGCTTAATCTGAATATCAAATAAGTTACCAAAATCTCTGTAAAACTAAGCTCAGCCCTACAGTTATTTTCCTTCTTCATTGCCCAAAACAAGTCAGTGTAAACCCCTGACTGGCTGTAAAGCATATGGCTACATCCCACTAGTTATAAAGGGGAAAATAGGGACTTACAATGCAGAAACTAAATATAAAGTCAGGTGCATAGATCACTGGAAAAATTTGTCTATACAGTTCTGTTTATTTAAAAAGCCAAAAATCAAATCTGATTTGTTAGACACATCCACTAAATGCTGTGCATTTAATTTCATATACTGAGCATCCACTCAGTGACTAATGGAAAAAATGGGGAAATCTAATTTTATTAATAACATACAGATTCTGTAGCATGATGGTTAAGCTTCACATCTATAAAAATTTCTGCAGTATTTGTTATTCAGCCACACATTTGACATTTTCTGATCTCCTCTGTTTCACATAATTTGCATGCAACCAAGAGTGTTTTTCATTGCATTCTTTCCTATTCAATACAGATCAGACAGTACAGAGCCCCCGAACGCACTGTGTAGCAACATCCAGAAATACTCTGATCCGAAACTTAATCCCTCAATACAATAGGGTCATTGAGAAATGAAATACTAAACCAGAGCTTTTAAACAGGCATTTAAATTAGGAAATTAGTTCTATAAACATGAGGCAGATGAACTGTCCATTTGTTATGGATAACGCAGTAGGGCCGCCAGTTACAAAAAGCCATGGTCTCCCAATTGGCAGCATTTGCTTTCCAAAATTGCATCAAAACTCTGACTCTACCACGCTGGAATTTAACTCCTCCAGATATAAACCAGATACTAACTGCAAAACGTGCATTGGTGATTTTATGACTCTTGGTTGTGAATGCATTGACCAACTGCCTCCAGGCTACACTGAATAACCCAAGGTTAAACATTCTGGATGGCAGCAGGCAGCTTACACAGACTGGGTTTACTCAAGCCCTTCCCTTTACCTCTCTTACATCCTTCTTTTCCCAAAAGATTGGGTAGCAACAGCATCTCTACATCCTTCAACCACTTCATTCCAACGAACATCTGATGCACCCACTCAATCTAAAATGTTATTTACTTTCTGGAGGCAATAAACCATTCAGTAAGGGAGAGTGAAGCATTCAGCTGAAGAACATCCTCCCCAAAGACCCAACAAGGCAGAGACGTTGGTCTGCCCGGCTCAACACGCATTTCCCGATGCCGTCACGCCCTTGTCACACAATCAAGGGAATCTTCTGCAATTCTCACGGAGCAATCCTACCCAAGGTCACAAAACACAAGAACGTATCATTAAAATAGCAATCAGGCTTCATAAGAATAAAATGGAAAGCAAATGGCTCATCCGTTTCTTCAGAAAGGCCTGAGCTGCAGGGACAATCTGTTTCGCACAGAAGAGGATTTCAAGTGAAAAGATTAGAGAGCTGCTATTTGTCCAAAAAAAATTATCCCCTCTTTTTGCACTGTAGCATTCAGCATAAAGCAAAGGGATTTTTGTGGGTCTAAGAAAGTGAGTGCAACTAGCTTGAAGAGGATTTAGGAATTATCCTCCTTCTTATACTGCTAAGGAATAATCCACCCCAAAATCCAATAAAAATGACTACTAATAAAGAAACTGCAACTTCTGCAACAGCTTTAGTAGACTTGAATCAACCACCCTATTGGATTTTCCTTTATAAAAGTATGATATGCCTGGAAAATAAAAATAGGGGCCTTGTCAGCTCTTGAAACAAATTCTTTACATTATGTAAAGCAGTTACAGCATACCATGAACACAATCTAGCAGCAGTAAGCCAGCACAAGGAGATAATTTAGAAGCAATCAAATAAAATCTCTTGCCAGAGACTTTGGAAACACGTACAACATTTGGTTGTCTCTTCATTTTTCTTTGGCCTTGTAAAAATATGTAGCTTAAAAATATAGAGAAGAATGACATAAGATACAGCACAATAAATGTCTACTTTATCAGTAGCGTTGTAATTATCCTGCTGTGTTAACTGCAATCTAGGGACAATACCAACATTGAGGCTAAAGTATTCAAAAGAGCAGTACCAACCAAGACAACCAACACCAGAATGGGCAGCACCGCATCCCACGCCAGAACCGGGTTCTGCCAGGAAAGCTCTGATCTCCCAGGGACTTAGGATTAAAACAACCTGATTTAAACTGTTTGCATTGATTAAGCTGGCCTTTAGAGCAGCTCTGTCTTTAGAAAAGACAGAAAGTTGCTTCAAACCTCTGTTTTCCCTTTTCCCAATCTATAAAGAGTAGGAAGCTTCCGGCTGAGCACAGCTGAGGCTCCAGTCCCCAGACATCCCCTCCGAGGACAGACAGCAGTAGAGACTAGAAGCCAGCAGGTGAGTAGGGCAGTGCAATGGTTGGTGTCATCTTTAGTTTTCTGCAATTTCTGAGGAAGGTGGAAGGCTCCCACTACCATTTGGCACACACCCTAAGACTGCAGGAACTTGATTTGGCAAGCATTTAGCTTGACTACACAAGTAGTACAACTATAGTTAAATGGCTCTAGGTTTGTAAGTAAATCTGTTTTATTCAGCTATCCCAAACCAGTACAGTGGGAAAAAATAGGGAAGCTTTTAGGTCCAGAAGACCTTCTTCAGGCAGCAGAGCAGAAGGGCTTACGTGACATCTATATTGTTCTCCCTCCATCAATCACCTTCCACAGGTTATAAGCTACTTATCTGGCTCTTTTCCTCCTGCAGGTGGTTTCCTTCATCACCTCTCCCTTCTCACCTCCTCTCATCACTGCTGCTCCTCATTCTGTTGCACAGGGCCCATCTCTTTCTGCTTTGAGACAATTAAACGATACAAATCTAACCATACAATCACTCCCAGCTGTGCTTAGCTCCAAGACAGCTGCTTTTATATGAGATCTCTGTGGAAAAAATAAGAACAGAGCTTAAGCTTTTAGAAGAATGAAATCTTTCCTTTCTCCATCCCTGCAGCTTGGTTCCCTTTACAGCCCAACAGACAAGATCTTCCCTAGCCACACACTCCCGTGCCCATCCGTCTTCAGGGTTGTGAAAGGCAATAATTATTTGGAAAGGGGGGAAAAAAGGACGGGATGGGATCATGTAATTAAAGGCTGTCATAATTCACACCCACAGTGCGGTAGGCTGGTGGTGCACAGGCATCCTCCACTTTGGCACTTCCTCACTGCAGGCTACATTTGAAATCTCAATGATTTTTTTTTTGTACTGCACCATCAATTGCACAGGAAAGGAATGATGTTGCTCCTCCAAGCCATGGCCCCTGGTCTCTGCTCTGCGCCACCGACCCTCACAAGCGAGGCGCCCGCGAGCGCGCGTGCCACGTGCACTGTCACCGTGCTCCTAGGGCAGCCCCCACGGAGCACCCCCTGCATCGGGGAAGATACACGGGGCTGAGATCAAAGCCGAAAAGACAGCGGAGCGTGAATGCGTCCAGAAACGACACGGCTCGCTGAGGTTCTGCATTCACGCTGAGGCTTGAAGATTTTTCTGGAAGTTTTACTGAAGTTTTCTGTTGAAGCAGAGGCTTGAAGTTTTTATTCTGTGTTGATTCTTAAAGTGGATAAATGAAGAGCAGCATTCCGGGGTAACAGCACTGCTTCTCAGCCACACGATGGACGCCTCCACACATGGGGACGCGACGGGTTTGCTGCTGGGGAGCTGGATCAAAAGCAGTTGCTGGGGGAACACGTGGGCAAGGAGAACCCATGGTGGAGATGAGCGTCTGGGGGCTGCAAAGGGACAACACAGCAGCCCTCGCCACAGCAACGCGGCTGCTTTGCCAAGGCTGAGCACCGAGAGATCTCGGAAAGAGGAAGACATGAGAGAAGTCTGCCTAGCGCAAGGGGGAGGACAGACAGGACGGCACAGTGGCCAGGGACCGCCTGGGCGCGAGGGCTGACAGGGCAGGAGGCGAGGAGATGAGGGGGCAAGCCCCAGCTCAAAGGAGAAGAGGAAGGTGTGAATAGGACCTCCATGTAGAGACCATTTATAGTCTTTGCCCTACATGTTTTACAGAAATTGGCTCCAGAGCATCAGCCGGTACCTGCACGTTCCCGAGAGGAAAAACATTGAGACGCCAGAGCTCAGTGCAGCCTTCCTGCAACTGAGGAGCTCAACGGCAGCCGCTCTCAGGACCCGAGTGCCAGTTTAGCACCCTTCACACTGCAGCTCCTTTCCTCGAGGAATTCAGGAGTGGGGATGCGCTCAGGCTTCCCGCTCAACCCGGCGCTCGCGCAGCTCCGGCCGCAGCCGGCGTCGCGTCACCCGCTCCCGCTGCTCCCCAGCTACGAACTGAGGCAGCGCACCAGGAGTCCAAACGGGTTTCCGAGAAGAAAAACAGCTGCTAAGGAAACAAAAGCCAAAATATTCCGACTGCTGGCTGCTTCTCTCCCTCTCTCCCCACTCCCTCTTTTTCATTTTAATTTAGCTTAAAGCAAAATGAAAAAAAAACTACTTGGAAGCCAAATAGTCTCTAACTGAAAATGTGGTGTCTAGCCTAAAAAACAGAGGCTTCTGGACACGATGCCAACAAGCACAGGATTCCCATGGACCTGGTGTTTCTCAAGCCCTTAATGTGGTTCAACTTAGGCAAGTGGTTTTAGGATTCCCAGTTTAAGAATCTGCAAAGCACATCTGCAAGTCATTCGAGGTTCTTCTTTTACTTCTTATTTCTCCAACCCAAACCAGATCATTTTATGGGTTCTTGCAAGCCGGTACTAATCAGTTAGTCATCCTGCAGGAGTCCCCACTTCTTCAGAAGGGCTCCCTTCACTCACCGAGCCAAGACGTGCATTTTGTCGGCTGCGCTTTGCCAGAAGCCACAGTAACTACCTGATAAAATAAAAACACTTGGTAGTGCTCAATGCATTACATGAAACAGAAGACTCCCAGGGTACAGGCAAAGCAATTTCTAAAGCCTCTCATTTTCTATCAGACTCATGGCACTGAACTGAAGGTGACTCTACTAAAAAGATTAATATAATCGCCCATTTCTGAGGGGTACATTGGACCAGGTACACTCAGGTTTAGGAATAAAATTTAGGAGAAGTTTTCATCCAGCTGTAGGGAAGGAATTTCTATGTGGGAAACAACAGTGGGTTAAAACCTTAAATATAAGGGTGCCAAAAATTAGACACAAATGTCAGTATTTGTCCGGTTCGATGTTACATGAAACGTTGAGAAGCCATTCTCAGAAATGACTTTGAGAGCCAGCTCTGTGCGAACAAGAATATCCATGAATGGAGCTACAGAAGAGGATCTTCAGGCAGCTCTTGGACACAAGTAATGTTTACTCAAATATGTCGACTTTCTGTGGTAACAGGAGCCAAAGTGGGGAAGATGAAAGATGCTCCTCCATCTTCAGAGGAAGCAGCATAAATACTGTCTCCAGGCAAGAAAGGCACGGTTGATGGAGAGAATCAGAAAAGGGAGGCTGAAGCAGACACATCTTCTTTATCCCAGTATAGTTCAGAACCAGAAGTCAAGGAGGAATTTTTCACTCGTGAGTTCCAAACAGCTTTCCAGGACACAACACAGAAAGCCAGTAAGAAGAGAACAACGTCTGGAGGACCAGGTGGCCTATCATCACTCACAACAACCTCATCACCTCCATAAACCTTGCTGGGCAAGTACAGACACGATCATCATGTTCAAAAAGCTATGTTGGTTTTGCCTGTAAATGTTGTCCTGGTGGTACAGGATGCAATTGAAGCTCGGCTAGCAGCACTACGCACCTTGGCATCACTGCTTAGTGGATCCACGTAAAAAAACGATGTGCAATCTATATCACGTCTGCACACTCCGTGGTTAACTCAAAAGGGATTATAAATTTTGCAGCTATAGGTTACTCATTACCTGGCTTAGTGTAATCCTGTACCAGAAAGTTCTGGTACAGTTCTAAGACAACTGCATGGTCTCAGACATTGATCACAAAGCAGGAAACACAGGTCTAGATAAGGAATTTCTTAACCATCGTCACTTTATTCTGCCCCTGCAGCCTCTCTGGCAGGTATCTGCTCACCAGTTTTGCTGTGATATTCAGCTCATTATTGCTTTTTCCTATACCTGCCTTAAGAAGTTGAAAATTCACCAGTCATGCCAATTTTCAAACATAAGCAAGCCCTCTTTTCACAGGATTAGAGGAGTAGTGTTTCACCCTGCAGCCACTCAAATTGTGATTCTTCCACTTGACCTTGAAAGCCATATTCTGGGCAAGTCAGCTCTATAAAACACGACTCTGGCAGAACACAAGCTTGCAGCACATTAGAGAAAAACAAGGTGGTAACTCAGTGAAAACTCCTTCTGAAATACCATAATGCAAACATCTGCACCAAGACAGAAGATGCAATTTCTTCACGCAGATGGCCCCTACTCCTACTATCCACAGAAATACAGGCTGGAAATACAGGGAGTTCAAAATAACACAGGCCACACCACCCATTTATTCAGCAGGACACATCGCTGCAAAGGCTCTGCACAGACACGCGGGGATTTACGCTGGCATCAGCCTCAGCTCCAGATGGAGCAGAGCTGCTCTTCTGACGCCTGTGTCTGTCTCCACTCCACACCAGCTGACACAAACTGGTTCTCACCGTAAAGGCTTCTCATTCTGGCAGGACACCCTCAAAGGCCACGAGTATCGCGTGTGCGTGCTCGTGCCCACGCGCTGCCTTTGCCTGAAATAACCCCAGAGTCGGTGACTTTCTTAGTGTGGTACAACAGACAACATTTGGCAGGACTAAGGAATGCACAAAGAAAATTAATTTTGGTGAGAAAAGACTGTGAAGATATTTGTGGCTTTATTTGCTTTCCGAGCCTCAGGTATTGCACGTGATTATTAATGCTAGTTATAATCTCGTTTTGCAACTGTACTCAAGTTACTCATTAGGCGCTGCTTGTAAACCCTGCACCGTTCGGGATCACCCAGGGCAATGTAGAGGTTCCTCAAAGGTGAGGAGCAGCAGGAGCCGTCTCTTCACCAGGAAGCCTCCGGCAGAGCCCTCTTCCACAAAACCATCTCCCAGTATCTCCAGATGTTCAGTCCTACACCCAGGTCTAATGGTGAACTCGGAAATCTCTGCTAACAAGTTTTCCCCCAGGTACCCAAATGTTAGGTCCCCACTGAGACTTAAAACACTGAGGTTACCCTGCAGTCACTGTTCTGATTGCTCAAGAGGAGAAACAAAGCCATCTCCAGAGAGTCATTAAAAGATTCTCAAAGAACCCTGGGGCATAAAATAATGACAACAGTAATCTCTGTGATGTTGAACTTAAACACTTCAGTGATGGAGTTGCTCACAAGAGAAACAAAAAAGAAAAATACGTTAAGACAGAATGTGCATTAGTAAAACAAGTATAAGTCATCACTAAGAACAAACATTGTTCTTTTGTGCTTCATCTTAAAAAGCAAAATGGCTTACAACTAAGCTGGCCTTTTTACAAATAGACTTTCCCCAATAAGCACAGAGTAGGAAAAAGACAGTATTTGCTAACCAATGCAATGGGTCTTCCACCACGTCTTTAAAGTTAACAGATTTTACTCTGCTGTAACTGGGCTGGACTACCTTACAGTTAAGTCTTTCACACTGATCTTGATTCTTCTTAAACTTCTAATGACTTTTATGATGTCTATTCCTACAGATAATCTTAAACAAGTGTTCTAGTGTGCCATCTCGGAATATAAAAACACTCCTTAATACCTTTGGCAAGAGAATGGCTAAATGGTATGCGTCCATGATTAAGGATAATATAAGCAAGACCCGTAATAATTATACGAGGGTGACTGTGTAGTGTGTTGTCATAGGCTGTCACACGAGTGAGTCATTCTGATCAACCAGTTTGACAGCCCCCTGTTTAGCTGGACCCCTAAAGAATCACTGAAACCACACCTGAAATTATGAGAAACATGTAGCCGTTGTTAGGAATCATCACAGACTTCACTACCTTCAAATGTGAGTGGACTCTTCCAAATATTTCAGATTCTAGTTTTAGTCCTCCCCTGCAGTGCACATCCCTTTTTTACCCACTGTCCTCAGTGAAGGACACTTAGGATCTTCCATTGAAGCAAAGTCTTTTGCCTTCCAAATGTTCCTCCTGCAGCACTGCCCCCCAGGCAAGAAAAGAAAGCCAGAGAGGGGAAGGTAGATTCAGCACAGCACAGGGAACACAAGACACGTACCCAATACATCCCCAGCATAGCAATATAGTATATTTTAGAATCATTGTACTGCTGAGTCCATCACTGATGGGCATCACTGAGAAAAGCAGTGAGAAGTGATAGGTCATGTGCCAGAGGAAAAATGCTGCCAAATGCAGTTTCAGGGGCAAAACAACCGAAGTGTCAACAACTGTTCTATTTTGACCTTTCTAGATGTCTATTCAACAGAATACTGCTATCAATAAAGACTCTTTGAGAAGTCATTGAAAGTTCTTACTTCTCTGCACAGCTCGCAGGCCAGCTACAACTTCCTTAGTTCATCTACTGCCACCGTCTTTGCTGGCTTCAAAACACCCCCTCCGGTTCTGACTCAGAGATCCATGAGCCCAGTCCATGGTTAAAGACCTTTTTCTCTGCGCTAAGGCTCTTTCCAGCTTCAGGAGACCAAGCTGATAACTCGCACATGATCCCACTGCCCAAAAGAGCAGAATGGCAGAAGTCTATGCTGTTCTTCCAGGAGGCAGTACTGCTTAGGGACAGAAACCACACACGGTTTGCAGGTCTCTCCAGCTCTCCCTCTCCTAGCAATAGCAGCACTGCAGCTCCAGGACAAATTTCTCCTCATCATCAGCCCAGTTCCAGCACAGTATAATCACCAGCTATTAAGGCTTCTCCATTTCCAGGATTTGGAAAGAGACACTGGAGAAAAATTCCTCCAAATTCCTGTTTGACTAATGCAATCCTCACTGTCTGGAACTCACAGTCAGAATGTTATGCTACACCCAGGCCAGTTTAATAATTTCTTTCATGTTCAGTGTTTACATTTTGGCTTTCCCCATCCATATGTTTTCAGTCTAGAGCTCTTGAAGGTAATTGATGCAACATCCCCAGCTACCTTTTATATTTTCATCAGATGGCTGAGTAGAAAGGACCTTTCTCTCAAATTCTGATGAACTCAAGTTTGATCAAATTTAAAGCAAAATACAGATCGATCGCTCTAACTTCTTTACACTGGCACGCTGGAAAATATTGGACAGTTCTTGGGAATGAGCTCTTACACAGTATAAAATGTGTTCTGTAGTTTGTCTGGCAACACCACCACAGTGGTACACTCTAAAAGCAAGACGCACTTGGGTTTGTGATCAGCACAAGTGAGATGAATGATAGGAAAACATTTAGATAAACCAGTTATACCAGGGAATCAGAGAAGAACAGAGACAGAAGGGCCCTCCAGGACTCATCAAGTTCATGTTTTGTGCCTTGCAGCGCAGTCAAACGCAGCGCGTTTCCAATGGGCACTTTGGGATCGGGTTGACCTTCTTTTAATACTGAAACTTGACAGCTCGCTCACAGACACAATTCCTGCACTCTCTTATCTTTGGTACAAGAAATCTTTTCCAAACTGCTGAGCTAAGTCTCCCTTTCTGCAGTTTAATCCCATCATGTCTTGTCCTGTTCAAAACATACAGGAGCAGCACTTTATTTCTCTTAGCTTTGCAGAGCTGGCAACTGTTATCACATCTCTCCTTGTCCAGCCTGAAGCATCTCTCCTCCCACCTCATCTCAGATCTTGTTAAACAGGCAAGAGCTGAACAACAAGGAGATCTTTCATTAGTTGGCAGTTTTTCTAAAATGAAAGATCCCAACCTGGATCCCAATCAGAGGTCTTACTGGGATTTATTGAAACAGCAGGATTATTTAACACATCTTAAAGGGAGAATGTATCCACAGGTTCTCTTTTCCTACAGAAACACAAATTAGGTGGCAGAGCAGACTGAGTAAAGCCAGCTCCATGATTCCTGCACAATTCCTGCCCTCCTATTTGTTTCCTCTCCTGACCTCCCAATTATTCTTGCATAAATGGTAGAGCCTTGAACTTCTCCTACCTGAACTATATCTCTTTTCTGGACATTTCTTCCATCTCGCAAAGACTTCAATTTTGTATTTCATATTCTGGCACCTGTAATATTCCCTCCCAAGTTTATTAACATCTTCCACGCTACAATTTCTAGTTCTAGCATCTTTGTAGATTTTGTAAAAATGTCACTGACATTTCACAGAATCAGCTGAATTTATATTTAATGATGTGACATACAGAGCATATTAATTCTATTTACTCTATCAACAGTGAAGTATGTGGTCAGTTATTACACCCTGCTTCCACATACACACATCTAATTAGTTTACCTTAATCGTCTTTCATAGGTAGGGATTAGAGTGCTAAAGGAGAAAGTACAACAGGTTAAGGATTTTCAAAAACAATTCTGTTTCCAAGTATTTTTATCTTGTGCACTTCACTAGCAGTAGCGCATTAAATTAATTTACAGTGCATTTTGAGCAAATGTTGATGCAATTATCCTGCCTGCTAAAAGCTTCTCCTAGTCCACAACCAGCTTCATCATATGATAAAGTAACACGACGGTGTCTAGCACAGAGGTACATGTAGGTACACAACAGCTCTACATACATGGGATCCACAAGTATTTAGTCAAAAATGACCAAGAAAATATGTAAAATAACTATAAGATTTTTCAAGGTAAAATGTGCATTAAAGAGCCATTTGGTACGATTCTTTCTTCTTTTTTTCTTCCACAAAGGAAAAGAGCAGCAGTATTTTCCAAAACAAAGCACAGTTAAGAACCTACTCAAGATCACATTAAATGCCAGGCCTGGAAAAAAGAAATGTGAATAATAATTTACCAAAAAAAATCAGGAATAACAGGGAAACTGCAAGCCAGCAACACAGATATGCTCCCAAAAGCTCACCACGAGCAAGTAAATCGCTGTTGTACCTGTTCTGTCCTTTCTTGACAGAGCTAAGAGTAGCAACTAATGGTGAATCAAGGCAAACTGCCCGTGTCCTGTGCACACAGCTGTGTGTCTATGAACTCCGGAACACCAGGAGAGCGTGTAACCACTGGGGATATTTTAAAGTATAAAGCACCTAAACAACACATTGTCTTTCATGCAGGTATGGCTGGAGGGAGGCTTGGGGATGCTGCGCCCTGCACAAGTCTGGGTTCCTGCAGGGCTTGAAGGCGAGTGCAGAGCTTCTCCACTCACATAAAGATAAAGCTGTGGGGCAGAGGATGAGGCTTTGACTGGGTTCAACCTCATGATAATGACAGGGAAATAAAAATCATACAGATTACTGACAAGTATGAATAAAAGCTTAAGGAACTGGCAAAGAATCAAATCATACTGTACCATGTAGTTCTTCGGCATCCAGTGGTGACTGATGCTTTTATTAATCCTCTTTTCAGAGCCACCAGATACAACAAATGCAAAACATTAAAATCTAACTTTTTGGCAAAGATTTAAGTCTTAAGTATCTGTTCAATCTTTCATTGCACAAAGTTCGCGGTTCTCTGCCAAAATGTCTGAACAGTTTTATGAGGCTGTTTTTGAAGATTACCTCACAAGGCAGCATGAAGCAGCCCGGTTTTCAGGTGCACCAGGCCAGCATTATACCTACTGCTAGAGAATTTCTAGTTTAGACAAAAAAATAAACATTATAATAAAAAAGACTCTTGGAAGCTTAAAGAAACATTTAGTACATAAATTTGCAATTCCAAAGCCAAATCTTTAAGCTTCGGTTTTGCACTGCAGACATGCTGTTATGGTACTATACCAGTCAGCCTGGAAATAAGGATTGAAAACAGCTCTCATTATTCACATTTATTAATTTAGAAATCACAATTAAAAAAAAAAAGTTGTTCTTTGGGCCCAGAAAAACAAAGTATTGCTCTGTTTATGTACAGAGTCAGGAAAAAAAAAAAAAGTGAAAAATAGATACCTAATAGCAGCAAAATGTTCACGTGCCTTAGTTCACTTATATTCTTACAGGCCTGATGCAAAGCAAACCAGTGATTGCCAGCTGTGCATTTATTCATCACTGACAATTCATTCCTATTTGGGTTCACCTGAAAAGTCAAAGAAAAACAGATGCCGCCCTGTACAGCATTTAATCTCCCTTTCAATTAAAAAAAAAAAAAAAAAATGAAGGGTTACCAATGAGATCTGTTGACGAGCTGTCTTGGGCATCTCATGTCCAGCTTCCCCTCAGCACCCTCATGTAGAGTCCTCCGAAGTAAGAGATGCATCAATTAAGTTAGGGAATTGCAACAGTAAATGAAAACTAACTGCTGAGAAAAACGTCACCAGTTATGAGCGCCTCTTGCTGAAACACTTTCCCAGTGAAGACACGGGTAAGTCCTCTCGCTTCCCTGCAGTTCCTCCAACATGTTATACAGTTGTTTAACATCACTTGCTTCATTTGTGGTTGGCTTCAATAGATTTAGGATTTATCTTCTAAAAGGATAAATAAACCAGAGACAGGTACACGAAAAACAAACCTTGCTTGGAAGGACTAACTTCATTTATTCAGAGCTGCACACTTCCTGCAAAATGTCTAGCAACATATATAAAACGTTGCAGTCAGCATTCATTAGATTCCCTTGAAAAGACTGTCCAGATATCGGTGTTGGCTTCATCCTACTTACACAACTGAGACTGGTAAATAAGTTAAAACTTAAGCAGATTATCCTCATTCAGAATTTCTGGCAAAAGTCTGTAGAGACAGAGAAACCCTGCATAACCTCAAGCTTCTGAATGAAAAATTGAGAACGTCTGAGAAAAAAAGTAAACTAAATGTGCTTCAGAAAAGCATTCTTAAATAAATGGGGGAGAGTAAGCAGGAAAATACCTATGTGTAAAGGAATGTATGATTTTTTCCCCCAAAATAATGTATCATAATGTAGACACAGGCTACACAGAAACTTGTGTTCTGGTCTGCGAGTGCAGAAACATCCCAGAAGCAGGCGTTAGTCACCTGCCGGGGTTAATGTCCTTGTACATGACCACGCTTTTCCTCCAATCTAAGCATTTCAACAAGGCAAACATCGCTACCAGTGCTAACAGGCCTCAGAAAGCTCTTAAATGTGGGATTACAGAGAGAAGGGATATTCAATCACACTCAAAATCTATGGAAGATAAAGACCTGAGGGATGCTGGCTCCAAGGGTGCAAGGAGTTATGTGCTGTGGCACCAAGGTCAATGCTTACAGGCGAGCAAGGCAGCAGGGACATTAAGCCTAAAGGTAGGCTGAGTAGTTGGGAAAAAAATACATCTTGGACAGTGAGAATCAACATAGGGAATTATCCCTAAGGGACACAGTGGAAGTGCTTTTGCGTGGGTATTTTGAGAGACTGGGCATCCCACCAACAAATGTACTGCCGGAAAGACTCAGACAATGGCAAGGAAATGGATTAAACGTGTTAGCAAGACAATTTCCAGATCTGATTTCTGTGAAGAGGAGACCATGACCTCACCACTGGATCTGTGCTGTTACCATTAAGCACTGCCCCATTCAGGCCCCAAGTCCGTTACTCGCATGGGGAGAACTTGAGACAGACCACACCAAAGGCAGAGGGAGCTGGGAGTGTCTCTTCATTGTTATTTTATTTTTGTATTAACGATGGGTCAATTTATGTCCACAGCTTTTGAGAGGCAGAATTCACTAGGGACACTGAAGAACGGAAAACCAAGACACAGAATAAAGCTTTTGGGAAAACAAGAGGCCTGAACTTGATTAAGAAGCAAGAGGAAGAAAACATTTGAAGACACATATGCGGGAGAAGCGACTCTTTTCCAAGGACAGACAACAGCAACGGAAACACTGAAAATGGCTGGTCGGCCAAACTGTGTTTCTACATTTGCCTTGTCCTTTCCAGCCCACTCCAAATCCCCAATGCAGAGCAGAAACACCAGCAGCTTCCAGCGGGCAGAGCTTCCACAGCTGCAACCAGCCAGGGAAAACCGTCCGCAGCCGCCGGAGCTCGCTGCAGGTACCCGCACACCTACAGCTTCCAGACCAACACAGCGGGGGAGATGCATCTGGGGGTGAAAAGTCCAAAGCAGAAGTTTTCCTTTCACCCGTTGACTTGGAACTGGCCACATCATCCAAGCAAAATGGAAAGCATTCCCTTAGACAAGGATTTAACCCTCTACCAAGCACTCACCCTACCCACCTGAAACAGCCCTTCCCTCTTATAAAGAAGATTTGCTCTCCCATGGGACACTTTTAAGTGTTGAATTTCTCACCCCCCTTGATACAACATCGTAGGAAAAAGACAGCCAGTTAAGTTGGCAGTCAGACTGCAGGAATATCTGACATGCTAAAAACAGGACTGAAAGAGATAAACCCCATCGCAGTGCTCCAAGCTGCTGCCAGCATCCCAGCGTAGTTTTACACATCCAACACCGCCCTCTTCTTCAGGCTGCTGGACTGCACAAGCCTTCAAAGATTTATTAACCGAATACAAAACCAGATTTGGTTAGTGGGAGTTCTTCATGCAGCTGAGATCACTGCTATCAAAACCAACATTACCCCACTAAGTGGTCACACAAGACTGGTAGCCACGTACAGACAGTTAATGCACAGAGCACAGAGTCTTCTAAATTTCATTCCCTTTTAGGGGAACAAAGTTTTGGCCTGTAGGTTTCAGGAATGCCGAAATACTACCTTATGAATATAAATTCGGGGAACACAACCTTTACTTTCTCTTGGTTATTACATAGGTGAGCAGCAAAAGTGCTTTCTGTTCTTACGCTGCCAGACATCCAACTGGACACAAATATACAATTTAATAAACCAAATATGCAGTTTTGAATTGGCGAGTTAATCCGCTTTTGTGATTAAGCAGAATTTAAACTTGGATCGTTCTCCAAACCCCTGGCAAGCACACGCACGGGCACCCAGCACACAATATTTCTCTGCATTTTCTCAGTCCCTCTCCAAGCTTTGGGAAGAGGAACACCAAGAGCTCCACCAGAGGCTCTAAGAGCTGGCAGAGGCCCCTCCAGCCCAGCCATGCATGACTATTTGCACTGGTTAGTGGGAAAATGGAACAACTGTAAAATATTAACAACAGAATTCATGCATTATTTACTGTAACATTGATCACTGAACGTCCCCAACACATTTGCTTGAGTAAAGACAGAAAACAGCTCAGCTTTAGTTAAACAAGAATACTTGCTGAGCCCCAGTACACCTTATAAACGTTGCTTTTAACCTGTTGTCCAAAACAGCAGGTAAGACAGCCCCTGACTCCAACATGGAAAAATGTAACAGTGTGCAGTGGTGTGCACTCCTCTATATTTAATGCTGCTGTTTTTAAAGGAGGCAATAAATAACAAATGGACAGGAGAGCTGAGCGCGTGCCACCAGCACCGATCGTCATTTAAATCCTTCCCAATTACAAGAAAACTGAGAGCAAATGCCTGGAAAGGACTTTGGGGAGCGATAGACTTTTAACCTCCTTCAGTTATGTGGTCAAGGGGTCTCCAGAGAATTTGGCGGTGGGGCAGGCAACGAGACAAGCTCAGCTCCTGCAGCTGCAGACGGGACAAAACTGCTTTAACATCTGCGGGCTGCACCGAGCAGAAAGGCACAACCATTTCCAAGCCTGCGTGAATACGAAACTACAGCCAGCCCTTCTTCCAAGAATGTGCTTAATCCTCAGCAACACAGAGCTGAGGAAGGAGGGTTCTGGTCTCCGTTTCAGCAGACTGGGAAAACCAGACTGCATTAAACAGGCGCAGCAGCCCAGGCAGCTGTCACCGAGTGAAACAGGAAAGTCAAGCAAACACTTGATACAATTTTCAGACTACTCTGTTTTCAATATCCTCTTAAGGTCCCAGTATGGCAAAGCACCTCATATATATCTGCAAAATTTTCATTTAGTGTTTGAACATAAGAATTGCTTGCAGTTAAACACAAGTTTAGGGATAGTATTAGATCAGGCTCAAATTTACATGATATTCTACCTTTTAAAAACATCCACTAAAACATTGTGTTTTCCTAGGAGAACATCTATAAATTTCCCTATTCAGTAGAAGAGGGTATTGCAACAAGGCATCTTATTTCTGGATTTACTCCCCATCACACATGTTAAAGGAAGCAGAGGAATCATTTACTAAACGTGGTATTTCTGCACTAGCCCAGCTAGATACCTTTCCAAAAGGCTGGATGCAGTGGGGAAGACTTAGGAATGCGGGCAACAGCCCCCTTAGCATGCAGAAACAGAGGAAAGGCAGCCTGTTACTTTTATTCTCTGAATTCCTTTAAAAATTAAACTAATTATGAATTTGCCTTAATCTAAGGCTGCAAATAATAAGTGCTTACAAATGACAGGAGCATTTCCTAGCAGGACTGGCTGATGGAGAATAGAAGAAACTTATTCTTCAAGGATGAAATTCGGTTGCCTTAAATATGGTTCAATGGCACCTGGATCCCAGACTCTTTCTGGTGGCAAGAGGATTGTTATATATAAATTAAGACTCCTACTGTTTTCTGAGTGTAGGTGACCCTGCTCGACTGCTTTTGGGCACAACGGGTCCAAAACCTTGAAGCAACTTCTTTTATAGCTTGGCTTCACTAATGCAGAGCGTTTTGGCCATCGCTTTCACGGGATGATGCCATTCAGTTCCTAAAAGTCAAACTGACGTTTGAAGATTTGGGGAGGGTGACGACTCCAGCTGAAAAAAAAAAAAAATTGGCTCACCTAAACAGATGCACCCTGCATATTTACTGAGCACTGTCAGTTAGCTGTGGTTAAAAGGACAGTATCTTACCAAGCTGAAACACACTGCAAACAGCACAGTTTCAGCCTCCTGTGGTACTCCGTAATCTTCCAATCCAACCCTCCCATCACAACCAAAAGCATCAGGGAACCCTCTACCTCCTGCTGTACAGAAGTGCACAACTGTATCCCTGGGGTACTGGTGTGAGCACAGATGGGAAAGGGCAAAAGAAAAACAAACGTAATTTGCTTTGCGTAGCAGGGTTCTGGCAAGTGTCTTTATCCACATGGCAGGCCATTTAGCTTGTCCACAGTCAACCCCCAACAGCTCACTAAAAACTACTGTAACAACTAGTAGGAAATGGCAATCAGGACAAAAACAAACTGGCAAAGGGTCAAAGTAGACCATTTCTGAAACCATTTCTGAAAATGGTTTCATGCTGATTACTCAGTAGCAACAGCTGAGTATCTCCCTTCTGCTATTTGGGTTTAGTCAGACTCCTCTTTTGCCAGGGAATGTTACCTTGTTTTCTCTAGTATTTTGATGAGCGCTGCAGGTGCTGTCTGGCCAACTACACAGAGTCAACGAAAAAAGGTACTTTTACAGAGATTCATCTAATGTGGTTTTGGATAATCTGAGCCATCTCTCCACTAATTCTCCAGCTCTGCCCAGCAGGGGTCTACACTCAGACCCACTCAGAGGCGAAGGCAGGATTCTTCACGCCTCGTTTCAGCCAAAAATTAACCTAGGCTCATCCCTCGCCTCATCCTATCTATACAGGGGAAAGAGAAATAGAAATTCCCCCCATTATGAGCTGAATAGGATGAGCTATCACCTGGATGTGCCATTAAATGTTTAACTAGGCTGGGTTTGTAGCTTACAGGCTGCAGAAGGCCGAAGAGGGGAATGCAACAGTTGAAATCGTGCTGCCACCTACCAATTTAGGAAGCCTGGTGCTGTAAGCTTCATCCGACCTTCACGCAAACACATCATGCACACAAAGCTTGAGAGCTCCCTGGAGCTCCGGGTNAAAATCATGCTGCCACCTACCAATTTGGGAAGCCTGGTGCTGTAAGCTTCATCTGACCTTCACGCAAACACATCATACACAGCTTGAGAGCTCCCTGGAGCTCCGGGTAGCCCTAAGTACTGCCCCTCCACTGGGCTGGAGCACCCAACAGCATGGGGTGTCACTGAAAAACCAGCATCCAGAAGGAGGCTTATAGCGAAAAACATGCACTGAATATAGTGAGGTGCCCAACCAGCTGTTACAAGATACAATTTGTTGCCATCTAAAAAATATGGATTTATAAACAGGGTTTACAGAGCCCTAACTCCATGGACGCCAAGATCCTTCTCATTGTAGTTACTTGTAGCTCTANAAGAGCCCTAACTCTCTGGACGCCAAGATCCTTCTCTTCTCATTGTAGTTACTTGTAGCTCTACTAACTTTATCCAGGAGGATATTTCCTTGATGGAAATTCCACAATGAACTATTTTAGCAAAACTCATTCATAAGCATTTCCTTCATTTCTCAAAGATGTTTTCCACACCAGGAAGCACTAGTTGCCATTCTCATTAATGTCTTCCTAAACTACACTAAGTTGAGACCCACAGAAAAACTGCCATTTGCAAATGTTCAGTAAAGAATAGCTAGAAGGTCAGGCTTGAATTTCTTAGCAATAGCCTCCTAAACACAGTCTGCTCCAGCCCAGAGCTATGACCCAATTCCCTCCCAATTACAATTCTGGGAACTTGCAAACCAGGCTATGACCAAGCACGGGAACAGAGAAGAAAAAGATCATTTGGAGACAGGAGGCAACAATGCGACAAGCTAGCAAGGAAACTCAGTCAGCGGGGATTGCTTATCACTCCGAGCTACAACGTAAGTAAAGAGTTTTAAAATTAAGGTGTGATTAACTCTACAAAAACATTGACTTAGGCACGACTGCCAGCACACCAGAAGATACTCATAAAATTAATCTTGACAAACTGGATAAGTGTGTAACAATAAGGACTAACTTAGCATCCAAATTCCCCATTACAGAAAAAGCTAACAGGGTTCACTTTCAGAGAGATACTATGTTTCTGCAAGAATTATGTCTTTTTTTTAAAAAAAAAAACAATCATAAAAGAATAAAGAAAGTCAGTATACAAAACCAAATACCATAAGTGTTTGGGCCATGTTATGCAAGAGGAAATTGTACTGTTCTAATAATCATTTCCAGTCTTAAAATTCCTACTTCTAGTAAAGGCCAATACCATGAGCTCACCAGAAGCAACACTTTCTTCCAAGGTACTTTCCAAGACAAGTTTTCAATTTGTGCTGCTTTCCTGAAAGCGTCTCAGAGAGACACGAGGAAGGATTAATGCAGGTAGGACAAGAGGAAATGGCCTCAAGTTGCACCAGGGAAGGTTCAGGTTAGACATTAGTGAACCTAAATTCTTGTTCCTGTGGCCACTCCACTCTGCGTATTGAGCAACAGGAGTTCCCTTCCCAGCCATAAGACAACCTCAGCCAAGTTGTTGAGTTGAAATGGTTCAAATCTACAGACAGAACTTAAAGTGAGGAGAGTTATATCTGCTGAACAGGAGAAGCGGAGGAAACGTGGGTTAATGCAGGAGAAGGCAGAGGTGACCACTCTGTCCTGCTCTCAGCACTTCACCAACAAAACTATCTCCTTCAGGCTCTTCCTGACCACGAAAGGCTACATTGGGAAAGCCTGGTCAGGCTATCAGAGCTTAAACCAAGTTTCAAGATGTACTTTTGGAGGTTCAGTCATAATTCTGAAGGCTCTGCAAAACATATACCTGCTGTCCACAGATCAACCTAATTTATCTTCAAACACAAGGGAGAAAGAATTGCCCGCTGTTCCCCTCTTTCCAGGATCGTGCAGACTGAAAATGCACTTTAGAAGTTATTTGACTGACAGTCAACTAAATTAATACAGCACATCCTCTCCAGTCTGAAAGCGTGAAATAAACCCCACTACGACAGCGCAGCATCTGTGCAGGCAGCGCGGGAAGCCGCGCTCACACACATGGGCCCTATCGCATGCTCCGTTACGCCGCTATCAACGCATCGACTTTGCAGATCTGCCCTAAATAACAAACCAAAAGTGACAACACATCATGTTTGAGGCCAGCAGGGCTGCATACGCCGAGCATGTACTTGGCAGAGCTTGGGTTGTTCTCTGCACTTTTGACAAAATACTTGCTTATAAATGGAAAATTCGCTAATGTTCAAGGATTCTGCTGTGTTCAAATGTCAGGAGGGTTGTATTCAACTAAGCCTCCTGGAGGGATCAACTAATAGGCCATCAAATTAACAGACATGGAGCCACAGGTTGCTTAAAACCTAGCAAGGCATCACAGCCTGCTTATGAGCCACAGTGGGGACAAATACAACCCTGGTATATTTTTACAGTTACATTAACTCTTTACCGACACACAAAAATAAGGTTTTAAAGATGCTTATTTTTATATTAGGTGAACAATGGAGCTGAGCACATATGGAAACGCTTACCAAACAGTTCCATTTTCTGTCCGAACATTTTGTAGACAATATGCAGTAAACAAATACAATAAGTTGTGTACACTGCAACTCAATGTACTACACAAGAGCAATCAAAAAGCTCCATATTCTCCATAAAAAAACCCAAAAAACAAACTTCATTTATTTTGTAGAAGGAACATGCAAAAATAAAAGGAGGGATGGGGTTGAAACCATAGAAATCACTGTATTTTGCAATGTCTGTGCTTGTAACAATACAATGAAAGAAAGCAAGGCCCCAAAGAGGAGCCATATGTGTCCTCCCAGCCAGGATCCTGCCTGGACAGTGCAATAGTGCCTAGTGCCAATGCCTAAGGAACAGAGCTAAGGAAACAGTGGGTGGTCACTCACCTCTTGTTCAACACATTGACTACATTTAGTTTTACCTGATTTCTTATCTTCCAACCATACTGTACTCTGTTACTTTAGATTCAACTACCCAAGTTATTGGGATAATACTTTGCTATTTCTCCATCCATCTCGCTCCTCAGATCAACTGTGGAAGCGTTAAACAGTCCAAGTCTCAAATCTCCAGTGCAATTCCAAGGGTAGCCTCTCAGTTATGACAGAAACTATACCCACAGTGTCTCACCTTTCAAACAGTCAATATTTTATTAAAGAATACTCTTATCACAGGAAACTTTGGCTCCCTCTCAGAAGGTTGTGGTAAATGACCCTGTCAGAAGTTTCTGAAAATCTGAGGGCAGTCCTGCACTGCATGTGTATAGCCTAGTGTGCCCACACAGTGTAGTATACATATTATCTGTATATTTATAGTGCATATTATACAGGATAGCGTCTATATAGTTATGTGTATATACACATAATAGAGTATCTATGCACCACATTGAAGTATCCCAGTTCACCCAGAGAGCCTTGCAAGTCCTGGGAGATTTGTCAAGTGCAATTTCCCTTTACAAAAGACATGCTGACTCTCCTGCATTTTACAAAATGCATCCCTATGTCTGCTAATCCTAATTTGTTCTACTCTTACCCACGTTGCACGGTACAAATGCCAATTTCTCACTCTGTGGATCCCCTAGTGCCCTCGGGGGTGCTTCTCCAGCTGCTCTCATGCTCACCCAGCCCATTCCCTAACACCGAGCTCTTCCACAAGAGGTTGCACACAGGTGTTAATTCAAAGATTTCTTCACTCAGCCCCTCCATATAGTAAATCATCTAGTCCTTGCAGTCAGTTACAGCTCACTGTTCAAGAAATTTTCATTAACAGCTCTGTTTAAGAGCAGATCTGCTGCAGAGATCTGCTCTTGATGAACACAGATGCCATATAACTCATCTGTTTTTTTTCTACTCCATCTTCCCTGAGTGATTCTTTCACACCTTAAGTCTTCGAAGCTTTTAAGAAACTTGTCCAGGAAACTTATTTCCAACACAGCTAAAAAAAGCTTTATTATTTATACCCTCTGAAAACTGTTCCTCCAAGTTTCTTGGCTAGCCTTACTGTGCGCTTTACATTTCACCTGCCAAAGGGTTTGTTCCTTTCCATCTTCCTCACTTGGTCAGGATTTCAGCTTTTGGAAGAATGCCCTTGTGTTTAAAACCCACTCCTCCCCCCTACTGCATATGACAGCTCATCTGTCTGTCTCCTCATCTCTTCCCACCTCTCTCACTGTTGCTTTGCTCCTTGCTCTTGAGAGGGTGGGGGATTAGCTAGGCAATACGGGGTTGTTTAGCGGTTTTTTATTCTTTTTACCATTCCTCCTGCTCCCCTCGTTTTCTTTTTCTACAGGCTTCCTGATCCTGGTGTGGGTGATCCTTCTGGAATCACTTCAGTGAAAGTTTCTCTTTGATTACTTCTGCAGAAATGCTTAAATACACCCAAGTTCACTGCTTCAGAAGGGCCCACTCCTAGAAATTTTTGCACCAAATTCTGCACAATTGCTAGAGAAAGTCAAAAACATCTTAATTTCTGCAGATTCCCTTCCCTGGGGCATCAGGGTGCCACTGCAGTTCCTACTCTAATGCTACAGGTTTCCCATTCACAAGTTTCTAGAGTTTATCTTAGGGATAAATTCTTGATACAGAATTCTTAATACTGTTCTTAAAGCTGAAAGCTGAATCCAGAACCCAACTGTATTAAGCCACTGCATTACTACCACATTGCTTGGAATCATTGTTGTTTCCTACATAGCCTATACAGTGGTTTGGGGGTTTTAAAACATGTTTTCCTGCTATCAGCCTTCTCGTAGCCTTATTCAACTATCTCAAAAAAATAACATGCTGGTCTATCTACCTTATTTCTTACTGCTTTAGAGTGTGTGGACATACGTACACATTTGGCCCATTTTCCTACTTATTCTCATGTCACATCACTGATGCCTCAAGGTGCAAAAATCTGCCTAACTAATGATGAAAGTTTTCAGTGATAAAGTCTGCACAAAGTAAACAGGTTGGCTCTGTTTTAGTGCTAAAACAAAACTGTAGCTGTATTTTAAAACAGCTGGGAGGTGTTGCTTGAATAACTGCCTAACAAATGCTTGCATCAAGTGTTCTAGTTCCTGCAGCTCTTCTGATTTTTTCTTTGCCATCACTTAGACAGCAAAAACGCTACAGAATTATATGATAAGAGAAAACAGAAAACAGCAAGTGGACTGTAAGTCACTACAGACAAGAGACAGGCTCTATACTGATTATATCAGCAAGAGCAAAGTGGGGAAAGATCATCTGGTGTTTTTTGTTTAACTTGTGTGTATTTCTGAAACACTGATATGAACATCACAGTGTACTTAGAAAAATTTCAATAGTTATTATAATTTCAATGTGTGCCTGAGCTTATATGCTAAAATACACAAGAGGTATATGATCATAACAGTGCTTCCTAAATCCCTTAACAAAAAAGAGTCCAAGAATAGTAATGTGTCATATAAACCTACACTGAAGTCTGCGAAAACAGCCTACAAAATCACTGGAGAAAGATTGCATCAACTGGACTAAGTTATTTAGATATGGGAAAAGAGAAAAGCAATTATAAGCTGCTGTTGGGTGAAAACTGGTAGTTCAAATGTTAGAGTTTTTACTCCATGCTATTGCTTCTTTATCTGCCCCTTCCTTGGTACCCTACCCCCGCTCCAGTAGTGGCTAGTATTACAGAGACCTCCTTCTCCTACTTAGCACCTGCAAGAGCGCACAGAGAAGGCAAGTGATTAAATAGTTTTTCCATGATAATATATTCCAGACCTTTAAGAAATACAACATATTGCTCTGGATCACAACAAAGAAGCTGCAGAATCGGACAGTTATTCTGCATTGATTCATGAGTGAAGCAGGGCGAAGAATCCGCGCACACACATACACACACTGCAGGCCTTGCAGTCACAGATGTTTTATAGGCTTCCAGAATATAATATCCAGCAACGAGAACAATGAAAGGCAGACTCCCAGGCAGGCCAAACCACCACCTTCTGTGGCCTCTGTTACGAGGCACAACCTCAAAACAGCAATAGGAGTCTTAAGAGAGTCATTTTGTCAAGCCTGGGATGTAACTGCATGCACAGGGTACAAACCACCACAGAACCACACCATGTACCCAGCACAGACTTCTCTCATTAAAATTTAAGCTTTAATTGATTTTTAATAAAGCATTTTCAAATGCTTTGTTAAAGTATTTACATTTTTACTCACCAAGCCTACCAATATAACAACAAATACTAAAGGAGGCACATTAGCATAAAAATAAGGTGATGCCCAAGGCACCCTGCACACAGGTTTAAGAGGGAGGGAAAGGATTTACATCAACCTCCAGAGTCGGCTGAAATACTTTGCCCTGTTAGGGACAATGTGGCCCAAGGGAAATTGTAATGGGAGAGAAAAATTCTTTCACCTCTGCCTTGAAATCCAAGTCAGGGTGGCAGCAGCCAACCCCCTCGGCAGCACATCTGCTTGCTGGGCACTCACCCGCGCATGGGAGGGCTCTACTCCTCGGTGTCCTCGGCACGGGTGCAGCCACTGCCACCACGCTGGCAACCGAAACAGAGAGGGTGAAGCCTGAGCACACAGCAAGCACGAAGCACAGAGTCAGCAAGCTTCAGCTGGGAGGACACGCGATAAATTATATGTGTTTCGTATATGTAACTCCATCTAATTGCCCCACCATTCTGTTTTGCCCTCAAAAAATAAAATAAAATAAAACAAATGCAAGCGAAGCAGCAAGCTGTCAGCCTTCCCATGAGCTAGTAGACACATGCTTAACTACACTACTATTCAGACATTTCAGCTTATTCTTATATATAGTATTGGTATAATACACAATGGTATATGATAGGTACCAACATTCACCAAAGAAAAGCATTTTAAATCTTGTTTATAATAACTCAAAAAAGCAACAGTCTCACTAGGGACACAATAAAAATAGTCTCACAAATCCTAACGAGCTTCTTTTGTCTTTCTGCAGTTCCCCAACAAAAAGCACAACAGAACAAAGCTAACCTAACAGCAAGGCCCATTAGCTTTTAGAAACTAATTTTTAAAGGCAAGGCACAATTTATTTTAAACTAAGGTGCAGCACAGAGCAATCATCTCACACAAACAGCCACAAAAGAAAACGGATTATTCACATCATCTGAACACAACAACATAAAAAAATGCCTAAACTATGAAAACTATGAAGGCGGGAGACACATTTTGCAGTTTAGAAACTGTTCCTGATGTTTACACATCACTTCAGTTTAAGTTTACTGCTTATGATGGGAACATGATGAAAGCTGTTGAGCATAAAAGAAGATAAAAATGAAGCCAAAAGAGGCATCTTGGACAGAACTTGATCTCAGTCAATTTGGGAGGGACCTCTGGAGGTCTCCAGTCTAAATGCCTTGTTCAAAGTAAGGCCAACTACAAAGCTGGATATGGTTGCCCAAGAGCACATTCGATTATAGCACAACATAGCGCAATTCTCTGCAAAATCCACAAATAAAGAATTTGCTCATGCTAGTGGAATTCCCCTTTCATTTACTACTGCTCTGGGAAGATTCAAATCCTAAGATGTTTTGAAAAAATGTAATTGCTGCTACAGCAGTCCTTAAGAACAGCAGTCATCTGCAGAAGACGCAAATCTGATCTGAAAATCCATTATTAGCCATTATCCTATGCTATTATGAAGGTTTGGAAAACTTAAATTGGTAGAGAGGAGACTTAAGGACAGGACACAGAGCTTACGAAGTACAATCCTCCCACGCTCTATATTTCATTTTAGGTTGGAAAGGTATGCTCAGCCCTCTTGAGAAACTCAAGCAGTCTCAAAAGTCCAGGACGCAGGAAAATGCACACAATTCCTAGTACGTCTGCATTTCACAGCCACAGAGGGGTTTCTTTTTCCTTTTTATCCAAGAAAAATTTGCAGAGCTAACATGCCCTGGATCTGATAGCATCCAACTTGCCTTCTAGATGCACAGTCTGCTTCTCTTGGTGCAGGTTCTACCCATCCGGTGTCTTAATCATCCAGACAATCCCTGAGCATTTTGTTGTCTAAGAGACATCTGCCAGCTGCCAAACTACACCCTCACTGCCAAAGATCCCGGGTGCTTCCAAGGGCTTCCGGCCAAGGGACCTGCCTGATACAACAAGGATACACCAAGACCATCCTGCTGCTGCCAGCCCTGCTCTCTGCTTCAGGCAGCAAAGAAACAGCTTTCCCCTCCTATCACTGACTGCCAAACTTCAAGGCAGATCTCTTCTCACTCTATTCCGTAATCTTTACACGTGTAACAGAACCAGGTCACCTGGATGCCAGTTTAGCACAGACCAATCTACCTTCCAGTCTAAACTGTGATGCTACAGGGAATATTTGGGTGAGAGAAAAAAAAAAAAAAAAAAAACAGGGAAGGATTATCATCAAATGATTCAAGCAAACTGCTTTTTTGAACAGCTCCAACATCCATTTATGAGCCCTCATACAGCTATCAGGGGAGCCTTGCTACTCCAATAAATGCTTTCTTGCAAAATACATATAGAAATACCACCAAATTTATCCATTTACTGAGAATAATTCTCCTCCATTTGGAAAACAAGAGGGATCCAAGAAAGAAATCCTTCTCTGCAGGGGAGGGAGGCAGGCAGGAAGGAAATGTGAATTACATTCACCTCTGGAAAAGTCCCCCTTGAAAAAAACAAGGAAGGAAATTAGCATGAAGCAGAAAGAGTATGTCTGGCATCACTGCATAAGTTGGAGAGAAAACCTGGGAATTCTTAGCTCAAGATATTGCTGCCTCCCTCTGTTACTGCTGGGTTTTCTACAGTCCTCAGGGAAGACAGAGGTGGAAGGGCCATTTCTGCCCTCAGGTACAGGGTCACTTTGAATTTCCCTGCACGTCAGGGTCACAGCTCGATGGCCACCTCTCTATGCCATCCTATGTTCTCCTGAATAGGGCTATCAAAAACCATGCGTTTTTGCCCTTTATCTTTATATATATATAAAAAAAAAAAAAGAATAAGTCATTGCTGAGCAGAGACAAAGGCTCTGTTGATACAAAATGTGGATTAAACCTAAAAGGAGAAAGAAGGCTGTTCTATTAAACTGACAATTCTGCACAGAGGGCTTATATCTAAATTGGTATAAAAAAATCAACAGGAAAACCTTTGGTTGAACCAACAATTATTTAGGCACAGAACAAGATCACCTTAAATATATTCTGGACCCTGCAAACAAAAGGATCTCTTCAGTTGTGCTTGTCTCTTTGTTTGGTTTAAGTCTATACCCGAAGTTTTGCATTTGCTTTGCTTAAAAACATTTACATTTTGGCACTTAAATCTATTTCAAGTCAGATGATCAGAACCACTGGCTTTTTAGCTAGGTTGTTGCTACTGAAAAGAGTTCCTTACTCCATTTGCACTATTGCATTAGGCAGAGAACTGGCCTAAATTTGGGCTTTCCTCTATTATGTTTTTTTTACAAGTACATGTTCTACTCCTTTTTCTAACCTTTGCTCGTAGGTTTTTTTTCCCTGTTCTTATTTAAGCAGAAAGTCCTCTTCAGTCCTTGTCCACCTGCCAGCAACGTGGCTGCAGTGTGGAGATCAAGGGAAAAGCCTGTCCTACCAGAGCGGCAATCCTGAGAGGTGCTTGAGAAACTGCAACCACAACTGCAGTCCCCAAAGCCTGCCCAAACCTGCCAAAACAGAAGAATTTGCCCTCCACATCCCAAAAGGACAAGTCGTGGCTGAAACACATTGAAAAAACAAGGGCTTGACAGAACATTTGAAGCACAACACTGATAATGACTATAAATGGACCAAGAATTGCAGCAAGAATTGCAGGATTTTTTTAATAAAAATCAGATGGTACCTGGAATTCATTACAGAGCTGAGGCAAAGAGGACACTAGCAGCCTTTAATGATATCTAATGTATCATGCCATGAAGAGGGCATTGCTAACCAATACAAACACATCACCACAGAACTCCAA
This sequence comes from Crypturellus undulatus, assembly GCA_013389825.1. Classification (NCBI taxonomy): domain Eukaryota; kingdom Metazoa; phylum Chordata; class Aves; order Tinamiformes; family Tinamidae; genus Crypturellus; species Crypturellus undulatus. The sequence continues at coordinate 162,805 of VWPW01024000.1, forward strand.
ATAATCCTCAAAGAATGATGAAAACCAAAATATGAATTGTCAGAAAAATAAGCTTTCAGCTCCATAGAAATGTTCTGTGAGAAAATATTTGTAGGAGATGCTACTCAGCGATGGGAAAAAAAGCATTGCATAAAAGCATGCTGGAGCTCCTTAACCAGGACTCCCTGTGGATGTCATTTGCTGCAATATTATTATTTTTTAGCACACCCAAACACTGCACATGGTAAAACACATGACAGGGCATCAATGTACTGGCTGAGTATAGCACATCACTTAGAGAAACCACCAGGTGATGAGCGCTTTGAAACTATTAAAAGCATAATCTCTAGCCCCGCCGTGCTTTAGGCATGCTGTTTCATTCCATTTCACCTTAAATTCCATTTGCCAGGAAGGCAAAGAAACCTCTCCTCAGAAACAAGAGCTGCCACAGTTATTCGGACACCGTCCTGGCCACCTGCCTCGCAGCTGCTACAGCTCAAGCTCCTGGGCCCTCAGCAGGGCCACGCAGCAGCCTGCAGATCATGCCCAGGCTGCCAACTCCCTCTGCCCCAGGGCAGCGGCTCTTGCCAGCCACACGAGAGGTGACACGAGACAGAGCGGATGGCCTATCGGGCCTGCACTTAGCCCAGCTCTTTCAGACAGACAGGAGCTCTTGAGCTGATGTATGGTGTAAAGACAGCACCAGAAGATGCCTCTTAAGTTGCCTGTGACTGACAGATAGTAGACACATCAGTGCCATCTCCTTGCCAGCGTACACAGAGGCCAAGTCCCAGACTTAACAGGGCATTTCTCACCTCTCAGAAGGCAGGATCACCATTTCAATATCCATTTAATGTTGTCCTCTACAGAAGACTGCAACCGCTAGACCAAAGCTCGCCCAGCACAGAAGCTCAGATCTTTAAAACAACTTGGGATTTACAAGATGCTTAAGCTCAGTCTCAATTGAGGAAAAAAAAAAAAGAAAATATTTTACAAAGCCACCTGGAAACTCCTTACTGAAAAGGATGGCATGTTTCTGCTGCTTACCTCGTGACAGTCGATGGCTTTATGGTCTGCTCAGCAGTCATCCCCACTGCGTCCTGCCTCCTGCTACCCACCTCCTCACGTGCCCTTACTGGGACGGGCACAGGACTCCAAGGCAAGAACATCCCAGTTTTCCTTCCTTACCCAGGGAAGGGCCCTTTGCTGCCAGGAAGCTCTGCTAGCAGGAAAGAAAGGGCAAAAGCAGAAGGAGCTGCAAGTCAGGAGAAGATCACAGAAGTACAGCATTTTTCTTATTGCTTTTATTTGGTCCACTGAGCCGTTAGAAGTTCAAACACTACATAATTCTTCAAATTACCACAAGGAGGAAAAAAAAAGAAAAAAAAAGGAAATCTGTTTATTCTGCCTAAAGAGCAGAATCTGTTTTGATAAACTGTCAGGGTCACCTTTCATAAGTCATATATGATAAAGCTGTCACTTCTCAGAGATTCAAAGCCAACTTTGTTCAAAATGCCTGCCAGCCTCAGCTCGACGCAGCATTTCCCAGTAAGGAGAACGTGATCAGGCAACCAAAGAACTAGTTCTTCACAGATCTCATACTGCTCCATTCTGTGACCTTAAGCAAATCTCATCCCTACTTACTACCTCTTTTCTCCTCTCTGAAAAGTCGATGAGCACCACTGAGAAGAGGCTACAGAGAATTCAGCTACCAGGAGAAATATTAAAAGAGAAATGGGAATTTAGCCACTAAGCAAAGTGACATACTGAAACTGAGATTTTTGCAGCATAGGGTTCCAGCACAGGACCATGCCCTTCAGTTTAGGCAAGCTTATCCAACGTGGGCGTGATTCAGGGCTAATTGCTCAGAAAAATGTGTCAAGTTACACCAGCTTGGTATGCTTTTTTTTTTTTTTTTTTTAAAAGGTATAACAAGGTATGTTTTAGGCAAACTTAAAATTATATTTACAGACAATCCGACTCCCGTATATAAAGAAGGCTTCCTTAGACAACAAACAAACATCAAGAAAATTCAAAACTAATGCAAATGATCTGGCTCTATAATCTTGCCTGTGTAAAAAAAGCATCAAAGAGGTTGGGCAACAAACAGTCTTAAATCCGACTTCCCTGACTCCTGTTCTGTTCAATACAGTAATTGTGTTTCACAAATTCTGAAGCACTTCAGATTTCAAAGCACACTTACATTATATAATTCTGTGATTCACTCTGTGACACTCTCAAAGTAAAAATCATTATCCTCTCCATTTCACAAGGAAAGGGAAAGAAAGCACATGCACCAATTTGTCAAATGCACAGGAGGAACTGAAAAAAAGGGCTGGAATTGAAATCCACGGGGTTCTGAAATCTTCTGAAGCAACTTATTGTTTTTGAAGACTTTTTGAGAATAGGGTGGCAGACAGATGAAAATAAGTTTCTAAACAGACACATATCTAGGATCAAGGCAGCTGATTGGGTAAAAGCCATGAGAAAAGCAGGTTACTTAAATTATTCCACAGTTGTAGGAGTATGGTGAATTATCTAATAGATTGCTGCCACTTCCCATGTACAATGCAAGCAGTAGATCAGCCCACAGTATAGTCAATCCTGCTTACTGCTAGCATCATTAGAGACTCCCTTTAAACTTCACTATGTCAAGCTTTATACTTTCTACTCTGGAGCATTTCTATCGGTATTTTTTCCCCTCTGAACAGCATGTGGTGAATACTGCCCAGAGCAGCAGTCTGGCTACACGTTATTAAAGAGTGCCCTCTAACGAGGCCACCGCTCCACTTCACACCACCACCAAGACAGACTGGAAAAAAAATGAAGTGAGACTTTCCAGACACTTATCATTAAATGCCAAAGAGATCATATAAACTACATGGCAAACGTTCCTGACCAGACACTTCAGATTTCCTTATACTATACAGACCGTTGTTGGTACAGATCTTGGCTGGTGGTGCCACTTAAAAGAAAGATGGGAGATGACACAGTTCTGCTATGCCGAAAGAGGGAGAAGATAGTGAACTAAATGAGGAAAAAAATGGGTTAGAGAATCTGACATGCAAAACAAAGCTCAGGTCTCTGAGCAGTTAACCCAGTGCTACTTTTCCAAGATAAGCTGAGTTCTTTGAAATTTATTATAATCTATATGGAACTGCAGGATAACATTCCTATGTGGAATGCAGTCAAATCAACCTTTAAAAAGCAAGTGAAAAAACCACAAATGGAGTGCACTAATCAAAGTGGAATCCTCGTAAGTCTAGTTGCTAATACATTGCTGTAGCATAAAAATTTCGCTTTGAAGGGATGCCTTCTTTAAAGAATAGCCGCACAAAGTACAATGATGAAAGTGCATGTTACGTGTTTGTACAATTGGTACTTGTTCTTACATCTGTGTAAGGAAAGCACAACACACTAATAAAAGACCCTACAAGGACAAGACAGTTTAATTATTCAGAAAAAGCCCATATGGAAAAAACGATGCTGATCAGAAGAGAAACGAGTTTTAATGATCACCACGTCAAGTTGCCAAAATAAAACTGTTAAACACCCTCTGAGGGTTCAGCATCTCCGCACAGCGGGGACAACAAGCACTGGCAGCCTAAGCACTTGCTGCCCTCTCCCTCCCATTCATTTTGCACCAAGGCATCCCCCAAACAGCCAGACTCTAGGCAGAAGGTGAAGGATCAAATGAGTGACCAAAATTTGAAGTGTCTGAACATCCAGACAGATACTAGAAAGGAGCAGAAACTCCTTATACTGTACTGCCCGCCAGCTGCTGTCAAACAACGCTTTTAGACTTACTCAGGTCCAGAGGCAGCAAACGCAGCCTCGCTGCAGGACACAACCGTGTGATTTGCAGAGCGATGGCCGAACTCTTCCCCCTTGGCCGTGGATCTGCAAGGACCAAAGGAGCCTGTCAACACCCACCGCTTCCACTAACACAACACCCAGGTCCCACTGCAGCTATTTTAATTTAAGTAGGCATTTAAGCACCTGCTTATGTGTCATCTTGAAGAGACATGGATTCAAGTAAACAGTTAAATATTTTCTTGAACTAAAACTTTATGTACTTTCCAACATTTTTACTTCTTCCTAAGCATTTCTACTGTAAAGACCATGAGACTGAGTCACAAAAGATTAACAAACGCAATACAAGTATATTACAAAACACTAATAAAATTACCTTCCTAACCCACAGATTATCCATTTGACAAGCAGAACATCAGGAAATCTCCACTCCCATTCATCTGAATGAACTAATAGCAGCAATTGCTTACCAAATCAGAAAAAAAAAAAAAAAGAAAAAAAAAAAACAGAATGAAGTTTTCAATTGCTTGCCTACCATAAACCTGCTTTGCGGGCTAGAAGCAGCTATTTTAGTATCATTAAAAGCAAAATTGCACTCGCTATTTCAAAAAGTGAAACCAATTTCCCTTCTTTTTTAACAGTCTGAGGTTTCAGGCCCCAGGGGATACTTTCCAAAAACACACAAACAATTGTACAATCTAGGAAAAACCCACGTGGATCAATTTTATACAGCAAATGTTTCCCAGGCAGTGCAAGTTCTTCCTGCGCTTTCTCCCACATTTTCAAACATTCCTCCAAGCACTGTTATTTTCTAGCCAACTTTTTTTTCCTCTGACGTAACAACTTATTCCTCGAGGAGGTTCAGGCAGAGTTTGACATTAAAAAGATCAGCAGCAGATAGATTGTTTCCTGAATGCTTTGAAAAAGGGGATTTTTCTTTCGTGAACACATAACCCAAACAAGAATCAATGTCATTACATGAGATTCAAAAATAATAATCAAGCACCTTCAGAGCCACAGAGCAGAAAATTTCAGTTTCGCAAGATCAAATTTTTTTGCAAGATCAAAAAAAAAATCAAGTGAATATTAAAATATAGTTACCTAAGCTACAATGGCTGTTATCAGGGAAAGAAATACACACCTCTGCGATCTCATTTTTTAAAGTAAGATAATGAATAGAGCTATTAACTGAGAAGAGGGAACTCACACATGACAAATGTTTAAAATAGTGAAGTTCAGTGAAGAATGTAATGTGCCCTAGTAATGAAGTAGCACCGCTACATGCATAGCTGGAAGCGTAGCTCCTTGTACTGTCAAGTGCTCTGCTTTTTGAGGGAAGCTTCAGCTACAGCCAAGAATGAACTACATTGTAAGGCTACAGCAAACCCTGAAGCAAGCAAGCAAACAAAAAACCTCGGTGTTATTTTAATGAGAAAAGGAATATGGAACCGCACATTTAGACCTCTCTTGAAATTTATATATACTTTTGGTACAACTTGGAGGAGCAGCAGAAGATGAAGGAGCGTATTTAAATGCAACATTCCCACCTCTTCTCACTCCACCTCGGGGCACACAGCGAGAATCATCGTCATGCACAGCTCACTCACATGCACTTACTAAAACTAACAGGGGACCTACGCTGACAGAAACCTGCAGATCTATGTCATCAGTAAACTCAGTGGTTTAAAACTGAAGCAAAGGGTAGAAATTCTGGACCACTACAAAAAAAAAATGAGCTGACATTGCTTTTTCTCTCAAAGTTCCCATCAGCAGCAGTGGCATGGCAGACCTCCAGGACTAGCAATTCCTGGCTCAGTATCAAGTCACCAGTGTTATCCCTGTCTTACATATCCATATCAGAACTACCACTAACACCATTGCTGTTTAAATATTCAAACAGCATAGATTAGAACTTCTTGCCTTTCATTAATTTTTCCATTATTTATATTCACATTTACTTTATGCTTTATTAGCCACACCCTCCCCATTATTACAACTTTAAGGAGGGTTAATGGACAGCTTATACCTGAGTGGTATATTGCTCAGAGGGGATGGACTGTTACGTTTTATAGGTGAGGGGAAGGAGGAGTTTTCACTTTTTCCGGTATGACCAGATCCCGAAACGCTTCATGATGCACTTCTGAAACTGAAACTCAGACATGGCTGAATTTCTCTGCAGGAAAAATATTAATAACATATGATTCTTTTTTTTTTCCATACCTTATACAGAAGTTTATTTGAAAACTGCAATTACCCCCACCCTCAAACTGGCCTAATTCTGCTTACCGCCAGGACCTTACTTACCAAGGACCAATTCTACTTACCAAGGACCATGCCCAAACTGTTATCCCAACTGAGTGGCAAAGTCAAGACAAAAGAACTTATTAATTATAAGGCTTAGTTGATTGATTTTTATCTGCAGATCCTAAAGTAGTACTTGCCCAAAATCATCCAACATGGTATTAATAGAGCTGGGAAAGAACTCTCTGCTTGGTCTCAGGCACTTGGACAACACTCACACCTTCCAGGCCAGTCAAGCCATTTGGTCATAACCCAACATCAAAACCACATGTGGGTTCGCAGGAGAAACAGACACTTCTTTTCTGGGAAAGCAGTTTTCCATCCTTCTCTCCTGATACAAATCAACTGGAATTTCTCTTTGACCCTCCCTGATTCCATGCTGACTCTCATTTTCTCCCACAAGAATGTTTTAAGTTTTTATCACTGGCCTCTACCAGAGCTCTCCTTATGCTACACTAACTTACTGGACATAAGTTCAATTAAAAGATGAAAATGGAAAACGTCAGGATGTTCAGTGCTCCTCATTTTTGTTAACTCTACTCCTGTAGCAAGTACTCTACTCTTACTACTTGCATAGTGCTTCTATGAACAACTAATGGACACCTGAAGGTGGACAGGACCTCTCAAGATCATCTAGCCCAACCATTTCTGCTCACACAGGGTCACGTACAGGAGTGTGACCTGGACCACGTCTAGTCCAGCTGTGAGTATCTCCAAGGCCAGAGACTCCACAACTTCTCCGGGCAACCTGTTCCAGTGCCCTGTCACCCTCCCATTAAAAGGGATTTTCTTTATGCTCAGCTGGAGCTCCTTGGGTGCCTGTTGACTCGCATCCTGACACTGGGCATCACTGAGGAGTGTTTGGGTCCATCCCTACAACATCCTATGGCCCCATAGCTGCAATCTCCATATTAAGATCTGAGCTATAACAAAATCCTGCACAGTCTCACAGAGAGAACTCATCATGCTGCAGAGAACCACCCCTCACATCTCTCTCTCACTCCTCTCCAAGTTGACCTTGGAGCACAACAGAAATTACACATTTCAGCTTTACAAATTCATATTCACAAGGCTCATACTCATGACCAATGCTATGAAATCTTCCTTTTCCTGGGACCCAAAATAAGGTTTTACTTAGCCTCTCTAGACTACGGTCTCTGCACATCTCATGTTGGTCTGATACAATCTTTTATGATGAGCGTATCCAACTCCCCCAGTGAAGAGCTGAGTGTGCGGCAACAGCTAAACTGTGAGTGTCAACCAAACTGTGTGCAGGTCAGTCTGTTACAGTAACTTCTGATAGAATTACTGCCTCAAACACACAAAAAAGATTTTCTGATAGGGCAACCTATATTCCAGAACACATTTGGTGGTGGTTCTCCACACTAAAAATTCTGACCATCCCATGCACTATCTACTGGCTTGAGCATGAGCACGTGTGAATGAGAAAAAAAAAGTGGCACCACAAGTCATGGATTTAAGCGATTCCTGTGCCAAAAATATAACACATGGCCACGGGCAGTTCACTATTCAAGGAAACACATGAGACTATTATAGAAAGTCATAATTTCAGAGCTAGAAGCCAGGGTAAGTCAACAGATCCTCTAAGGGAGTCCATCATCCAATATCCTTTTACAAAAACTATCAACCAAAAGCACTACGATCCTATCAAAACAATAAACTGAGACAGAGACCAAACATCCCTTTAAGGGAATCTGATAAAACACGAGCTCAGAAAGTTCCAGCACAAAGATTACTCTCTTAACAACCTCTTCTGAGTGAAAAAAAATCCCTTCCTGATCTCAAATGGACTCCACCTGCAAATGTGAGGAAGATGTAGCCAGCTGACCTCGAGGAATGGGATTCTTTGAGCTAGTATTGCCAACTCGGCATCTAAACTCTGATGTTTTATAAAACGGTGAAGAAATACACTAGCGTTATCTAACTCTCCTCTAAAAAATAATTTAAAAATCCTTCCTAATCCCTGAAAAGCATCCAAAATCACAAGACTAGTTAATCATCTTCCTTTAAAATGAAGACCCTTCTAAACAAGGCAAAAATTCTTTTTTTTTCCTGCAGCCGTGCAGAGGATGAACAAGCAGACTCAGAATCACAAATGCCCAGAAGGGCATCTGAATTGCACTGTTTTTCCCAGACCACACAGACACGCTTGTACCAGTAGCTCCCTGAGAACCCAGCTTTATGCCTTTCTTGTAAAGTGTGATCTAGTTTCAGCTTAAGGGCTCCAAATAATGCAAAGTCTTTAACCTCTCCCATAAATTATTCCCATAATTAGCCTCCAGCGCTGCTAGGAAACTGTATCACATTTAAAAGAAATTTGTGTAGCTTTGACTTCCAGTTACCGGATCTCGTCATATCTTCATTGAAAACACTGAAAATTCTCCACTATCAGATAACTTTTCTCCAGGCAGGGATTTCCACAAGGCAGCTGAGTCACTTCTTGACCGACATGCCTGAATAAACAGAGTTCATTAAGTCCTTTCTCACAGGCCTTGTTTTCCAAACCCAGAACATGTCTGTGGCTTCTTTTGAGCCCTCCAGTATTTTGATATCCTGCTTGAAGAGTTGCTGTAACTGGACCCTATGTTCCAGTAACAATCCTAGCACTGGACACACAAACATAACAAACTTCAATACCATTCTCTTAAATAAAGTCAGCTCATTTACTACCACACTTAAAACACAGTACAGCTAAATCCCACATGTCACTGTCTAATCACTTCCTACCATACAGAGGTGGCAGTGCCTGTTTCTGGACTTTACACCTTTCTTTACACTGTATTAAGAACCTTCCCACCCTCGGGCCCATTTAACCAGGAGGCTCAAGCCATGTTGCAGCAGCAGCATGTTTGTCATTGACCATCCCACCAGGCCATCCTCTGCAAACAGAAGAGCAAAGATTAAAGACTCTCTTTTAATAATTTAAGTCAGTCATGAAGACCTATTAAGTATCTGAACAAAGAACTGGAAAGTAACAGATCTGACAAAGGACAGATTTGTTAAAATGTTTGTTAAATAAAACCAAAACACCTACACAAGTTTTTCAAGGTATGAAGTGTGGCCTCAAGGCCTACAGCCATTCATTGTGTTTGCAGTACCTACTTACTCACCATGTCCTAATTTATTCATTTTGTTTTTTCACCTGCAACTGATATCAACTTAGGAGAACTGTACTTTTATTCTAAAGCACATTCCATCTTTCTACACACAGGAGCAACATTTGTACTACTTCTAATCCTACTGCATTTTCCCCCTATTTTTCCAAAATGTTTAAAAATCAGTGACAGGGAACTCAACTAATTTACTTAAACTGGAGCCTTTTTGAACTAAAAGGCACTTATCCCTTCATGAAAAACAAACTCACAGTTCTGTCTCCATCACATGAGAAAATTGCAGTGTATCTGACCCAGCCGCCTCGTACAGACGAGTAAGGCAGAAAACAACAGCTCGACAGCGCTGCCAGCTCCAGTTCTCCTTTTACCCTACAAACATCGGGGAACTTCGCTGCCTGCAGAACTGCTGGCAACGCCCGTGGCTTTCCCTGATCCATTCCAATAACCTGTAATTATGTTAATACCTGAAAGCACCGTCACTTAATACTTCAGCTCTGTAAGGCTTGGAAAAGAGGCGGTTGTTTGTGATTAGGACCTCGCCATTTCCCTCGCTGCCCCTTTCTGCCCTGCCTCAGCCCCGCGGCTGTGTCCTCGCCCGCACCGTGTTCCTCGGGCACCAGCGCGGGCTCGGGCGGGCTGTGCCCAAGCACCAGCGCGGGCTCGGGCTGCACCGGGAGCTTCTCGCCCTCAAAAACACAAAAACGAAGGTGCCGCCCGCGGCGGCGGCCGCCCCCTCAGCGCGCGGCGCCACCTGCGCCCTGGCGGCCGCCGTACCGCGCTACCGTAAATACAGACGCGGTGCCTCCCCCCGCCCAGCGCCGTATTGGCGCCCGCGCGCGCAGCCCGCGGAGGCAGCAGGGAGGCCGTGGGAAGCGTCATGGCTTTATTAGCGCGGAGCAGCGCGAACACGCGAGCGGCCGCCCGCGCCCGCCGCCGCCGCTCCTCCTCCGCTTGCGGGGATCCGCTCCGCTTCGCCCGCCGGGCCCCGCCGCCCCCTCCGCGGCTCCGCCCCGGCCCGCGTGGAGCCGCGCAGCCGCCGTGGTGCAGCCTCTGCCACTCACCTGGCACCAGCCGGAAGCGGCGTCTGGGACGGCGCCGTCCGTCGCTGAACGCCTTCCCCACTGCACACCGCTCCGGGTGACAAAGCCTCTTCGCGGCTCGGGGCGGAACCTGCGGGCCGAGCCCCGCGTGCCCAACCGGATGGCCTTTCCGGAGGCACCGAGCCCCGCGCCGGCAGGGGGCGCTGTCCCCCGTAGCGACGAGCGCGGGAGCGTGACGTCAGCGGGGCGGCCGCGGGCGGGCGGGGCCTGGAGCGGGCGGGCTGTACCGTATTAACCACAGAGTGGGTAGCTGCGCCCTACCGTATTTACCACAGCTAACGTGGCTCAGAGTACGTCCAGGACGGCAGGGTAGGATAGGATAGGAAAGCTTAAGATAGGGTAAAATAGAATACTAAATATGAAATATTTTAAAACGGAATAAAATATTTTAAAATGGAATAAAATGTAAAAGATAAAGTGAAATAAAATATTTCAAAATATATAAGGGACATGGAAATTCTGGAGAGGGTCAAGCGTACAGCAACAAAGAGGATTAAGGGACTTGAACTTGGATCTTCTGAGGACAGACTGAGCGAGCTGGGCCTGTTTACCCTGGAGAAGAGCAGATTGAGGGGGGATCTGATCAATACGTACAAGTACCTGAGGGGAGAATGCAGGGAGGATGGGGCCAAACTCTTCTCAGCGATGGCCAGTGTAAGGACAAGGGGTAACGGGTACAAGCTGAACCCCAGGCAGCTCCATCTCCAAGGGAGGAAGAACTTCTTTCCTGTGGGGGTGCCCGAGCCCTGGCACAGGCTGCCCAGGGAGGCTGTGGAGGCTCCTGCTCTGGAGATCTCCCAACCCGCCTGGATGGACCCTGTGCCCCTGCTCTGGGTGTCCCTGCTGGAGCAGGGGGTTAGAAGATCTCCAGAGAAGGAGATCCAGCCTCAATCAACCACCCTTCCAACCTCAGTCATTCTGGGATTCTGTGAAATAAAATGAAATAAATAAAGTGAAATAAATAAATAAATATATAAAGTGAAATAAATAAAGTGAAATAAAATAAAATTTTTAAAAAGAATTAAATTAAAATATGAAAAACGAACCCAAACCCAAGGGGCTGCCCCCGCAGGGCAGAGATCCAGCCTCAACCAACCACCCTTCCAACCTCAGTCATTCTGGGATTCTGTGAAATAAAATGAAATAAATAAAGTGAAATAAATAAATAAATATATAAAGTGAAATAAATAAAGTGAAATAAAATAAAATTTTTAAAAAGAATTAAATTAAAATATGAAAAACGAACCCAAACCCAAGGGGCTGCCCCCGCAGGGCTGCCCTCCGCTCTGGGGGCTGCGCGCGAGGCCACGCTCTGCCCCGGGGCCGGGGCGCTCCCGCTCGCTCCGGCCGCCGGCCCCTCAGGGCGCC
>VWPW01024000.1:174693-203861 GCA_013389825.1 Crypturellus undulatus
ATGGCGTACCGCGAGCTGCTGCGGCGCTGGCACGCGGGCGTGCAGGCGGCCGACGCCGGCGACTGGGAGGCGGCGCTGAGCAGCTTCGGCGGCCTGCGGGACCCGCCGTCGCGCATCTGCTTCAACGTGGGCTGCGTGCACCTGCGCCGGGGCCAGCTGCCGCCCGCGCTGCAGGTGAGCGGGGCCGCTGCGGCCGGGAAGCGGGGCCGGGAGCCGGGGCCCGCGCGGCTTCGGGGTGACAGACTGAAAGGCTCCGAGGGCTCGGTAGTGGCAGCGCTTCCCCGCTGCGGTATTTTGTTGATGTTGTTTTCTGTTTATTTATTATTTTTGAGGGGATGATGCCACAAAACCAGACTTTTCCGCATAACTTCTCAAGCCCAAAGGGGTTGATCCGGGGCCGATCTGGGCTGCCCTGAGGGCCTAGCAGCTCTCCTGTGGGTGCCGGTGGAGCGGGCGCTGCGGCTGCGAAACGGGGAGCAGCCGGGGCTGCCCCTCATCACCCTGCGGGACCTGCCCGAGCAGCCGCGCGTCTGGGAGAATCGTGTAGTAAATCACACGGTTAAAGTGAGCCGTGCTGGAGGGTCCCCTGGGGAGGCGGCCGTCACCCTGGCTTCCCGGCAGCACAGCCCAGCCGGCCGTCCAGGGAAAGTCCAGGGCTTCAGGGCTGGTTCGTCATCCGCTCGCTGTCTGCTCACAGTGACCACCAGAAGCCGCCCATCTCTCTCAGAAAAGATGCTGAGGACGTTAATTCCCCCGGCGCAGTGTTACCTTGAGCCGGCTGCCCCGAGCTGTCGCCTGCTTTGATGACTCTTGCCTGAGTTTAACTTGCAAACTGGAGCAGGAATACGGATCATATAGGCGCATGGTGCAACATCCTGCAGATCTCTCACTGTTGGCCTGCGCGTGGCCCCAGGCTGTTTTGGGCGGCTCTTTCCAGCCTGACAGGCTCACTGGAATTATTCCCGCAGGTCAGGGAGACTCCAGAGGGCACAAAGAGGGGTGGAAGGTGACACGATCTCTGCTGCAGGCTACAGAGTCTTCAGATTACCAGCACCTGGATGGCTCATTACTTTGCATTTTCTTTTCCTGGACATCACTGAAAACCTCGCTCAGCTCGTGAGGGGGGATGTGGGTGGCTGTGCAGGCTGTGTGTGTCAAAAATGACTGGAAAAACAGCATCTAACGAATCTTTGGGATGTGTCTGTGTTTCTTTCCTTAGGCATTCGACAAAACAGTTGCCAAGGACAACTCTCTAGCTGTTGGCTTCTTTCAGAGAGGGTTTGTCCATCTGCAATTAGAAATGTAAGTGAAGTGCTTGCCCATTTCTTTTTTTTTTTCTTTTGATAATCTTCCTAAAATTCACCTTTTCCAGTGATCTTAAACAGTTCATGAAGTCCAATTTGGCCTTGTAAGCCACGTCACAGGTTGGCCAGTGTTATCTCCCATTTACAGAGGAGAACTAAGAAGAGTTACACAACTCTGGGACATCAGGAGTGACAGACTGGTATGTGACTTTATTATCCTGTACGCAAGGAAAAGGAAGTCACTCCTGCATGTTTATGCTGCCATTCACTATTTGACTGGAAATGAAAAATATAATCGCACTGGTTGGTGGGTCTTTACATGTTATTTGTGAGCCAGGACTTCCTAGAAGCGGAGCCTGCTCAGGGTGTCTGACACTTACTGACTGCTGAGAGTGGATTATGTGGCCTGAACTGTGGACTTCACTGGTTTAACATTGGAATTGCTCCATTAGTGTCACTGCGTTGACACTGGCAGCTTCCTTGATGCTGTTGTAACTCCTTGTGCAAGCGGGTGCTGTACAGACCTTCCCAGACCCTCTGTTTCACCGCTTGCGGCCTCCGAGGCAGCTGCTGCTGAGCTCACTTGCCCTGCGTAGGACTGTCCCACTGCATCCCTCCCAATGGCGAGCTTGTTGCCTTTTTGGGACCTGAATTAAATTCTGCCCTGAGTAAAAGTGGTGTAAATCCTTCCTTAGGGTGTCCCTAGAGTTCCGCTAACATTGATCCGTTCATGTGTCTTTGGTGCTCACTGGCAGCACCGTTTATGCAGCCATCACTTCACTGCCCCTAAGCTGTGTGCCAGGCCAAGCTTGCCAGAGCGAGCTGGGCAGGGGTCACCGCTGTAAGTTCAAGGATTTGTTAATCCTTGTTCTTGGCACTTTGTCGTCCTGGGAACTGTGACTGCACTTCAGGTACCAAAAAGATTCATTCATCCCAAAAAGTAAAATAATGCAGGTAATCCCAGAGGAGAGCAAACAAAATCCATTTTGTAGTAAAGACCAATAAAAAGAGGACAGAGAATTTTCCGTAGTCACACGATTATGCCTCCAGGGAAGCACTACTAACCCAAGCTATTGGGAAGGGAATGATTTTCCTTGCTAGTCTGATTCTTGCACTGCCTAGTTAGAGTCTAGATGTTTTCATTCTTAACATTGTCTCTGCTTTGTAGGTATGAAGAAGCTCTCTCTGATTATCATATGGCTTTCACCCATCTAAGAAAGAACCCATTCATCGACTACAAGCAGCTGGGGCTGAGATATGTGCTCAATGCATGGGAGGTAATGGTCACTCTGTGCCTCTGTAGTCCTTCCTCTTTGAAGGTGTTCATCAGGTTTTCAGTAATGGGTGTTATTAACCTAAATGCAGCAGAGTACAGCAGCAGAAAAATAATTTTCTGCTTGTGGTTCTTTGTTTTTGTCTTAAAGAATCTTTGAAAAGTTGTAGCAAATTGCTTATAATTTGAAAATTAAAATTGTTCTGAGCACTTCTACAGCTCCGTGTTTAGGGATGTATTTTTTAGCTTATCTGTGTAGATACACATGTACATTTTGTGAACTCTTATGCTCTAAAGCAGAAATAGCTTGAAGTATAGATGGATGGGAACATAATTTGTTTATAATTGAAGCTTAATTTGTTTATGATGAAGCTCATGTGCATGAAAGTTTTTCTGACTATAGACAGAGGTTTTAATATTACCTCTAGGCCTAACCTTATAACTTGGGTTTCAAGCTGCTTGATGATACCTATCACTTCTATGGCACTTCCTTCTCTAGTACTGTTCCATGGAGTGATCCTGCCACATCCTGTTAAATAAAGACCTAAGCCTGAGTGTACAGTAAATATTTTTGTATAAATGCAGTGTTTTAATAGAAGATGTAAGCGAGTGACTGTAAGTTTCATTTCTTCTCTGAACTGAGTCTCTATATGTGGCCTCAAAAGCAGATTCAGGAAAAGATATTCAGTCCTTCATTTCTACAAGAGGAGTGAAGGGTCATTGTGTATCTCAAACCAAGCGTGCCCAGGAACCTGTCATTCAGATTTGTTCATTTTTTGTGTGCCTTTTACCTGGCAGGAAGAAGTTGCACTTGCCATTTGTGGTCATTTAAACTTGATTGCTTTTAAAAGTTTCAGTGTCTTTTGAACAATATGAATATCCTCAACACTCCTTTCAGTCAGCTCACACACCTTGCAAACAATGAGCTCCTCTGGAGGAGTAGTCAGCTGCAAAAATGCCCAAGGCATCTCAGGATCCTCCTTGGTATGAACAAACAGCTCCTCCCTCCACATGCTGTAGACATTGCCAGAATATGGTGCTCTGCCCGTGCTGACACTTTGGACTCAGAATCTGCCTCCTGATTCAACTGTGTCTCATTCTGCTCAGATCTAGCTGCAGCTCTCTCACTTTAAAAATGTATAAACAAATCTTTCCAGAGAACTGGGCCATCAGATTTCCCCATGCGTGGCTTCTCATATGCTGCATGTGATCCCCTCACGGGAGAGGAGATGTGGTGCATGGTTCCAAAATCCACAGGTTGTTGCCACTCGCATGGGCAGTGCTTCTGAGATGGGGGGGAGTTTCTGCCTCTCAGAGGCCTGAGTGGCAGGTGCCTTGTTTCTCCAAGAGCATCTCCAGAGTTCCTGTAGGTTTTCAGCATGGCCATTCTACCCGGAAAAAGCAATATCCTAGTAGCAGGATGAACGAGTGAAGGAAAAGCATCTTGTTATCTGCATCTCTGTTTCTAACACTGTTTACATTCAAATATTTTAAAGCAACTTGCAAGCCAAGAAACATATAAAAGGTAACAAGAGATCTAACCGGGGCCACTGCTGGGCCACTTCTATACACTAACTGTTGGGCAGTGGCAAAAAGAGGAGCTTTCCTACTAAAGGGTATAGATCAAGGCTTCCCTACATCCAGTCTCTAATGTTCCTGCACCCCACACATCATCATAGAACTTACTTATAAGCTGCTAAAGGCTAGCAAAATACAGCTGCCAATTGGTACATTTACAGCCCACTACAAAGTGCAGCAATGTCAGTTAGGTTATTCGGTAGGGAGAGTCCTAGTGACTTTGCACAGCAGAAAAATATTACCCAGCTGTATGTGAAGAGAAAACCAGACAGCTTGGCAATGAAATCCTTTCTGGCCTGCTGTTTTAGTACCTGGTCCCTTTTGGCTAGGTTGCTGAGTGCAGCAGACTGGTTGATTTCCACTGAACCTCAATCTTTTGAGTTGAGGCAGATGGTCCTGTTCCCTCCTCACCGCTCTAGGTGCTGTACAGCACTGCAGCAGCGCAGTGCCGCCTGGGGCAGTGGCAAGAAGCTAAAGCCACCTTAGAAAAGGCTGTTGTGTGGAGACCCGAAGGAAGAACAGCAGTCCTGGACCTGGCCCTTGAGCAGGTGCAGGTAAGAATACCACTTTGGGCAGTTTCTGGGGGTACATTGGGCATAAATTAAAAAATCTAAGACAAAAATGTGCCAATTGTTACACGTTTAGTCCTTTCTGCCTGTCCACCTGCATGGTCACCTGGTGATAGAGTCTAAGGCATTTTGAGCAGAAAGGATGTAGATATACATGGAGGATGTGATTCTCTTCCTTTTGGGGCTAGTTCTAAATAACAGGTTCCTATTAGCCTCAGTGCAATTCCACCCTTGCTGGATCAGGAACAACTGACAGTTTACTAATTTACTTTGCATGGAAGAGTCATTATTTTTCTACCTCCATACTTCCTTATCACTTTGTATCCTTCTAAAGGACAATGGCTTTTTATAGACTGATACTCTTTTCTAGCACCACCTTTGCCCTCTGTGCCAGTGTGTTATATCTGCTATTGGATGCCACTCTGTGGGTGTACAGACTCACTGAACAACAACATCCAAAACCAACTAGAAAAACTGATCAGATTTGTTTAACAACCTTTACTTCACTGCCCTGCCTTACCACCCATCCAAAGTCAACAGTCAGCCTGTGACTCAGCACTGAGCAGTGGCCTCCGTGATTTTGATTTCATACACAGGTTAAATCTAGGTGTCATTTTTCAAGTTCACAGCCATAATTTTTGCCCTAATGCTTCCCTGTAGATTATTTCCTACAGACAGAGAAGCATTACCTGCTTTTTGCTGATCCTAATGTAATAGTAATTGATGGCTTTTCCTTGATCTTCTTTTCAAACCCTAGAAGCATCTGGTTTTAGAGCCCATGCAGGTTCCGCCTGGGGAATTTTTCAGACCTCGAAAGAAGGAAGTTGAAGAGCTGGATTCAAAAGATTTCCTGGGTAAACCTAAGGTAAAAGGTAACATCATCTTATCTACAGAAAAATCAAACGTAGCATATAAAAACATGTGAGGCACATGATGATTAGGATTAACAACCAACAGGTTAAAATCACAACTTCTGACATCTCCAGAGAGCATTACTGATGGCCTGGACATCAGTCCCTGCTTTGGGGTCTCTCCCAGAGCAGGATCTCAGGGCTTTCAACCACTCACAACATCTGGGAAACACAAAATCAGATTTATTACAACTGCACCGCCTTCTATCAAAACTGCAGGTTGCTGCTACAAAGCCTTCTCCATCTTAGTCCATTTTAAGTCTCAGAAAGCAAAGCAGGTACTTAGGGAACCTTATGATTGTCATTTTGCTGACAATTACATTTTTAACAGGAGTAGTTTTCTCTGTCCCACTCTTACAACTCCATTCCCAGTGTGACAGCCATGCACTTGGGCAACAAACGTTTTATCATGTAGTTAACAAGTCAACAAATAATTTCTCTGATCTCTTCTGTGGCCATGGAACATGGCATAAATGTCACAGCAGAGATCTCTTCAGAAAACAGGGACAAGGGCAGTTGAAGTTGTTTAGGAGGTCCAGCTGTACACTTTTCATGATATGTCTGACCACTAGAGAGGTCAGAAGGAAATAAGTCTTAGTGGTTAATGTTTCTGTCTCTTCATGCAGCTTGGATTCAGTAATTTATTTATCTTCCTGCAGGTGATCTCCTCCATCATTCCCAATGATGAATACATTGGCTTCGAGCCTCTTAGGCCTCAGGTGAGTGGGACATAGCTGTGAAAGGAAGAATACACAGCAATATCACACTGCTGTCATAAAGCTCCTCAGATCTTGGCACTATCAGCATAAGAGTGCATCACTGAAAAAAAATGCAATTTCTGCCTGTGAATCCCCATATGAGAGCAGATACTACAGGGTCTTTCAAAGCCAGCTGGACTGCTGCAGCATTGGCTGGAGGGGACTAAGGCAACCGTGCGTCTCCATCCCTTGGAAGATGCATGTTGGTCTCCTCACCATGCCAAAACAGCAGTGGAGCCTCTGCTGTCGACCACATATATTTGGAAAACAATATTGTAAATTTGGCAGATAAACATGGCTGTCTTTGACTGTAATATGAGTTACCTAAAGTAAAGAGTAGGGGGGAAAAAACTTGAGTATTTTACTTTCTACCTACTGGGATAAAGAGGGAGGGGAAGAAATTAAAGGTGCATCCTGGTGAAATGTGGAGCAGCAGATTGGAAACTGTGGTGTGGCAAATGTCATCAAAGGGGAAAAAGAGAAAATAATGTGAATCTCCCTCTCTTTCAAGAGAGGAAGATTGCTTCTTGCTCAGTCACATACTGTTCTAACACAGATGCTGTTTCCCCCCACAGAAACAAGGCTTTTATGAACCCAGTGCCGATGCTCTGCGGTAAGTGGCCAGTCCCGCCCTGATCTTGTTCTTCTCCCACTACTTCTGTTCAGAAAGTCATGTTTTGTCCTCTGATGTTTTTGTTTTGAAGACTCTACAAGATCCACACCTACCTTCAAGCTCAGAGATAATGCTGAATGTACAAAAGGCTTGTGTGGCTGCAAGAGATGCTGCAGCTAGCAAGAGATTTGCAGATAGCTCTAAATCAAGAATCTCAGAGCACTTTGCAGGAGTCAGTGCAATGCTCTGGGGAAACAGATCGTAATCACATCCTGGCTGGGAAATGGGATTGTGACTAGTTCTGGTTCCCAAGACAAAGCTTCCAAGTGCTAGCTACAAACTCTGCCCTCCCCAGCCAAATTCAACCCTCATTCAAAAACTAATTAAGGGCTAAATTTTAATCATTGTTTTGATCTGGAAGATGTTTATTAGCACAATGGAAATGTGGCAGTTGCATTTGCGGCAATCACATTTCAAGCTCTTTTTGTTCCTGGTTGGAACAAAAGAGTAACAATAGAAATCAGAATTTCCTGCCAGCTGAAAGCTTTGACACATGCCATTTTGCACCAGTGCAGTGTTTTAGATAAATGCCATCTTGGGATTAGGGCTCCAAGGTTACTAACAGTACTTTCGTTCTTATTCTCTCTAGGGACAGTGAATCAGGCTACTATCGAGTTTTGTCCCATTTTTACCCTGAGGACTCAGAAAAGTTGGCAGTGAAAGCCAACAGTTTGGTCTTTGTGCTGACTAGAGGAGCAGATGGCTGGGCTACAGCTATACATGATGGACAGGTAAGGCCAAAGCATGGACCTCCGAGTACTTCCCAGACAAGAAAGACCAGACCTCTGCCTGTAAGCAGGATCTCATTGCAGCCCTCTGTGTATGCGCTTTTGAGACCCTTCCGTAGCACTTCAGAGCAGGAGATGTGTTCACAAGCTCATTTCCACAGATTAGTTGCTAGTCATAGGTGTCTCTGATACAGGGCTCCTGCCGGCTTCTCCCATTCACCTCTTTACTTTTCCTAAGTCATGTTTGTAAAGGGAGTGTGTCATAAGGCAACAACAGCCTATGCCAACGTGAAATCATTCAAAATACTCAGATTTGAAGTAGTGAAACTGTGAAAAAATACGGAAGAATTTGAATATTGCAGTTGACTGGTTGCTAAAGTGACAGATGAATTCAAAGTCAATAAATATATTACATGTTGGAAAAAAATATAATTACTCATAATGATCAGTTGATGCAGACTAGGAGCTGCATCTACCATCACAGCGAATTCTTGGCTCATTTTTTGCTCTGCTTTGTGTTCTGCAGAAGCTGCATATACCAGCCTCTCTCCTGGATCGTGTTCCTGCCCCAAAGATAGATAAATTGGTGAGTTGCTAACCTTGTAACTAGACGGAGAGGAAGGGACCAAGAAATACATTCAGGACATTTGTTTGCAAAATTAGCACAGGAGAGGATAGCTGCGTGTTATTAACACATGTTGTTTCACTTTGAGCAAAGACCAAGTACTTTTTGAACTGGAATAGAAAAGCTAAGAGCAGGAAAAAAATGCACATTTATTCTGTGCATCTCATCTCTTACCAGCAAAATCTAAGAGTTTGCACATATGTCCAAGCCTCAGTGGCTTTCATTTCAGGCTGACCAAGGTCATTATAACCTGTTGCAGCCTCTGTCCTGAACAGTGGCCTTGCTCAGTTTCCAGTGTCTTCTGCTCAATGCTTTGCTGTGTTGTTCTGTTGCAGAAGATCAGCAATGGGATTCCCCTCCCTCCTGCCAAGGTGCCTCCCAGCCGACTCCCTGTGAAACAAAAGCCAGGTAACCCCTGGGCCAAGGATGTCAGTGGGTATTACCTGAAATTGCTGTGCCAAAACCTCACTTTTAGGCGTGTGTGAGGAGCCTGCCTCCTGCAGCAGTGGCTGCCTCCATGCTAGCAGATTGCAAAATATTTTTTTGAGGTCTGTGCTTTCTGCATGCACTGTTGATGTGTTGTGTTTTGTTTTCTGTTCTGCAGAATCTCCTGAAGGAGAAAATGCCTCTGCAGATGATGATGTTTCCCAAACGGACTTTAAGGTGAGGTGTTTTACAAATCAAAAGTTTCACAAAATAAAGCTACTACAGCCTCAGGAAAACAAAGTTGTAGAAAGTGCTAGAGGAATTCCTAGCCAGATCCTACAAAATCTGGACCTGAGATGCCCCCAAAAATGACTGGAAAAACTTCTGTCCGTGTTTTCATTCCAGAGATGGCCCTTTCATTCTAAAGACACGTTCCTTCCTCCACCACTCCTATGCCTGTGACCATACTACTTTGTGAGGCAGCCCAAAGTTGTGACTTCCCAAAGCAGTGCCCAATTTTCACGTTCCAGGGAGCTGAGCTGTGCCAGCTGGAACTGTACCAAATGCTCAGAAATGCAGTTTGCAGCCTGTTTTTGTAAGAAAGAAGTCTCTGAATTACTCACCCTTTCCCTTCCTCTCTTCCTGTGAAGTATTTTCTAAGTACTGCAGCAATCTGAACATTCATATTTGATTTCTTCTGGGGACAACACCCTTCTGTGTTACTGTCAGCTTCAGATCTCCATTAACTTTGTTGCCTTTGGCTTTGCCCTGCTTATCCAGTGATTTTGGAGTCATTTTTTTGTCATCTGTGCTTTAAGCAGAAAGGCAGCAGAACAGATGCAGCCCTTGCCTGCATCTCTCCATCTGATTAGAAGATGGGGCCTTGTTTTTTAGGTACAATCTTATATGGATTTGGGAGGGGTCTGTGCCATTCAACTCAGAGACACGCTTCTGGGGGTCACAGTAGGAACATTAGATCCTGGGCTATGACCCATCACATTGTTTCTGCTCTGTAATTCAGATCTGCGTTTTGACACTGCATTATCATTATGTGGTGGCACTGAGCTGAGAGGTTTGTGTCTGTGTCACCTCTCATATTGAGAGACTTCTGGATAACCAGATTGTCCTAAAATACTGTGCTGTATTTCTCAACAGATCCCACTGACTCAGGAAGAAGCATTATCCAGCACAGACAGACCCGCTGTGCTGAGAGTCCACTGCGACTGCACCATAACGCTGAGAGCAGGCGAGGTGCCGTCTCTGCCACACCTGCGTGCTCTGCTGAGGGAGAAGTTTAGCCAGCAAGCAGAGCAAGGGATGTTGAGGTACGCCGTGGAACAATCCGGGGAGCATCCGTGCCCTCCGTGCATGCACTGACACCTGCAGCACATGACGGAGAAGCTGCAGTGATGACCACCTCAGTAGTCCAGGGAAGCTCTAGAGACCCATAGGATCTTCCCAGGAAGCTACAAAATGGTAGAGAAATAGGAGTGAACATGAAGAAAAGCTCTGTACAGGTGCAGCTGATGCATATCTGATTTTCCCCAGCTCAGCTCAACTCAGCTTTTAAAATCCTTTAGGATTGACACAAGGCAATTTAGGAGTCAGACAGAAATGTGAGTTAGTCCTGTCCTGAGGTGTGCCTGACTCTTAACGTCCCTGGAGGAATACAGTCAATGTAGTCAAGAGAATTCAGGATCTTAGCCTCAAGCAAAGTGTCCAGGCACACAAATTTCTCCCTGATAGGGTCATGTGTGTCCAGTGAGCATGCAGGGAGCCACAGTGAAAAGTTCAGAATTGGTTTACAAAGGAAGCTTTGTAAGACTCAAGATTTTATAGTGCTAGAATTACCTCTAAGTTTGGCCTTAAGTCAGGTGATTTGATTCATCTCCATGAATCATTGCAGCTGCAGGCATTCAGACAGCAAAGAACTGGTTGCAGTTTTGAGAGAGGAAGATCTGGCAAACAGATGGCAACAGTTGGCAGATGGCAGGCTGACACTCTGGTGCGAGGTATGTGCGCTTTATGTGACCTGCTTTTATGCTGTCCTGAACTGTAAGGTAGTCTCTGCTTTGTGATTGCAACCTCTCGGCTGGCTTTCTGCCACAGGGCTCGGATTCCCCCTCAGGCAGACCGGTCCTCTATAGGCTGCTGGCTCAGCATGATTACCTGGCGCAGGGGCCAGGGGACCTGGAGTTCAGCAAAGGAGACACCCTGGACGTCCTCTCCGAAGGTAGCTCTCTAGTCCTGTTGACAACGCTCCACTGGGAAAGGCTTTCAGAGTCTGTTGCAGGGAGGGAGTGGGGATAGTGAGGAGTAGATGGCTGCAGTGCTGTTTCAGGCTTGAGCCTTCAAGATGTGCAGGCTTGCAGACATGAAAACTCTCATTCAGCCTGCTTGTATGGACAGGGCTCATACTACTCCTTTATTTTTCTCCAGTGAATGAGGACTGGCTTGAAGGACACTGCAATGGCAAGACTGGCATCTTCCCCAAATGTTTTGCAACTCAGTCTGGTTGTGATACTACATCCCTATAGGCAACAGGGACCTATTCCTGCCGGAATACGCAGAGAGCCCACTGCCATCAGTCCTGTCTCCCGTGGGTCAGAGATACTAGAACCAGAGTGCCAGCTCTTTCAGGACACAGCCAGCCCATCAAGGTGTTCTGATGAAGCTGGCTACACAGGACAGATGTCTCACACCTATGGATCCTATGAGGTGAGGTCCAACCATCTGGCAGCATTTTCTACAGCCTGTCTCAAGACTTGTCATTTTTACCTCTGNATCAAGGTGCTCTGATGAAGCTGGCTACACTGGACAGGAGATGTCTCACACCTATGGATCCTGTGGGGTGAGGTCCAACCATCTGGCAGCATTTTCTACAGCCTGTCCCAAGACTTGTCATTTTTACCTCTGTTCTTAGAGTGCCAAAGATATGATTGTCAGCATCAGAGAGAAGTTTGAAGGATTTGCTATTTGGCTATAGGAAATGCCCATGCATCAACCAGAGGAGCATACCTAGACTTCAAAAGCTCAGACTAATGGGTGGGAAGAGGCGCTTCTAAATGGAGTAGTTTACGGGCTCTCCCTCTGCTGCTCAATTCATTTTGGGAAAACCGAGTCTTGTTCTAATGAGGCTGAGCATAGCTATTTGTGAGCAGGAGGCAGACCCAGTGTCCTGTGCCCATTTGCCACACATTCTCATTTTCACCAGAGATCAAGCTACTACTCTCTTTCTGAAAGCCTTCTGTAACTGGTTCACACGGGGATATTTGGGGTGACATCAGGGGTTAGGCCCAGCATGTATCAGCTCCATATTATCATCACAGCAAATACCTGGGGATCCACAAGAAAGCAAAGGGCACTTGTCACTTCGGTGCCCAAGATGCCTTTGGCTCTTTTACGAAGTCCTTGAAAAGTCTTGTCTGGATTTTACTGTCCCATCCCATGTGAGCAGCAGTCTGGCAGCACGAAGGAGAGGAAGCTGTGGAAATGCTCCTGCTCACAGGGGCTCTGGGCTATGGCAGAGGCGCTTGCTTAGGGGCTGGGAAGAAATGCCTGTCTGGTTCCTCCAGCTGAGCTGTGCTGGGCAGTGCTGTTTTAAATAAAATACTCAAGTGCCTGGAGCTGGAACCTGCTGTGGATTTAGTGTCTGACTAAGCTGGCTATGTAACCTGAATATAAAATAAACACTGGATGAGTGATGGCAACTCTTAAATCAACTGTTGATTATATTTTTTCACTGAAATGTGCCAGTAAAGATTTTAAAGGCATCTGACAATCGATCCATGGGAAAATAGTTTGTCACATGTTCCAAAAAAAAAAAAAAAAAAGGAAAACAAAACAAATGGATCTTGGTTCAAGTCAAGATATCCAGTGCACAGCACAAGATACAGAAAAGGTTACCTCTCTCCTCTGAGCAGTCCCAGATTGGAGCCTCATGAGAGTTTTGCTGACCACCACTGTTTGCCAGCACTGATTCTCCCTCCAGATTTGAAGAAGACAAAGGATTTTATTTCTAGCTTGAATTTATCTGGCTTCATCTTCCAACCACCAAGTCTCAGTCTTTGTCAGACGGACTGAAGTTTATAAAGTCAGAAGTCTTTTCCTCTTGGAATGATGTAGAGAGCTCACATTCAATTTGACGCCTTTGAGGTATTTACAGACATGACCTACTCAGACCGTGTAAGACCCACATGGGTGTTATGCCATCATCTTTTTCCAACTTTTTTTTATACCACTTTTTCCTGCCTTTTTCATTGGCAGGAATCTCCTACCCGAGATCCAGGGAACTACTTGAGTTTCCAGAAACCCAGGAGAAAAATGGCCATCAAGCCCGCCACAGTGGCCAGTGCAATGAAGAAGATGGCACTTGCCCAGAGTCCAGGCTGCTGCCCTTTGACATGCACCAGAGCTTCTGTGGGGATCATGTTGGTGAGGTTCAGCATGAAACCCAGAGTCCAGCCGATGTCCGTGTTTGCTGCCTGAGACAAGAGCAGAAGGGATCATCAAGAAGTGCTTTTCCCAGGCACTGATCAATAGCTTTGGCACAACAGACCAACAAGCACCTCTCCCAAGAGCTTCCCCAGCAGGAATTTCACATACAGACTTGGCTGTTATAAACCTGGTCTTACCAGCACCAGTTACACAGAGCTTTGGCTGTTTTCCCTTCACCAAGGACTAAAGGGGAGCTGAACATGAATGACTCCTATGATACAGATGTGTCCTCACATCTGTGTCCAAATGTGACCCTCATGTCATTTTGGATTGGAACTTTTCACATCTATGATCCTTTGGGCTTCAGTATATTCTGGTGCATATGGGTCAGGGGCCATCATCTCCCCATGTACACTCATGTCAGTTCTGCTCTGTATCAGAGATCAAACTTACCAAATCTTGCCCTGCCCTTCTCCAATCCCCTTAAAATTAGCTAATGTCCTCACCTGAGTAAATGAGAAAGTAGTAGGTGTCAGAGGCTTTGGGGCAGTGATTCTGTGCTGGGGTCACTGGGTGGCAGGCTTGAGGCAGGGATACCTTTCTAGCTCAGTGGACTCCAGGGATGCTTATCCTGAACTTCCGTGACAGGGAAAGGATGTAGCTAGCAGCTGCCTCCCCCAGCTCCCAATGCCCTTCAGGGCTTTTACCTTCTTGCTGAAGTGGATGCCGCTCCATGTATGCTCATCAAACTTGTAGCCGTCGAGCAGCAGTGTCAGGATGTAAACAGCAATGGAGCAGTACATGTGCAGGCGCTCTGTCTCCTGTGGGAAGTCTTCCACCAGCTTTGAGGGCCATCGGGGGACACAATGTGATGAGGAATAAAACAGATGGTCAGAAGCTTTCCATGTCCCAGGGAAGAGCATGGTGTGTTCTTCCTGGGCATCCTAAGCATCACTCTTGAATAACCCTATGACTAAAGCAGGGACACTGGTACCAAGAACCTTTTTAGCAGCAATCTCTTTCCAAGGTGAAGCTTCTGGACTGCCCCTTCCACCCCCAGCCCAATGTGCCTGCCTGTACATCAGGCAAGCCTAACTGTGGAAAGAAGAGTCAGAATCTCCACAGGAGATTCCATAGGAGTTGCATTGGCCTCGATAGGCGCAGGGCTCCTGTCTGCTCTTCACAGAGCTCTTACCTCTTTCCAAGTATTGTTGCAGAAGGCCCAGATGGTGGAGTTGACGTGGCCTAGAGACTGCTGGCCAGTCAGATTCAGGAAGTAGAAGGTATAATAGAAACCAGAGAATGCCTAGGAATAACAGAAGGCTGTAAAAGATGACAAAAAATACATCATCCTTCTTCCCCCAAAGAAGTCCCCTTTGCAGCCATTCTAGGTTGGGGTCAGTATTGCCATCTCTGCCTTTGAGGAGTGAGAGAGTGGGGCACAGGACACAGGAGGGCTGGCTGAGCTAGGTGCAGAACACCTCAGTGCTACTTCTTGAGCCAAATTGTACCAAATCGAGAGTATGCTTTAGCTAAGAGACAGAGTTCCCAGGGTTCTGCATGCAGCACAGGCATGAGGACCTGCCAAGGACTAGGAGCCAGTAAACAGATGCTAGGGTTGCTGCTGAGCAGGGAAATCTCAGGTATGTCCCACAGGGACAAGATCTTTTCTTTTTCCACAAGTATGTCTTGGACATTGAGGGAAGTGGCAGACATCTCCCAAGTTAGGACGAGAGGTTTTAGCCCTAGGATCCCCTCTCTTCCTCGCTCTCCGATAAAGATTGGAAGAGCCCTTCAAGCCCTTGCCCTCCCAGCGCCACAACCGCATGGAGGGAGGGCTCCTTACGAAGAACTGTCCCCGCACAGGGGGCTGATAAATGCCGTTGAACCCACACGTCCTGTGCACCCCACAGCTGAAGTTGAAGAGCTTCTCGATGGCTGTCTTGCACGCTGCTGGGTCTCCAGTCCCCGTCACCGTGAAGACCTGGGCACTGCTGCCTGTGCTCGGCGTGGGGACACAGGGACTGTCATAGAGGGCTGCTGCGGTGACGTTCTCCTGGTATCCCTTTGGGTAGCAGGGGTGCAATACTTGCTGGGGAGAAGAGCTGCCCTAGAGGGGACAGGAGCTGTTAGTGGCGCTTGGCTGGAGATGGCAGCCAGACCCTTCCTGCACAACCCACCCCGTGCTGAGACCCTCCCATAAAGCAGGACCTGGAGCCCAAGAGGATTTGCGTGTAGCGGGATGCATCCTTTGTGGACATGGCTCAAACCAGCCCACAGCAGCAGAGCTCTCCCTTTCTCCCCGGCTGTAACCTCCCGCATTGGGGAGCGCTGCTGTTGGCCATCGCCATTCAGCGCTCCCATCAGCTCTGCATTGAGCTGTGCAGGGGCTCAGCTGCCTGCCACACCTCCTGGCCTGTTTAGGGCTGCAAGGAGTGCAGACCAGCTAGTGCGAGGCAGGCACTGCCCAGGCCGGTGCCTGCATTCCCTGGCCTCTCCTGCATGTGCTCCAGCTCCTGCTGTGTCTGGAACGCGTTCTCCATGACATGGCGAGGGCTCGAGCACATCCTTGCAAGCAGTGCCTGGGGCAGTGGGCAGGGGCTGGCTCCAGCTCCAGTACCTCACACAGAGCCGCCAGCAGCATCTTCAAGGCCTGCGTCTGCCCGTAGCACAGATAGCTGTGTGTGTAGAGCGAGTAGTTGGTGCCGTACAGCCTTAAGAGCACTGAGGTGTTTCGGTCCTCAATGGTGCCTCCGGGCTCGAAGGTTATTTGTGTAGAGGCGCCTCCAAGGTCCAGAGCTCCCAGCACCTCTGTGGCCTGGGGATGTTCCCATTTCTCTGCAAAGGAGAACTGGCCCCGCCACAGAGCACGTTTTAGCATGGAATGTCAAAAATTGCCCTCCCTGCCCCTTTCATCAAGACTTTGAGGTAGGTTCAGATGCCCCTGAGATCTTCCACTGACCAGATCCCTGCTACCCCCTTGCATCTCAGGGCATCTCTGAGATGCGGCCCCTTAGATGCTTCCCGTCAGCTTGGAGCCAGCGACCTTAAGGAGGGAAAGGGCTGGAGAAGCCCCTTTCTCTGCTCTGTTTGCAGGATCTGCTGCCTCTAACATTGCTGCAGCCCTGTGTTACCAAATCCAGCTCGGAGGCACTCGCAGAGGGCAGGGCCAGGCTGAGCAGGGCACAGAGACCCTCCTGCCCTTGGATGCACTAATGCCAGCAGCAGAGCCAAAGAAGTAGTTCACAGCAGGCTGCATTTGTTTGGGAGACTCATGCCTTAAAAGGACACGTTTCTGTCCTCTGGGAATCCCCAACTCTGCTCCAGTTGACATGGGCATCGGTGCTGTACACAGTCCCCTCTGCCCTCTGCCCAGGCTGCACCTTGACGAGTGTCTCCAGCAGGTAGTTAACAGTGATCCAGCCAAAGGTGCCCTCCTCGTTCCCTGTGAGGATCTGGGCTCCACGGAAGTCCACAGGGTACTGGCGAATGGCGTTGGCGACCTCGGCAAAGACCCGCTCTGCCTTGGTGCGGTTCTGCTCCCTGCCGAGGGAAGGAGAGAGAGGCCGTGGGGTGGACGAGGCCGTTGCTGTGGGTTTGCAGAGCTGGCTCGCATGGAGGGGCTGGGCTGTTCCGCACAGGAATGGGACTGCCCGGAGAGAGTGGCTGTCCCTCCACCATCCTCTCCCCTGTCTGGGCACTTCTGTGCCCTCCAACCACCAGACCAGGGCACTGCGAGTCTCCCTAAAGCCACTACCAGCTGCCTTTGTGTGCGCCTGTCTGCCCCTCTGCCCCACAGGCTCCCTCCTGCTCATCCTCTTAGAGCCGCTACCAACCCGGGGGCTTCCCTGCGGGCACGCCAAGCCAGCTCTGCTGCACCTCATGGGCAGACTGCCCCATGGGTGCTCGGCCCACAGCAGGGCACGGCCTCCCGCACGGGGCAGCAGATCCTGCCCGCCAGCACCCTGGCCCTGGCCTGCGGCGGCTCTCCTGGTCAGCAGGAGTGTGCGGGAGGGAAGGGCGGCCGGGGGCACCGGGCTCGCCAGGCTGTGCCACCTACCTCAGCAGCCTCATGCCTGCTGTGGCCCCGAGGTATGTGGGGGTCTCCCGCTGTAGCTTTGCTGGGACTATCGTCATGGCCTTGTCTAGGCAGGGCTTCAGGCTGGCTCCAGCCAGAGCAGGGTTGTCTGCGTAGCTGGAGATGCCAGGTCCTGAAACATGACCTCCCATGAGGGAGCAAACTCACCTCGACTCAGGAAGGGCAGGGGACAGACACTTCACCCACAGAGGCAGAAAATTGTCCAGGAATTCTCCCTGTGTACTTTGACAAAACGTGCCAGGTTTTCCAAGGTTGTTCCTAGAAGGGCACTACTGAAAGCCAGTCAGCCTAGAGGCAGCATGCTTGGCATGGCCCTGGCACACTGGAAGACCTGCTGGTGAGCTCCTGGTCTCAAAGGCAGGAGAGAACAAGTGTGACTATCTTCTGATGCTAAGCACATGCATAACCCAGGGTGTCTGTAGAGCCTGGACATGGCCCGCTGATGCTATGTGGCTTGCTCTGTAAATGGGCACCTCCTTATTTCCCCAGAAAACTCTCCCATTTGTCCTGCCAGGACTTACAGAGTCAATATACACAGAGGTGTCCTCTGCTCAAGTAGACTCAGACAAGGTTTTTCTATTTTTAGAGACCAGCATCAGATTTGAGCTTTCAACAAGTTCCTGTGCTATCTGGGAACTAGTTCTGAAATGGAAATATCAGTATTTACCTTCTCCAGGACTTTGCATGCCAATAATGCCATTAGCCCAAGTACTCCCTCTCTTACCCTTTGCCCTCTCTCAGACCTTTGCTTTGCATCTCAGTTAACCAGTAACTGGCACACAGTAGCCTTAGAGCCTTGATTTGATGCAGAGACAAGCTCTGAATTCTCTTACTCCTCTGCCCAAGGACCTCTGGCCTGGCTCACTGCTGTCTGCTCATCCCAGCCCAGCTCCGTGTATCACCCATCACCCATGATCACATCATCACCCAGCTTTTGCTACCAAGCCTCGCTAGTCTGGTCCTTTCTTCCAATCTTTGTTCCAAAACCAGAAAGCATATAATCATAGAATCATTATAGTTGGAAAAAAACCTTCAAGATCATTGAGTGCAACCATAAACCCTTCAACACCATATCTGCTAAATCATGTCCCTAAGTAAGTGCCTCATCTACATCTTTGTGATTGATAGAAACAAATGTCCCTGTGCATGAGAATCAGCCCACTTGCCTTCAGTGTGTGTAGCAAGACAGGGAGCCTGTCCAGCAGACTAGCTCCTCTCAGGCACCAGCCCATGGGGCTCCAAGACCTGGCATGTGGGGACAGCCACTGCGGCCACCAGGCCCAACACATCTGAGTCAAGGGGAGGCAGTGGGACAAGGATGGACGCGTCCGGGTACACTGACCGGACACGGCACAGGCCTCCACCTGGCTGACGATGCCTGTGCCATTCTCCTTGTCTGCTGGCCACTGGTAGATGTAGAGAGCTGTGTGTGTGGAGCCAGCATCAAACACCAGGCCGTACTGCAGGGAAGCAGAATCAGAGAATCATTATGGTTGGAAAAGAACTTCAAGATCATCAAGTCTTACCGTATAAGCCCATCACCACCCTGCCTGCTAAACCATGTCCCTAAGTGCCTCATCGACACATTTCTTGAACACTGCCGGGGATGGTGATTCCACCACTCCCTGAGCAGCCTATTCCAATGCTTGACTACTCTTTCCATGTAGAAATTATTCCTAATATCTAACCTGAACCCCCTTGGGGCAATTTGAGGCCATTTCATCTTGTCGTATTTTTGGTAGTTATTTTGGAGAAAAGATCAACCCCCACCTCACTACAACTTCCTTTCAGGTGGTTGTAAAGAGCAATAAGGTCACCCCTCAGCTTCCTCTTCTCCAGACTAAATAATCCCAGCACTCTCAGCCGCTCCTCATAAGGTTTGTTCTCCAGCCATTTTACCGGCTTCATTACTCTTCTTTGGACACAGTCCAAAGCCTGTATTTCCATCTTTCTTGTAGTGATAGACCTGTTCCTTTAAGTAGCTGAGTTCCTCACAAGGACCTTACCTTGGTGCTGGGCGGCAGAAATGCATCCTTCACATTTACGACAGTCAGTATGAGGGCAATGATGCTGAAGACACAGGTGGCTACCAGGAGAAATGCCACTAACTTGACTTTCTGCTCCATTCTTCTTTCAACCTGCAAGAACAGCCCCGTCCCCCTGCTCACCACCACTGTGTTTGAAATGCAAGTCTCATGAATGGATACAGGACTTCTCAGGGTGGGATTTCTCTTATGTTCTACCAAGAGCTTGAAGTCATTCTGTGTTGGTGCTATAGGAAGATCTTCACAGTCTAGGGGCAGGGACACCCTCTCTCTCCATGGGTTCTCCCAATCTAGGAGATTTTCAGGTTGACATTTTCAGCTCTTTTAAACCTTAGCCCCCATTTCTCCACTCAGACTCTTATCCCCACACAGTCTGGATCTCTCTGCTCCACCTAATCTAACATCTGGGTGACAGGTCAGCATCACTGTACCCAGTAGCATCAACAGGGGAGACACGATGGAGGCTGACCTGAGTTACAGGCTGGGAGAGCCTGGGAGAGTTCTGTGGGATGCAGAATTGCAACTCTCCGGTACCTGCACGCTGCTGTCATACCCTGCACTCTCACAAAACTTGTCCCATGAGACTAGGGACCAGCAGGACATATATGTTACCCATTAGTCCCATGACTGCCCCAAAAGACTTCTTTCTCCTTCAGGCTGGGGAACAGCATCACCTTGACCGTGTGACTCCTTCTGCCTTGTCCAGCTCTGCTTAGCTCTTGGCAAATACACAGCAGGTAAGGAAACACGCAGGAACTGTGCCCCAGCTGCAGGTGATCTCCAAGCCCTTCCTGTTGTCCAAAGGGCAGGCTGAAATGTGTTAGAGTAAGAAAGGTCCCACTATTTGGGGTGCACATGAGCCTCCTAATCAAGATGGTATTTTACATGAAAGGTGAGGCCAGCAGGGCACTGAAGAGTCCTGAGGAAATGGAGTGCTGCACCTCCCCCTTATCTGAGTGGGAGCTCAGTTCCTGACAGAGTTAGCCCTAACACATCATCAAAAAATCTCAGATGGGAAGCTAATTCAGAGGATCTGGTTCTCTGCAACAGCTTCAACACACAGTAAATAACACATCTGCATGGACAGTGCAGGTCTTCAAAAGACACAAACTCTCCCATGTCTTCCTCTATCACCCTGCTTCCTACATGTAGGTAACAAGCCAGGGTTGCAGTCCAGATTCTAGAAGAGTGACAGACACCCCAAGAGTCCTGGACAAAAATGCGTTTAACTTCCCAAAATGTGTTTAACCCAACCAGTGCTTTGGGCCTTGGAGATGTCACTTGTTACGCAGTTTTCCTGGGAGTACATAAATGACAAGTATTCCTTGCCTCTTAGCCAGTGACTCTAGCAGGAGAGTAAAGATGTTTAGCAATGACCTGTTTTGAAGTCAGCATCTCCAGTGATGAAAAAAGGCTCCCAATGCCTTGTATAACATTGGATGTGTCATGAGGAATAGCAAATTTCTTCCTGTGTCCCACATACTTCAAACAGGGAACACGGGACTACAATCTTTACCAAACCTTTTCCTACAGCCAAGAGCCCTTCTCTGTATGGTATCTGTGGCAAGAAAAATTGTATATAGCAGTTTTTTAATTTCCCTATCATGCCATCTCTAGTCTGATTAGTCTTTGTACTAGGGGCTTTACAGACAGGACCTTGCTTGCAGTAGTCCAGTGTGGACATAGTTTCTCTGGCTGCACCATCCTTGCTGGCAAGAGACTTGTCTGCATTGGAATTTGTGTGGGCACAAATGTGTCTTTAGGAAGTAATTGCTCTGCTCAAGGTAATGCTACATTCAAAGGCCCCTAGTTCACTCCACATCCTAAAAAAAAAAGTCTGTCTGTGGCACTATGTGATGAATCATCAGGGATTTTTTTTTTTAATTTCTGTGCCCTCATGCATGCAGAAGCAGGTGGGAAACCAGCTCTACAAGCTTTTGGTAGGGATGAATTTCTATTTTGACTCTGCGGGAGGTAACACCTGAAGGAGGCACAGAGTCCATGAGGCCCAAGAGAGGAGAGCAGGACATGCGAAATGAGCCCAGGAAGACAAAAGCAAAGAAGGAGGAGCACAAAAAGTTGATTGAACTACTTAGTGTTTCAATGGTACCTCAGGGATGATGGGCAGCGATAGCCCACTGCCCTTAGGAAACAAACTCAGGGCATGAACAGAGGGAATAAGGGGGCACTGGTGATGTTCCCAAAGCTCAAAAAAAAAAAAAAAAAGAAAAAGAAAGGAAAAATAAAGGAAAAAACAAACAAACAAAAAGCTGTGTTCCTGCGTGGCTCTGTAGGAAGCAATCTCAGAAGGTTCAGCCTGCTGGTAGGGATAGTTTGCAGCTGTGCACTTTGGTATTTCTTGAACTAGCTTATTGGTTGGGCACAATAAATTGTTGTATAAACATCTGTAGGATATCATTCATCTTGCAGTGTTCATCACTAGGAGGGAGGGTGGCCTTAAAATTCAGGAGATAAGGCTTAGAGACACTGCTGGATTTAAACTGCAATTTTCTTAGGAAAACATAAAACTGGATTTCCCCACCACGCAGATTTGAGATTTGGAAGTCAGAAGGGCTCTTAAGTTCTATAAGGAAGGGGACAAATTTGCACACTGAGCAGTCCCCTCCCTCCCATCTCTCTCCCTAGCACTCGGGCTCCGCAGTGTCACCATTGTCCTGAGCCCCTGCCTGGCAGGGACACGGCAGGGTGAACAACCAGCATTTCAAGACACAGCTCTGCTGGGAAGTCCCAGCCATCTCCCTCCAGTTTCTCCTATAAAGGAGCCAGTGGAGCATGTTCATGCCCTTGTGCCCAACTCTGAGCCGGATCTCAGCCCACCCATGTACAGTCTCCTCTAGCAGAGACACATTTTCAGTGCAAAAACATCCCTGGTGCCCGCCGCTGCTCACCTGTCCTGCTCCCCGCGTGGGCGACGCACGGCTGGGGCTGCGTGTTGTGGTGGTGTCAGCGCATACCTGGGAGTGCAGAGCCCCACTCCTGGGACAAAGGCTGTCCCGGAGTGCCCAGGATATGGCCCTCCCCTTGGCCCAGGACCAGCAACCTGCCCAGGGAGGCAGCTCAGCCAGGAGGCAGCAGAAAAGCAGAGGAATGGCGCTGAGTTGAAGAGCCAGTGTGCAAAGAGCCGCCAGGGTTAACCACTGCCTTGCTGGTGGGCACAGCAGTGCTGCCAGGCTGAGACCCCCGTGGCAAGGGGTGGCTCTGGGTCCCCGCACTGTCCTGCAGTGTAGAGGGGTTCAGTGTGGGTGCAGCTCTCCCTGAGGCTCACGATGGGCAGGGATGAGGGTGACGAGGTACCATCTGAGAGGGGCTTGTGTCCCACTGACACCGCTGTCACCAAGCTCTGCCAGCACGAGCCCTGCAGGCAGAGCCAGAGGGGCCCAGGACCAAAACAGGAGGGCTGTGGCAGGCCGGGACCTGTTGCCGGGGCTGATGCACATGCTGGTGTGGAGGGCTGAGCTCCTGCCCTGAGCATGGCTGCTGCACCCACTCTGGAGCAGCTGCTCTGCTCTGCTCCGCAGTGGTTCCTGTTGCGCTGGGACACTGCAAAGAGACCGCCCCAGACCGGACGGCAGCAGGGGTGGGGGGGGAGTGCAACCCGGACATCCGAGTGAGGCTCTGCTTTCACTTTGACTTCCTACAGAGTCCTGCAGGACCCTGCAGATACAGGGCGGCCACCGCCGCCTCCCTTCGCCGCCGTCCCTGCCCCTGCCCCAGGGCCAAGCCTGGGGGGAGATTTGCAGGGGGTGCCCCAGGCTCTGCCCAGTCCGGAGCGTCTCAGCGCACGCACAGCCGAAGGAGCGGGGCTCCCGAGTGCAGGTACAGCGGGCACGGCCGCGCTTTCTGCCACCCCTCCCTAGGGCTGGGCATGAGGCGCAGAAGCGCAGCCTTTGACCTGCCCTTCCCCACGGGAGGGAGTTCCTGGTGCGAGCACCCAGGGCCGCTTCCCCGCACCCCGTGCTGGGCTCCGAGAGGGCCAGACCCCCATGGCGCAGTCCTAGGGCTCCCTAGCGCCTGGGCTTTCTCCCCTCCTTGCGGAGAGGAGGGTTTGGAGGCTGTGCCGGCTCGCTCGCAGGAGGGCACGACAGTGTCCGTGTTCAGAGTGACTCGGCTCCATCCTCTGGCCAGAGTGGCACATCCCCGCCAAGGCACCGCTGCTGCCACCAGGTGCCTTTTTAGCAATTAGGCAGCTCTGAGGATTGCCGGGAAAACGGGGAAGGAGCTGGAGACACTCGGGGCAGACCCTGCCTCACACTATCCCTTCTCGTTACAGCTCAGCACAGCAATGCCGAGGTGCCTGCTGAAGGGAGATGTCCGATACCTAACAGTTCTGCTGGCGGTGCTGGGAATTATCACCCTCTGCCTGATGCTGGCTCCGGTGAAGGACATTTTCCTTCCTCCGAGGACTAATGTAAGTGCACAGTGGGGGCTGGAAGAGGTCTGGAACATCTGACGGCCTTTTCCCACTGCTCTCTTCCTTGCTCCAGCCCTGTCCTTCTCTCTCTTTATGGACTTTCCTGTACTCAGTCCAGCCTTTGGGGGCTTATCCTAACCAAGGTGGTGCTGGATAGATCAAACCCCCGACCTAAAACACCTCCTTGCTAAGGAGGAGAAAGAGAAGAGCATGAATGACAAGATTCTTCTCCTGGTACCTTCTACCCCAGGTACCTTCTCTCACTCTTTCTCAGAAACATCAAGGATTTGAAGGGTTTCCATCCTGAGGCTGGTGCCTTTAGGCAGTTCTCTGATTATGGCTCTTGGTGACTGTTACAAAATAAGTACTGTGAAATCTGCTAGTCCTACAGATCTGTGGGTAGCTTGAGCCATTTAAGATGTAAATATTCCTTTTTGGTGCTCTCTGGCATTGCATTGCTTCCTGTTTTAAAGCTTTCTTGATGACTAAGTTGTGGGGACCAGAAACAAAGGAGGCTCTTGATGGGAGGCTGGAACTGAGCAGAGATGGCACCCCCATGGCACTTCCTGCATCTCCAAGCACCCCATGACCCCATGTCCCTCTGCTCCTCACAGTACGGCCTGGTGTTTGATGCTGGCTCCACGCACACATCGCTCTACATCTACCAGTGGCCGGCAGACAAGGAGAACGGCACAGGCATCGTCAGTCAGGTGGAGGCCTGCACCGTTCGTGGTCAGTGTCTGTCCCTCTGGGACGTGTCTGTCCCTCTGTTCCTGCCTCCTGAGTCAGTGTCCCAGGAGACCTGACACCAGGTTTCTTCAGTAGAGCAGGACCCAGTCGGGCAGGCATCTAGCAGGCTGGTGGGAAGGGGCTTGAGGCAAAGCAGAGCTCCTGGATTTCTGCTGATCCCTCAGGAGGCCTGCAGGTGCTTTGGTCTGCTGCACTTTGCGCTCCTAAAATACAGCGAGTGAATTGAGACTTCTAGCCTACATTGGGCCAGAAAGGGATGGGCTGGGCTGGGCAGAAGAATAAAAGGAAGCTTGTACAGGGGAGAAGCTGTGGTTTAGAAAGCCTTAGGGGAAGGATGGATCAAGGCTGCCCAGACGTGGCTAAGAAATTAGGTCCTCAGCACAGTTTTGGGAACTAGTCCAATCCTGCAGCTTGTGGTAACGCATGATTTGGCAGCCTCAGATGTTATACATGATGAATTTGGTACTTCTCTCATGCAGTGGGCTCTATGGCTTTTATTCCCATAACATCTCTTTATAGTTTCTCTTATAACTTAGGCTTCATGATTCCACAAGATGTCCTAAAATATCTCCAGAAGCCCTTAAATGTTGTGGTGTCTCTGATGGTATGCAGTTTGTCATTGATCTTTACCATCTTTCTGGTGTGTGTTTGAACACAGCTGTCTTTTTGGTGTGTGTTTGAACAGCACCAAACATAACAGAGTTTTGGGATGTGACTGACGTTTGGAGATATTGCCTAGATGATCCAGAGAGATCAGTGGGCTGGGGAAATGGGCTGGAAATGTCTCTGTACGTTTGCTCCCTCATGGGAGGTCATGTTTCAGGACCTGGCATCTCCAGCTACGCAGACAACCCTGCTCTGGCTGGAGCCAGCCTGAAGCCCTGCCTAGACAAGGCCATGACGATAGTCCCAGCAAAGCTACAGCGGGAGACCCCCACATACCTCGGGGCCACAGCAGGCATGAGGCTGCTGAGGTAGGTGGCACAGCCCGGCGAGCCCGGTGCCCCCGGCCGCCCTTCCCTCCCGCACACTCCTGCTGACGAGGAGAGCCGCCGCAGGCCAGGGCCAGGGTGCTGGCGGGCAGGATCTGCTGCCCCGTGCGGGAGGCCATGCCCTGCTGTGGGCCGAGCACCCACGGGGCAGTCTGCCCGTGAGGTGCAGCAGAGCTGGCTTGGCGTGCCCGCAGGGAAGCCCCCGGGTTGGTAGCGGCTCTAAGAGGATGAGCAGGAGGGAGCCTGTGGGGCAGAGGGGCAGACAGGCGCACACAAAGGCAGCTGGTAGTGGCCTTAGGGAGACTCGCGGTGCCCTGGTCTGGTGGTTGGAGGGCACAGAAGTGCCCAGACAGGGGAGAGGACGGTGGAGGGACAGCCACTCTCTCTGGGCAGTCCCATTCCTGTGCGGAACAGCCCAGCCCCTCCATGCGAGCCAGCTCTGCAAACCCACAGCAACGGCCTCGTCCACCCCACGGCCTCTCTCTCCTTCCCTCGGCAGGGAGCAGAACCGCACCAAGGCAGAGCGGGTCTTTGCCGAGGTCGCCAACGCCATTCGCCAGTACCCTGTGGACTTCCGTGGAGCCCAGATCCTCACAGGGAACGAGGAGGGCACCTTTGGCTGGATCACTGTTAACTACCTGCTGGAGACACTCGTCAAGGTGCAGCCTGGGCAGAGGGCAGAGGGGACTGTGTACAGCACCGATGCCCATGTCAACTGGAGCAGAGTTGGGGATTCCCAGAGGACAGAAACGTGTCCTTTTAAGGCATGAGTCTCCCAAACAAATGCAGCCTGCTGTGAACTACTTCTTTGGCTCTGCTGCTGGCATTAGTGCATCCAAGGGCAGGAGGGTCTCTGTGCCCTGCTCAGCCTGGCCCTGCCCTCTGCGAGTGCCTCCGAGCTGGATTTGGTAACACAGGGCTGCAGCAATGTTAGAGGCAGCAGATCCTGCAAACAGAGCAGAGAAAGGGGCTTCTCCAGCCCTTTCCCTCCTTAAGGTCGCTGGCTCCAAGCTGACGGGAAGCATCTAAGGGGCCGCATCTCAGAGATGCCCTGAGATGCAAGGGGGTAGCAGGGATCTGGTCAGTGGAAGATCTCAGGGGCATCTGAACCTACCTCAAAGTCTTGATGAAAGGGGCAGGGAGGGCAATTTTTGACATTCCATGCTAAAACGTGCTCTGTGGCGGGGCCAGTTCTCCTTTGCAGAGAAATGGGAACATCCCCAGGCCACAGAGGTGCTGGGAGCTCTGGACCTTGGAGGCGCCTCTACACAAATAACCTTCGAGCCCGGAGGCACCATTGAGGACCGAAACACCTCAGTGCTCTTAAGGCTGTACGGCACCAACTACTCGCTCTACACACACAGCTATCTGTGCTACGGGCAGACGCAGGCCTTGAAGATGCTGCTGGCGGCTCTGTGTGAGGTACTGGAGCTGGAGCCAGCCCCTGCCCACTGCCCCAGGCACTGCTTGCAAGGATGTGCTCGAGCCCTCGCCATGTCATGGAGAACGCGTTCCAGACACAGCAGGAGCTGGAGCACATGCAGGAGAGGCCAGGGAATGCAGGCACCGGCCTGGGCAGTGCCTGCCTCGCACTAGCTGGTCTGCACTCCTTGCAGCCCTAAACAGGCCAGGAGGTGTGGCAGGCAGCTGAGCCCCTGCACAGCTCAGTGCAGAGCTGATGGGAGCGCTGAATGGCGATGGCCAACAGCAGCGCTCCCCAATGCGGGAGGTTACAGCCGGGGAGAAAGGGAGAGCTCTGCTGCTGTGGGCTGGTTTGAGCCATGTCCACAAAGGATGCATCCCGCTACACGCAAATCCTCTTGGGCTCCAGGTCCTGCTTTATGGGAGGGTCTCAGCACGGGGTGGGTTGTGCAGGAAGGGTCTGGCTGCCATCTCCAGCCAAGCGCCACTAACAGCTCCTGTCCCCTCTAGGGCAGCTCTTCTCCCCAGCAAGTATTGCACCCCTGCTACCCAAAGGGATACCAGGAGAACGTCACCGCAGCAGCCCTCTACGACAGTCCCTGTGTCCCCACGCCGAGCACAGGCAGCAGTGCCCAGGTCTTCACGGTGACGGGGACTGGAGACCCAGCAGCGTGCAAGACAGCCATCGAGAAGCTCTTCAACTTCAGCTGTGGGGTGCACAGGACGTGTGGGTTCAACGGCATTTATCAGCCCCCTGTGCGGGGACAGTTCTTCGTAAGGAGCCCTCCCTCCATGCGGTTGTGGCGCTGGTTGTGATGTTTCTGGGGGAGCAGAGTGTGGCAAAGGCCCAGGGGAAACTGCTGGCAAGAAAGTAGGAGAAATCTAGATAGCGCCAGTGATTACTGATAAGTTGTAAACTGTGGTCAATTCAGAAGTGCTCACTTAGGAGTCAATCTGATCCTGATCTCATAGGTGCTCAGTTCTCAAAGCTTCTCTAAATATTTCAATGTCGCGATCAGTCACCAGGGCTGATGGACAGGCAGAATCATGCCGTGCTACTCAGAGAGGTGGCTCTTGCTTAGGAACGCCTGCAAAGCTCATGGAGTGAAGCGAGTGGGAAGCAAGGAGCTAGTTGCTTTGCAAATCTATC
This sequence comes from Crypturellus undulatus, assembly GCA_013389825.1. Classification (NCBI taxonomy): domain Eukaryota; kingdom Metazoa; phylum Chordata; class Aves; order Tinamiformes; family Tinamidae; genus Crypturellus; species Crypturellus undulatus. Next base: position 202,866 of record VWPW01024000.1, read on the forward strand.
ACCTTTCCTCTTAAACACCCACAGGCCTTTTCTGGGCTTTATTACGACCTACACTTTCTGAACCTGACCAGTGGGCAGTCCTTGATGTCAGTCAATGACACCATCTGGGTCTTCTGCACCAAAGACTGGGAGCAGGTAAGATCCCCACCCAGGATCTATCAGATCCACATGTGTTTGACAGCTTTCATGGCCAGGCACAAAAACAGAGAGTTTTCAAAGGTGATCTGCAGCCCATCTTCCATTGTGTGCATGGACAACTGGAGGGACCCGGCAGGAGTACAGAGTTTCTCTCCAAATTCAGGAGCTCCCAGGACTTTGCGCCTAATTCCTCTACAGAACTGTTCCCCACAGTGCACAGAGCACTGCTCCACCCTGGCAGCTCCATCTTGCTCTTCTCTGTCTGCAGGTGCAGAAGGATTTCCCTGACGTGGACAAGGCCTATCTCCGTAATTACTGTGCAGTCAGCTCCTATGTTCTCACTCTCCTGCTGCAAGGCTACAAATTCAATGACAAGACATGGCCCAACATTCACTTCATCCAAAAGGTAGGAAATCTTGTAGCTGCAGCTACAACATGTTTTGTGCCATTAAATGGGTTGCATCCACCCTGTGACTCCTGGGTGAGGGGGCAGGGCATAACAAGGTGGCACAGTCCTCTGCCCGTTTTCATCTGGCAGGGCAGTGAGAAGCACATACTCTTGAGCAGCTCTTGAGTTATGCTCACAGGCACCTGTTGGGACATCTGTAGTTGAAAATTGCAGTCTGGAATTGTTTGTCTTGCTAATGGGATATTCACAACCCAGGGTGTGCGTGGGCTCTGTGGCAGTGTAGCAGGCTCCTGAAGTGCTATGGCAAAGGTATTCTCTAGGTCTCCACTTTGCCTGGTACTTTGCAATCCTTCATGTTCTTTTCTCTCCATCTGCCCAGGTCTCTAACACAGATGTGGGTTGGACTCTGGGATACATGCTCAATCTCACCAACATGATTCCCTTGGAGA
>VWPW01024005.1:0-43133 GCA_013389825.1 Crypturellus undulatus
TGAATCCCCTTTCAACAAAGTAAATAGAGGGGATAATTCTTCAGTCGTGATGCCCAAAAGGGGTCGTACCTAATTGATTGTTCCTAACAATTTTTGTAGATCATGAAGAGTGGTAACCTGGTCAACAATATGCAATGGTTATGGGAACACTTGTGAAGTAAAGAGTTTCCATCCTAAATACTTCCAAGGCTGCTCTGTCAGCACCTTTTCTGGGGCTATCTGTAACCCAAAGGTTTTTAATGATGATTCTAATTTAGCAAAAGCAGCGAACAGCACATTTTGTGTTTCAGCAACGAGGAGGATGTCGTCCATATAGTGATATAGGTAAATCTGTTTAAAAGATTGCCGTACTTCTTTTAACGCTGCATCCATGACTATCTGGCAAATTGTGGGGCTACTCATCATGCCTTGCGGTATAACAACCCAATGGTATTGTTGCATAGGTTTACTATTATTAATCGAAGGCACAGAAAATACAAAATGGGCACAATCATCAGGGTGTAAAAAAATTGTAAAAAACCAATCCTTTAAATCAATAACGAAAAGAGGCCAATCTTCTGGAATCATAGTTGGGTTAGGAACATCAGGCTATAGCGGCCCCATTGGGCTCATTACTGCATTTATAGCTCACAAATCTTGTAATAATCTCCATTTACCAGATTTTTTTGGAATGACAAATATAGGGGTGTTCCATGGACTAGTAGATGGTACTATGTGATCTAATGCCACCTGCTCCTGAGCTAACTTTTGCACCCATTCCAGCTGCTCTCCCTTCAATGGCCACTGATTGACCCAAACAGGCTTGTCCATTAGCCAGGTGAGTTTGAGTTGGGGCTGGACATCAGTGACCCTTTGTGAAAATTTGTCGTTAATGTGACATTCCACTGTGATAATAAATCTTGTCCCCAAAGATTGCAAGGTACTGCAAGAACATATGATTTTAATACAGCTTGTTTTTTGTCGGGGTCTTCCACTAACAAGATTTGCGCACTGTAGTGGAGTCTGTAACCCCCCGACCCCAGTGACTGCCACAGACACTTGCGTTAAAGGCCAGGTCGCTGGCCATTCATGTTGATTAAGAATAGAAATGTTGGTGCCAGTATCCACCAGTCCTGTAAATGGTTTACCATTGATCATAATCGTTAACATGGGTTGTCCTTGTAATACCTTCTGCGTCCAAAAAATACTTGGTGCCTTGTACTACCAAACGCTCCTTCTTGCCTTTGTTTATTGTCTGCCATGACAGCATGATACGGTAATAAAATCAACTGTGCAATACACTCCCCTTTTGGGATACTACAGGGAAGATTTGCAGTCCAGATCATTATTTTAATCTCTCCATGAAAATCAGAATCAATAACTCCAGGTAATATGAAAAGTACCTTGCAGTACCTTGCAATCTTAATTATTTTTACTTAATTTTTGTACTTAAATTTTTGAATCGTTCTGATCATCAGTTATTTACAACAGCAGCTGATCGCCAATTCAGGATGGTCCCTCCATTTGTGGCTCGACCAAAAGTATGGTATAAAGAATTTGGGGAATCGCAATGGACAAGTCCTGTAGAATTCATAACATGGGAAAGAGGATATGCATGTGTTCGTCTTCCCACAGGTCCCCGTTGGTTACCAGCGAAAAATGTAAAGCCTTACTTGACGACAGAGGAGTCACAGCCACAGGAGAATTCCAGCCCAGTTCAGGAGTTGAAAACCAACAGGTCGTTGGAGTGAATCATGAATCATTTCTAAACATTTGATGCAGTAGTAAATAGATGCGGTGATGTTTGCAGATTTATGCTTTTATGCATATTGATCTTAACCTATATAATTAATAATTTATGCTTTTATGTACATTGATCTTAACCTATATGATTAATATGGATACCCAATATGGAATATTATGGATGTTTGTATGTGTGATGAGTATACCTATAACCCCAGCACAAATTTACTGGGCTTATATCATTGATCCGCCATTATTTCGACCCCTGACATGGTGGGATGCATCCCCTCAAATTGGCAATAATGATACATTGTGGTCAGGTGGTCCTTGGGTCCCACCATCCATACAGAAAGAAAATTGGATGCAAGTAAATCAATCTATGTCCATATAACAGATTTGCCACCAGTATGTATCACTACGAACAATGAAGCAAGCATGTGACCTCAATATCATATGACAGCGGTGAAACAAGAAAAAGGAATTAATTTTACCATTGTCACCATCCCAGGATTATGAGAATCTAATGATTCTGTATATAACACATCGGGATACGAAGTCCCAAATTACCCTGGATACACATTACACAAATTACAGGATATACATACGCTGGTTTAGAAACCATGTTGATTGCAGTCCTCAAGAATCAGAAATTGTACAATTGCGGGGCAACAAACAGAATTTATTGACTGGGGACCTAATGGCATATTATGGAATGGAAATCATTCAGTCCTCTTTTTCATTAACACTAATCACTCTCGTTTGGCATAATGGGGGAATATCAGGGCCTCTTCTTAGCTTGAGATATAATGTGACCATGTCACCCACGCATGAAGCTTTATGGCATATGGCTTTACCCTTTTTTGAAAGAAACATTTCTCAATTATCGACTAATAGCAACCATTCTCAGGCTAATTTGACCCTTCTTCACACCCAGCAGGTTATGGTATGCACTTCACATCCATATGTCTTTATTAGCATCTAATCTGAGTATCACAAATTGTAATGCTTTGTTTTGTGTAACAAGTACCAATCCTATTTATGCTAGTTGTTTTACACATCAAAATATCACAATGAATAATATCTCTTACATAGTGCCTTTAAGATGACGGGCAGAGATTTGGGTTCCCGTCAATCTCACTAAGGAATGGGAAGGGGAAGGTAGCATAGGCCGCTTTTCAAGAAGACTTGGGAAAGAAATTGATAAAATTTGTAAACGACAGAAAACATTTTTAGGATAGTTGATTTTTTGTATAATTTCAGCAGTTATCCTCATCGCCACCTCAGTAGCTACCGCTGCCTTAGTAGAATCTGTACAAACAGCACATGAAGTAAGGGAAGCTCTAACAAATGTCACCCAGGAATTACAGGTCCAGGAAAGAATAGATGAGCAAATACTAGCGAGACTCGAGGCTGTAGAAGCAGCTGTGATATGGATAGGAGATCGACAAAACACCATGCAAACTCGAATGAAATTGCTTTGTGACTGGGAACATGTTCATACTGGGCTCTTTGTTACAGCATTAAAATGGAATAAAACAAGAAACAACTGGAGTCAAGTCAAGCAGCACTTACAAGGTGCTTTTGATTTAGCCTTAGAAGGGGATATCCAATTACTCCACTCACAGTTGCAAGATCAGCTTTCAAGTTTGAAAAAAACTGACACAAAAAAAACGTAATGGATGATCTAAGTAACAATTTGACATAGTTAAACGCGAAGACATGGCTCTCAGGTTTAAATTTGCGAATGTAGATTTTTGTAGCGATGGGCAGTTTTGTGGTCTTATGTCTCTTTTTAGTGTTGCAGTTTATGTGGGCCTTGATGAGAAGACTGCAAGAGGCTGAAGCTCGAATCATGGCAGCTCTTATTGTCAACGGTCTGGCTAAACAAAAAAGGGGGAGATGTGGGAGACAGTATAGCTTGAGACAGAACAGCGCTGTCCCATGACCTTGAAGGACCAGTGCATGCTGTTCCTCCCTTTGCCGTTCACATGCAAAACTTACTTTAGAGATTAGTTGGATATAGCACAGGGCTGACATTACTGCCATCAAGAAGGCCACGAATCCAAAGCTGATTGACTCTAGTAGCCATTGTGTTAGTAATAAGATATTCACTTGAGCAATAAAGGGATTCTGATTAAACACAGATTGGGGTCCGTGTAATCATTCACCACAGGGTTATTCCTCCCCAGGTGCAGGACCTTGCATTTACCCTTGTTGAACTTCATGAGGTTTCTCACTGCCCAGTTGTCCAGTCTGTCCAGGTCCCTCTGGATGGCAGTGCAGCCCTCTGGGGCATCAATTACTCCTCCCAGTTTGGTATCATCAGAAAACTTGCTGAGGGAGCACTCCCTTCATCCAGGTCATTGATGAATAAATTGAACAGGACTGGGCTGAGGACTGACCCCTGGGGGACATTGCTAACTATAGGCCTTCAACTAGACTCCACACCACTGATCACAACCCACTGAGATCTGCCATCCAGCCAGTTCTCAATCCACCTCACCTTCCACTCATCTAACCCACACTTCCGGAGCTTGCCCAGGAGGACGCTGTGAGGGACTGTGTCAAAAGCCTTGCTGAAGTCCAGATAGATGCCATCCACTGCTCTTCCGTCATCTACCCAGCTGGTCATGATTTCCCCTTGGTGAACCCATGCTGACTATTTCTGTGCACCTTCTTGTCCTCCATGTGCCTGAAGACAACAGCCAGGATGAGCTGCTCCATGACTTTTCCAGGGATGGAGGTGAGGCTGACTGGCCTGTATTTGCTGGGGTCCTCCCTCTTGACATTTTTGAAGACTGCCATGACATTGGGTTTCTTCCAGTCCTCAGGCGCCTCCCCTGTTCTTCAGGACCTTTCAAAGTTAATGAAGAGTGGTTTAGCAATAACATCCGCCAGCTCACACAGCACTCTCAGGTGCATCCCATCAGGGCCCATGGATTTGTGGATGTCAAGATTACCTAAGTGTTCTCTGACCCAATCTTCCTCTACCCAGGGCAAGCCTTCCTGTCTCCAGGCTTCTTCTCTTGTCTCTAGGATCTGGGATTCCAGAGGGCTGCCCTCGGTAAACACTGAAGCAAAGGGGGCATTCAGTAACTCTGATTTTTCTGTGTCTTTCGTAACCAGGGCATCCACCCCATTCACCAGCGGACCCGCTTTTTCCCTAATCTTCCTTTATTTCTTTTAGCCAGAGAGCTATATCATCAAAAACTAACAAAGAAGAATACACCTTGATAATCTAGCATGCTTTTGCATTGCTAGGAATTTTAAAGTAGTCTTTTACTCCCTTATTTAACTGAAAAATGCATACAATATTTCAGACCTTTGTCTATGTGTAATCTAAATCTAGCTTTAAAAATAATATTTCTTTACTACTCTTTCTACTTTTCCTACAGTCTGATACCTCAGAGGGAGAGAAGAAAAAGGAAGGTTTTACAGCAAATGCACTTAATGAAATTATGGTACTTTGAATCCTGTTACTTTTCTATACGAAACTGAACCTTTTCTCAACCTGTCTATAATCAGACCAGTCTGTGTTTTCTTTACAATTGATACTGCTTTGTTCTTGAATGCAGCAAAATTTGTTTTCTGTTTCTTTCTTTGAAGTATCATTGGCTTATTTTATCTTGTCAGAAATGTTTGTTTGAAACACTGGCTTTTGAAAATATATTTAACTTTTTTTCTTCAAATATATGTTTTATCATTTCAGTAGCCACTCCATCACAAGGGCTAGAAGAGTATTGTGTTAAATTTCAAGTAAGGAACCAGCATTGGAAGAGATGATTTGGGGGGAAGAAGGGACTTAATGCAATTAAGTAAAAAAAAAAAAGAAAAAGTTTTGGCTCAAGTTTTCAGCAAATATTAAACAGAAAATCTTGTCTATATTTATAAAAAGAAATGAACTGTCAACGTGCTTAATAAAGTTTCCTAATATGCTAAAAGCTTCCTCAAACAAAACCAATAAAATCTGTGAAATCTGTGTAAATTTAGACTCAGTTGTAAATACCAAATCTCTCTATTATAAAGAGGGCTTCCTGGTATATATGATGCATGCATATAAATTGTGATGGCAATCACTTAGTTGCTGACCACCAGAAGTAAAAAGAGGGTGGGAGGTTTTCAAATGTTTAAATCTGTGTTGTCCATTGAGATTGTGCTCAAGTCAGAGAGTGAAACTCATCTGCAAAGGCTTTATTCTTTTAGTGTCAATATTCTGTTAATTGTCTGTCCTTTCTTATTTTGCATGTAAAATGTTTATGAAGCTGTCATGTTGAGTATACAAAGTAATTATCATCCATCAAAGAGTGTTTTATTTTCAAGGGTTGTGTTTTCCTTTTTAAACCTAACTAAAAAAAAATAACTTGGTTTTAATATTAAAGGGTTTTTAGTTATTCACAACCAAGGGCTCTTTTAACTACTTGTAATTGCTTTAAATCTGATATGATTGTAAGGTGAAGGAAAAATAGTTTACCATCTAAAGCAGTGCTACCATGTTGAAATATCATTACTATTTATTTTCTTATTTACAAGTGTTTTAGCTGAAATCTTTACCATATCTAAAAGGTAAGAAATTTCCCCATTTTTTATTGGTATAAAACGAGAAAGATTTAATAAGATTCATCTCAGTCTTTGGCTTGCCCTTCCTCTGGTGCTGCTTTGATATGTAGAATTTCTGCTACATCTACAACATCACATTAAGTAAAATTAAGTTTGTATTAAAAAATGCACAAGAAACTAACTACAATAGCAAGTCTAGCTAAAACAAAATTGCATGTTTGGCATGAATGGGTTTCAGGATACCATTTCTACCAATGTCTATCTTACCAGAAACACATGAATGTCAACTAGCATTTTGTATTTGAATTCAAAAAAAAAAAAAAAAAAAAAAAAGGAAAAAGCTTTTAGAAGTACAATTATAAAGTGTGGGCATGGGTGAGGAAGTCCTTGGCTTCTAGCTCTTGAGTTCTGAAATACTATGTGCCAAAGCGAATGTGTGTGCAGCAACTGCTTTGGCAGTGCAGCATAGAGAGGCTGAAGTTAGTTAGTTATTTCTGCTGTCATAAGATAAGAGCTTTAGTTAAACTTATAATCTCTCTACTCAAAATCATAGGAGAGAAGAGTTTCCCTCGATCTCCTACTCAAGATATGATATACTCAAATGCTGTAGTATCTTGGGTCAAATTGCTGGCTTCCATCACAGCATCAGTAACTTGCACAGAAGTTAACTCCAGACCTTGTCCTTTTGCTCTAGTTAGATAATAGAGCAAGTACTGTAAAATTTGTGGACTCATGCATTAAATGGAAAAAAAAGTGAGTGATATTCAGCAGTTTGTTGCACTGTATTTTTTTATATTAATGGTTTGCAGACTTTGTTTTATGTAAACTCATATGCAGACTATCAAGATCTAAAATTTGACTAATCAGAACTGTTCTTGATTATTTTTAAATTTGTATTTCTCATCTTTTTTTTTTAACTTGGATTGAATGACAGAATGGAAGTTTATTTTGCTGAAGATTATTTTAAGATACTATCACAAGATAATATGAAGCTTTAAGTAGTTCATTATGCATTTGTCTCATTTGAAAATATTGGTGCATGGAGTTATTCCTCCCTAGGTGCAGGACCCTGCACTTGCCTTTGTTAAACTCCATGAGGTTCCTCTCCACCCAACTCTCCAGCCTGTCCAGGTCTCTTGGATGGCAACACAGCCCTCTGGGGTATCAACCACTCCTCCCAGTTTGGTATCATCAGCAAACTTGCTGAGGGTGCACTCATTCTTCAATGACCTGGCTGAAGGGACAGAGTGGAACAAGACTGGACCCAGTACTGACCCCTGGGGGACACCACTGGCCACAGGCCTCCAACTAGACTCTGCACCACTAAGCACAACCTTGAGCTCTGCTATTCATCTAGTTCTGTCCATTCATCTAACCCACACTTCCTTAGCTTGCCTATGAGGATGTTGTGAGAGAGAGTGTCGAAAGCCTTACTGAAGGCAACAAGGTAGACAACATTCACTGTTCTCCCCTCATCTCTCCAGCCAGTCATTCCATCATAGAATGTTATCAGGTTGGTTAAGCATGCCCTTAGTGAATCCCTGCTGAGTTCTCCTGATCACCTTGTCCTCCACATGCTTAGAAAGGACATCCAGGATGAGTTGTTCCATCACCTTTCAAGGGATGGAGGTGAGACTGACTAGCCTATAGTTTCCCAGGCCCTCCTTGTCCTTTTGGAAGGGTGGAGTGATATTGTCTTTCTCCCAGTCCTCATGCACCTCTCCTGTTCTCCATGATCTTTCAAAGATGGAGAGCAGCCTAGCAATAACATCTGCCAATTCCCCCAGTATTCGTGGGAACATCCCATCAGGGCCCATGGATTTTGGGGTGTTTACCTAAATGATCTCTAACCTGATTCTCCTCAAATAAGTGAAAGTCTTCCTTTCTCCAGATTTTCTCTGTGGTTTCTAGGGCCTTGGATTCCTGGGATTCCTTCGCAGTAAAGACTAGAGCAAAGAAGGTACTTAGTATCTCTGGTCTCTCTCTCTCTCTCTGTCACAAGGGCACCCACCCCATTCATCAGCAGGTCCACATTCTCCCTACTCTTCCCTTTGCTACTGATGTACTTAAAGAAGCCCCCACTCTTCACATCTTCAAGTAGTCCTCCTGTTTGTTAGTACCATGTCCAGCAGCACACCTCTCCTCATTGGCTCCTCCACCACCTGTGTCAAAAAGTTACCATAGTGCTCTGCAGGAACCTGCAGGTCTCCCATGAGAAAAAGGGCCTGTAATTGTGAGTATACTTCCAGCTGTGTTCTGGATGGGCTCGGGATTCGGCAATAATCACGCAAAACGAGGTGACTACATCAAGCATTTATTCAGGTGAAAACACATAAAAGCAGCAAAGTATGGATAATTATTCTTGAGATATAATACCTGCTGTCAGGATACCAAAATCGAACATCCTCTAGAGCTGGCAGATTAGAGAGGGAGTTGCTGACCAGCTCCCTTGGAGACAGCGTAGGCCTCAGCTCCCTTGGAGACAGCGTAGGCCTCGGTGTTAGAAGTTTCTCCTTCTCCCCGCCTCTCTTCACACTGTCCTCTTTATGCTCGGTGCATCCTGGCACATAGGGTCAGTACCACCCAGGGGGTGGACAAACTCTACCTTCAGTTACATAACCTTCCCTCCTGGGTGCATAGGCACGCATACCAGTAGGGAGTCCCAGCCCTCAGTCTGAGGGTCCTTCTTCCTCCTTCCCAGGTGTTTGACCTTCAAAACTAGTTTAGAGGATGTCTGCAGTTAAGTTGGCTACAAGCCCGGTCAAGCAGCCGCCTCTAACTGTTTTTGGAGGACGTCGTTTGTGAACCTGGCTGAGCATCTGCCTCCATGCCCCTTAACACTCAGCTCAGGCAGGCAAACATTTTCTTTCTCAAGATCTGGATTCTGTTTCACACAGGAGATTTTTTATGACCTTACAAATCATAAAAATTTCCACTTCCTGTACATGCCACTCTGTGATATGTAGAGGTCAATCAATCGTAGCCCATCACCCGAACAGATCATGTTTTTGCAGCAGTTTCAGCCATACCTCGTGTCAGCATCATTATGCAAGGGATCCAGCATATAATACAGATGAATATCATGAATAGAAATAATAGCACTAATAGCAGTTTCTGTAGCCATGGCCAACCCCACATCCATTGTCCAAAAGGATTCCAGTCATCATCCACTCTCAATTGATGAGTCAGATCCTGTAAGGTCCAAATCTGGGCATGTATAGATGTGGTGTCGTCGCTTCAAGTCATGCAGCACATGCCCCCTGCCTCCTCACACCTATGGCCATGCATAAGCAGAAGCATATCTGTCACAGCAAGGTTGCATGCTGAGCCGAGTCTACATCTACCAACAATGATGGCAAAGCTGTCATTGTAGCATTGCTGGAATTTGCTAGCCAGCATCCCAGTCTGCATAGTGTGGTCAATGCTTGTGCAGCAGCGATTCCCGGAGCCAATGCCTTCGAGCAATGATTTTCCTGCATCTCTCTGTCTCTTTTTTTTTTTTCCTTTTTTTTTGAACCACGGTCGCATGGGTCTGTAAAATGGTAAGTCGCCCTACTGTGCAGGGTGACTTAAGCAATCCGGCGGGCCTATAGGCGAGTTAGCATAAGCAATTTACAGGCAAGTCCTATGTACTTAGTAACAAGTTAATTACACTAAATGTCACTCATGCCAGCAGCAGGCCGCTTAGCCTACACTCACCTCCTAGATGGCTCTCAGAGAGAGAGATGGCCATCACTCACATCAAGGTCTGGCATGGCATGTGTCCCCACCACTCAACGCCTGATGGGTTGCAGCCAACAGCGGAGCTCAAGGTTCTTCTTGGTGGCGAACACAGAGGTCAAACCAGTCTTGCCCTTGACTATGGTAGGAGGCACTTAGGCTTTTCAGTTGGTCATCAAGATCAAGGTAGTGTCTCACTTGCCTCATGCAGTAGCAAGCTGTTATTATGGCAACACACACACAGATTCGCCTTAGTAATATAACTGCGACAGGATGAAGCAGTGCATTGAACACACCAGTCGCTGTGGGTGACCGGCCAAAGAAAATTTCCCATCAGTCGTGGCCTCCCATCTTCTTAATCCATTCCATGACCTGCTTTATCCTGTTGCCATCATGATGCCCAGTTATTAGGATCTTTTTAGCTTCTGCCTTAGCATTTTCAAACAGCTGTTGTAAATTTGCAAGTTCTAACAGTTCTTTTACAAGCGACAAGTCCATACCAATTAGGGTTGGGTTTATGCTATAACATAGGTTATAGTTTTTAATTAGCAACTGACTAGTAAACACTGATAACTTATACACAAAATCACAGCCTCTAATAACAACTACATTGTGAGCACATGCATTAGAGTCATTAAATGCAGTCAGGTTATAACTTTCATTATTTAGTATGTATTTACATGTTGTTCTAAAACACGCACATCCTTTCCCTACATAAGCTAATGCAGTTTTATTATTACTCTGAGGTTGATCCCAAAATGGCATCCGCCATCTTTGGTATCACAGCAAACATTGTTTGCCTTAAGTGCATCATCTTCAGGGGTGAGTGAATGGGGGTGGGTAGAGCACAGATAGACCTTCTCAATGGTGACATCCACCACGCTCAGTACATAGGCGATGACTGCGCTGAGGACCTGGTCATGGGTGAAGGTCGCAGGTCTCCACCATGCTTGAAGTTGTCATTCTTCCTCCGTGGCCGCATCCCACACGATTTTTCATATCTCAGTGGGGATGACTCCACTGTCTCCGTCTCTCAATATACCTGCAATGACACTCTGCACCCACATCTGGGCTTGGGTGCAACCAAGAGCGAGGGACACGTTATTTTGTTCAATTCTCAGTGCTTGCAGCACACCTAATGATCTCTACATGGAGTCTCTGGTCCTTCCGTGCCCCTCATACTGGAGCTTAGCCGTCGCTTCATTCTTGTATTCTATACTGAATCCAGCAATGCTACAATGACAGCTTTGCCATCATTGCTGGTAGAGGTAGACTCGGCTCAGCATGCAATCTTGCTGCGACACCTATGCTTCTGTTTATGCATGGCCACAGGTGTGAGGAGGCAGGGGGCATGTGCTGCATGCCTCTAAGTGACTACGCCACGTCTATGCATGCCCAGGTCCGGACGTTACAGGATCTGACTCATCAACTGAGAGTGGATGGTGATCGGACTTCATTTGGACAATGAACGTGGGGTTAACCATGGCTACAAAAACTGTTATTGGCGCTATTATTTCTATTCACGATATTATTATATGTTGTATCCCTTGCGTAATGATGCTGACATGAGGCATGCTTGAAACTGCTATGAAAACGTTATCTGTTTGGGTGCTTGGCTACAATAGATTGACCTCTACAGGTCACGGGGTGGCATGTATAGGAGGTGGGAATCGTTATGATTATTTATGATCTCTACAGATCATGGGGTGGCATGTATTGGAGATGGAAATTTCTATGACCTGTAGAGTCATAAAAAATTTACTGTGGGAAGCAGAGGCCAGACCTTGAGAGGGAAGATGTTTGCCTGCCTAGGCTGAGCGATAAGGAGCATGGATGCAGCTGCTCAGCCCGGTTCACAGGCAACCCCCTCCAAAAACCTGTTGAAGGCTGCCACTCGACTGGGCTCGTAGTCAGCTTAACCGCAGACGTCCTCCAAACTATCTTTGGAGGTCAAACACTGGGAAATGAGGAAGAAGAGGAGGAAGGCAGGACCCTCAGACTGAGGGCTAGGACCCCTGACTGGCATGCGCGCCTGCACACCCAGGGGGAAAGAGTTGCACAACTGAAGGCGGAGTTTGTCTGCCCCTCCCCCCCCCCCCCCCCCGGCCTGCCTCCTGGGTCCTACTGACCCTACGTGCCAGGATGCACCGGGCATAAAAAGAGGACAGTGAGGAGAAAGGCGAGGGGGAAGGAGAAACTCCTAACTCTGAGGCCTATGCTGTCTCCATGGGAGCCAGTCAGCAACTCTCTCTCTCTGATCTGCCAGCTCGAGGGAATGTTCGGGTCCCGTATAATGCCGGCAGGTATCACCTCATGAGTAGTTATCGATACTTTGCTGCTTTTATGTGCTTTCACCTGAATAAACTCTCGATGTAGTCACCTCGTTCTGGCTTGAATATTGCCAAATTCTGAGCCAATCCGGAACAGGGGGGCAGGGAAATGAATGGGGGAATGAATGGGAGGGTGGATGGCTGTTGCACCTTGTGAAGACACGGACTTACTCTGGGATGCAGAGTGAGACAACTTTATTTTCAAACCAGCTTCTTTTATACTCTCTTAACACAAGTGTTGCTAAAATTACAACTGGTCAGTATCTTGCCAGCCGTGCAGTTGTCGTTATCTTCTTTTCCTTGCTTTGTTCCTCATCTGCTGACAAGACATTCTATATGCGGTTGTAGTCCTCCTCCTTTTCCTGCTTTGCTCTTTGCTGATAAGGCATTCTTCCTTGCAGTTAATTGTTTACTAACAAAGCATCCAGTACTATTGTCTCTGAAGCAGGCCTCCACAGATCGGGGCGGGTTGCCTTATTTTTTGAGAAATCCTGTGTTCGCCATCTCGGGGATTATTGTGATTCTTGGCCCCTCCATTTCAACGCGGTCTCCCAATCTTCCTTTTCCTCCGGAACATCTGATCCGCTCACAGCAGGGGGGTGCTTAATTTTTGAGAAATCCTCCCTTGGGATCCCCTTCAAGTATTCCTCTACGGTTTAATATCAACCCTTCCCTAGCAGGGAAGAGACTAGAGTTCGCTCCAGATTCATATACTACAGTAAAGGGGGCTACTGCACAATTCACACAGGGTATCTTCTTTCTCAAGGTCTGGATTCTGTTTCACACAGGAGATTTTTTTTATAATCTTACAGATCATAAGAATTTCCACCTCCTGTACAAGCTGTCTGCAGAAGGCTTCATCCACTTCCTCTTCCCGATCAGGTGGGCTGTAGCAAACGCTCACAACAGTGTCACCCATATTAGCCTGCCCTTTAATCCTTTCCCTAAGCTTTTGACCTGCTCATCATTCACCCCTAGGCAGAGCTCCAAATGTTCCAGTTGCTCTCACATAAAGAGCAACTCTACCCCCTTCCCCTACCTGACTTGTCTTTTCTAAAGAGTCTCTAGTCATCCATGGCAGCATTCCAGTCATGCAAGCCATCCCTACCATGTCTCTGTAATTGCAATGAGAGCATGGCCCTGTGACCACACACAGATCTTTAATTTTTCTTGCTTAACCCCCATGCTGCATACATTGGCGTACAGGCATTTCATGGAGGTAACTGAGCATGCAGGTTTCCCAGGAGGGGTACAAGAGGACCCTCCATAGTCATGTCTTGTGCATACTTCCTTGGCTGCACATTCTTGTTGTTGTGTTAGGGCCAAATTTCAAGCCGCAAGCGGGACAAACACGGAGAGGCTCAGGTAAGCAGGATACCCTTTATTACCAGCTAGCTGGGGCCCAAGGCTCACCCGTGACAGGGAATCTTGCCAAGGACCCCGTCATTGCCGCACGTTCGGTTTTTATACATTTCAGAGGCGTGGTTACATATGATAAGGGGATACATCTATGGGTGGTCTTTGGACAGAATTTTCCAGTCTGCCGAGGTGAGGGCTCGTTCCAGGAAGTTCTCGGGTGCGGTGGGGGTAGTTTGTATGCTGAGTCATGCTGAGTCATGCTGAGTCATGCTGAGTCATGCTGAGTCATGCTGAGTCATGCTGAGTCATGCTGAGTCTTAAGGTTCTGTTCCCACAGTTGGGAGTTACTAGTTGTAACTAAAACACTGTAGAGACAGCAAATGTAGAATACTGATATTTATACTGGCTACTCAAGCAGGGAGAGCAAAACCATTATTTAAATCCTTCAGGGCTAGTTTGTCTCAAATATACTGCATCACACACTTGGCAGCACTGAAGTTGCTCTCAAGGCTCAATCATCTGCAATATTTGTTGCATTTATGTTCAGAAAGTTATTTGCCTGAAGACAAATGAAATTCATCTGAAGATTTAAAAAATTAAGTAATATAGTCTAAGCATAGCAGTTGCTGCTTCTTTCAAAGTCTAGTGACAGTAAGCCAGTGTTATATTATTTTCAAACCCTATATAAAATTTATATGAGTGTAAATGTATACACATGTGTATGTGTGCATAAGTCCCTGTGAAAATTCAAGGGGGAAAAGTACAAATGGCTTCAGCATCAGATCTTGAGGGCATAAGCATTCCAGGGATGTGGCTTTTGTTCTTTCAAACCCCAAAGGCTGTGCCTAACCCCTAGTTCTGTATTTGCATCTAAAAAGTGAAACAGCTGAAAGATCACCTCCCATGGCTGCTTCAGTGGTTCTAATAGCTTAATATCCCTATTTATCAAGTAATTATTTTCCCCTCACAGGTCATTTTACTAGTCTTTTTATCTTTATACATTTAACAGTCCTCCTCTACTTTCCTTGAAAGGTAGCCTCATAAGATTTTTTTCTATATAAGTTTAGGGTAGCTTACTTTAGGCTAACACACAAAACTGAAATGGAGTTGTCTTTCTCAGGTGACTAGAGTAATTGTTACAGCAGAATACCTTGTAGTGTATTAAGGAATAGCATGACTGACATCAATATCAATATTTTCTTCTATCAATAATTTCTTCTCTATATTTTGATAATATCAATTAGGGAAACTCTCAGGGCATACTTAAGTCTGACAGTCTGGGGGGGGGGGGGGGGGGGGGGGGGGGGGGGGGGAAAGCACACCTAGCTGTTCTAGGACACACTGGGTTGAACAAGGAGTAACCGACTATCCTAAATCTCAGTCCCGACAAGTTTCTCCTAAACAAAATACCAGCCCACTTTTTGCCCCTCCACTAAGCAAGAGGTTTTTAAACAACTTGCTGACCAAATTGCTTACTCTAAAGCAGTTGTCAAAATGCATCTGTAAAGCACTCCTCAAAAATCTAATGGCATTCTGTAAACCCCACCACTACACACACATACAGACAAACAAAACAACCACACCCACACATCACCACACCCCTCAAAATACACACATTCCCTCTCTCACTGTCTTGCTTGCTCTCCAGATCTGTCTCTCGCTCTCCAGATGTGTCTTGCTGTGCCTTTCTTGCTGTGTCTCTCTTGCTCTCTCCTGGTATGTCTGTGGCTCTCTATCTTGCTCTTTTGCTGTGCCTGTCTCTCTCCTTCACAATGTCTCTCTTACTCAGTTTTTGAGACTTGCTATGTTTGTGTCTCTCGCTATATCTCTCACTATTTTTCCTCATTTCTGTTTTTCACTATCTCTTGCTCTCTTGCTGTGGCTCTCTTCCTCTCTCATTTTGTCTCTGTCACTGTGTCTTTTGGTCTTCCTGTTTCTCTCTTGCTGTGTCTGTCTCACCCTCTTGATGCATCTCTCACTGTTTTTCCTCACTTTGCTCATCTTCTGCTCTCGCTGTGTCTGTCTCATGCTCTTGCTCTCTCGCTTTGTCTCACACTCTTACTCTCTGCCTCTCTCTGTATATCTCAGTATTTCTCTCTTGCTTTGCCCCATCACTTTCTCTCACTCTTCTCACTGTCTCTTACTGTGTATCCCCCAAAACACACACATAAAAAGGAAAACCCCCAAGACACACACACCCTCAAAACAACTCCCCAAAACACACACAAATCACCCCCAAACCACAACCCAAAAATATGAACCCCCCAACACACACAACCCAAAACACACCCACCCCATCAGAACTATATAAGACCAAGTCTGAACAGTATGCTGAAATACAGTCAAAGTAACACTTGAAAGGCCACTTGAGGAAACAAGCAATAATTAAAGTATGCATTTACAACAGGAAAACCCTGAGGCTTTCCAGTCCTCTATGAGTCCAAATATAAAGGCTCTCAGGCTTCAGAAGACTAAGAACACTACTCATTGCTCATCACATTGGGTTCTTAGAATAGTGAGCACCATTAAAAAAAATTAATAAAATAACAAGAGCATATAAAATATGCAAGAGCATATAATGGTGCAGTCAAAACTCTCCTGCATGACAACAGCCATCAGATTGTCCATTACCCTCTTCATCACCATCACCCCATCAGGCTTCTGCCACTGAGGCAGCTCCTGGAAATGCCACTGTGCAAGACTAAACCAACCCAGGTGGCAGAGACAAGATGGCATAAAAACTGGTGCACTGCAGCACACCTCCCCTTACCCCCTTTTGAACCTCAGCAGCCAATGGGCACACAACAGCTCCCAGCCACCCAGAGCTACCACCTACCAACACTACAGATCCCACCTGCAACCAACCAATGCAAAACAATATCAAGCACAAACAACCAATCCAAGCACTGGTCTCCACCCTGCCCCTGAGGTGGAGCTGTAACCAATTAGCATGTAACACCCTGTATATTCAGTAATACTCAGTAATGACCCAGATGGGTGTTGAGCTGCCTGAGTGCATGCTAATTAATGATTCTATGAATTATTCACCTGACACTCACTGCCTTACTCTGCCTCTGCAACAGCTAGCTGTTGTGGTTCACTGTGCTTCCTAAAGGTGATGGTGCCAGCAGATATGAGGCAATTGCAGTGCATTAATAGATTATTTTTTTCTTAACAAAGCAATCCCAGGAGACTGGCAAATGCACAGAGATGAGGACACGCTATCATTACTCTTTTATTTTTATTTTTAATTTCCTTTTTACTTAAAGGATGGTTGAAAGAAGCAGAGGAAAGTAGAGTGAATCAAACTCCTTAGACTTAAAAAAAAAAAAAAAAAAANAAAATAAAAAAAAAAAAAAAAAAAAAAAAAAAAAGCTGATCAAAGTCTGGAAGCCTTAACCCAGTAGTAAGAGTTCAGTGATGAAGCTAAGCTGAAGCATGTAAAAGCAGGGCTTTTTGTAAGTAGGAGTATTATGCATGCAGCAACTAAGAATAAATACTAAACTTGCCCCCTCTTGAACCTTTTCTCATGGGTCAGGTTTCTACAAATAAGGCTATGGAGGCATGAATACAGGCACTCCAGTGCCTTTTGCTTCAATTTGCAGTGCCTTTTGCTTCAATTTGCAACACTGATGATATAATGCAGACATTTGAGAGCACCCGTGCCTTACTGAAGGGGACTGGGTTTACTCTGATAATAAGCAGGTGGGCAAATAACTTCATTTCTGTTCTTATTTTCCCAAATTGTCTATATATTTATAGATGCATTTCAGTCTAGGCTATTCAGTAATAGCTTAGAATTTGTCATCATCGTATGACTCTAACCAACAGTCTTTGGATACAATCTGCCTCTTAATGGGTAGCTTTAATTAAAGAAAAAGCATATTGGACATGGACTCTAAGAGCAGCTCAGCCTTAGGTAGCTAGTACACTTGCACAGACTAGTCTGGCATTTCCAAAAACTTTGCGAGTTCTCTTTTCTGCTTACAAAAACTGCAATGTTAATAAAACTCAAGGATCTCAAAGAGTATGTGTAATAAGACTTTGAACAGCTGAGCAACTTAAAATGCAGCACTATAGTGAGACATGTATGTTTTATAATTTAATTTGAAGAGATGTTATGCTCAGTAACAATATTGAAAGAAACTTCTCAATTGTCATTATAATTGTCATTATAATAAAGAGTGTCACCACTAAAGAATGATCTTATAGTAACTACTATTCTTCCACTGCCTTCACAAAAATAAATGACAATATATCATCATGGCCATGCTTACCTCATTCTGTTTCCTTCTGCCTCTGGAACACTTAGTAGCTGGCCTCAAGTGAACTAATAACATAACCAACTGTATTATCTTAAAAGCACAGCTGATTTAATATAAAGCAGAATGTGGAAAATGTAATTATAAACACATAAATAAGAGATATTATGACTATTACTAAATCATTGGATAAACTCATATTACAAAATATATTAAAGTTACTTACAGTATGGTTAAGTATTTGTTTTATCTGCCTAAAGGCCATCACCATCTCAAAGCTTTCTGGTTAGAACTTAGTATTATCACTAGAAATATTTGAATCATGCCCAAAAGAGACAAAGTACATTCTTCTCTCTTCCTTTATTATGTATATCTATTCTGTTTCACTTCAACTGATAAATGCAGCTTTTAATGACCTAGGACAGAGCTTGTTGTCCTATTTTTTTTTTTATTTTTATTCTAAAAGATTTTATTGTCCTTGAAGTCCTGAATTATAATACTATTTTTGAGTCTAAATAGCCTGATAGAACATAGGTACTTTTCACTGTTTTCTTTCAACTTCTTCCTCCCTTTCACTGTTTCCCTGACCTCATGAATAATAAAAGGTAGACTTTGTTGGAATATTAAATAGGATTTGATCTGATGGCAGGCTGCATAATATTTAATTACCTTGTGTGACCAACAGCAAGACAGGCAAGAGAGGGTCAGATACCAGCAGAGAGAGACGCTCACAGCTTAAATGGGGCAGATTAATGAAGGGCTTGCACTACGACCTGCACAGGGAGCCCCGGAAAGCGCATGGAGGGGTCGCCAATGGGAAGCTGCTGGAGGCATGGGTTGGGCGCCCAGGCGGGACTCAATTAGTTGTTTATGAGGGCCCCTTAAACTTACTAGAGCTATTTCCTTAGCTCCGCTGCACTAACCTTGAGTAGCTACTGCCTGGGGAGCAGCTAGACATCATAAAGAATCAGTGTATCATCAAAATAATATCTAGAGTAAACATTTAATACATTAAATACTATAACTCAGATAATTATTTGAAAATTGTTTTTATAAAAAGTTAAATGATCTATTAAAGCTTAACATATATGACTGCATATACTCAAGGGCAGTGCATTTTAAGCTCTTTATGCTATGCACATTCTGTGTGCACATTCTCTCTTTTTCCTCTTCCTATTCTTGACAGTAGGATTTGGACAAAGAGGCTGCTCCTCTCACATTGGTAATTGTTACTATTCCATGAAACACTATTGCTCAGAGTAGCTACAATATCAGAAATGATCCTTCTCTTTCGTTGTCTCTATTAATTCACATAGCAAATATCCATTATTTGACCAAAAAAAAAAAAAAAAAGAACAGCCATGTAAAA
Source organism: Crypturellus undulatus (assembly GCA_013389825.1). NCBI lineage: Eukaryota > Metazoa > Chordata > Aves > Tinamiformes > Tinamidae > Crypturellus > Crypturellus undulatus. The sequence goes on from VWPW01024005.1 coordinate 19,320, forward strand.
AAAATTAATCTACAGCCTGGCCCTTGAATGTTATTACAAAATTTAACACATACATTGAGGTAGCATAGAATAATTATGGAGCTATTTAGTTACTCAGTACTGTCTTTACTGCCTTATATCAATTAACACTATACTGAACACTAATGTTAATTCCATCAGTAACTGGAGTTTCTAAGCAACCACCTGTGCTACTTGAAGCACCGATGGCTTTGGAAAAATATGAACGGATTTCACAGTTTGGTTTTGGGGTGCAATTATTTTAATAAATCAGCCAGTTTTGCCCAAATGTATTTTAAAATATTGTTCTGTACTACCACTTCACTGCAATATTATTTTCTTTCAGGAAGGTTCTTCCCCAGAGTATGTTTAGACCTGAAGCCTTCAAGTGTGACAAAGCCAAGTATATGGAGACCTCTGTAGTCATGCCGGTAATGAAAGTTAAAGGCTGTCATGTTTTCTTTCTGACCTGTTAAGTAATTGTCATAGTAGCGGTAGGATTGTAACAAGCAATACTGAGTTTCACAAGCTGGGGTATTGCTGTTATGAACAAGAATTTATCTAAGCAGTATTTTTTTTTTAAATTAGTTTAGAAAAGGGTAGCTGTGTCAAACTGAATTGTCAATAATGAAAGTCTACCTATCTCTAGGTAGGTACTGAGTCCAGTACTAGTATCTACATTGTAAGAGGATCTGGTAGGAATTTCCTATTTAGCTGGAAGAGGTTTAGTTAGTAATCACACACTGTAAATTTGCTACCCCTGCATTTTCCTGTTCCTGTCAACAGTGTGGTTGCTAATACTCTTATAGAGCAGCATACAAACTACAGAGAACAAATTTGAGCAGAGAAAGAAACTTTCATTAGTTTTACTGCTTCTTGGCTTCCTTATGCCTTTGACAGTTGTAATGAAAACCCCTGCGAGAGACCTGGCGAGAAGCCAGTGGCTGTCAGAGGATGCGGTAGCAGCCCCAGCGTGTGCTGCTGCACACTAACCAAGTTTCTGTCGGGGCCAGGTACACAGACTCCGCTTTGTCCACAAGGTCCAGCTGCTCTCCCGGCAGTAGCTACTCAAGGTTAGCGCAGCAGAGATGAGGAAATAGCTCTAGTAGGTTTAAGGAGACCTCAGAAACAACACGTGGAGTCCCGCCTGGGCACCTGAACTGTGCTTCCAGCAGCCTCCCATCAGCAACTCCTACACATGCTTGAGGCTCTCTGTGCAGTCGGTAGCGCAAGCCCTTCATTAATCTGCCCTGTTTAAGCCCTCACAAGCCACGAGCGCCTCTCTGTCAGTATCCGACCCTCTCTGACCTACCTTGCAGTCACAAGAGTAGAATCAGAATTTAGCTACTAATGTAAGCAATATGACCTACTTATTTCATAATTTGTACCTATTCAGTACAACTTGCTATGATGATAAGGCAAAAAGTATGTTATTTTACTATTACTAGTTACTTTCATGTTAAAAGGTCTGAACGAAACACCAAAAGAAATACTCTCCTATATTACATTAGTGAACTCTGTTTAACAAAATGCAAAAACATCGCATAAGATAAATGAAGTATTGCTGTATCTGATAAAGCAAAAACATTTTTTTTTAAATTTCCAGTAATCACATTTTAAAATGATTTAGTAAATGAGGCACAACAGCTAGTTTGAAATTTAGAAGTCAAACACACAACTGATCTTTCAGGTTTTTAACCAGATAAAGGTAAATCAATCTATTCCACTGCATTTCCAAATTATTCCTCTTTATCACCAAATCTTTCACTATTCGGACACCTTTCTTTTATTCAGGTAGATCAAGTAAAAGCTGTTATAGATCCCATTTTCCTGTGCTTGTAGGAGGCTTGCATCCACGTGGAACTGTAATCTCTCTTCTGGAGTGCAACAGTTTTCACCAACAGATTGCAGAGTTGAACTGGGTCTTAGTTTCAAACAATGTGAACTACAAATTTAGATGCACAAATACCATGTTAGTAATTACAGCATAAATAACTAGACAGCTGTACTAAATTGAAAACAGCAGGATACTAAAATTACTTTTAGAAACTTTGGATAAAACACATAAATCTCAAAAACTTGCTCATTCCCATGGATGTATTTGGGTTCATGAAGTGATGGAAATTTAGGGATTCATACAGCTATTTGGCATTCAGCTCCTACTGATTTCAGAAATGTTTGGAAATTATACCTTAGTCAACTGTAGCATGTTGGTATAGGTCAGACTGTCTAGCTGGAAGTAGAGGGCAGACTGTCTAGCTGGAAGCTTGTAAAACAGTCCTGTATGTGTCTGATATGAGAAACCCCAGAAGAGAATGCACCCAAGGACATGTTTTCGCTGTTGTTGCTGGAAAATACAGACAAAACAGCAGATGTTCCTGGGATATCATGAGAGGATATGGACAAAACAGCAAAGACCGGTTGAAGACGAAGATAAGGACCACCATATCTTCAAGGAACTGTCTGGGGAACTGGGCAGTAGGACCAAAACAGGGCCTCTGAGCCAGAATGGGGCCATATATGGAAGTGAGTTCTGGGATGACATCAAGTAGACACAGCGAGACGACCACCAGGGGGTCTCAAAAGCCCACCAGAGACCACCAAAGGGACAGAGGGTGCACGCGCACGAGGGTGGGGTATATTATAATTAGTTCCAGGAAATAGAATGAATATGTATGATCATTCCTAGAGTTTAATGCATATGTAGATAATAGAGAAATAAAAGTTTTAGCAAGCACACCTTAGGGTGTGCATGATAGGTGGAGCTATCCCCTGTGCACCCAGCGCTGCAATAAAGCGAATGCCTGCCTCTTAATACTACATTGGTGTTAAGAGGTTTATTCGCATTTTCGGTAACATATGGACCACATACAACCACCCATCACAAAACAGCATCACTCACTATAGCACAACGACCAGACGAGGCTAATGCAGATTATTTTAATAGAGGGAAAGCAGATTTGGTAATGTTAAGCGCTTTATCGTGGCAGCTTAACCACGAAACATGCATTTTCCCTTGTGCTCCGGCCACTGTCAGCTCTGCTCTGTGAGGAGACAGCATCCGCCACAGGTCCCGCGCCACAGCACTTCTTCACTGGGCGCGTCTCCCCCACCCCGACTTCCTTCAAATGCCCCCAGCCGTCATGTATGGCCCTTAGCCTCTCCCCATCGCTGGGGATGAAGATGCAATAGAAAAAGGTTTCCTCTGACAAAGTGCACGAACCCACGCAAACACTTAAGATTTCCCTCCGTTCCGCCCGCCCGCCCCCCCCCCCCTTCTTGTGGTGGGCAGGCGTGCGGGCCCCCTGCGGGGGCCAATCAGCAGCCAGGCAGCGCCTCCTGAGAGGAAGTGGAAGATAGGTGAGGCGGCCTTCCGCAGCTCCCAAGCCCAATCAGTTTCGAATTCTGACGGTCAGACAGGGCTCTGACCAATAGGGCGACAGGAGTGAAATCTAGGCCCGCCCCCATGGGCGTGGACTCTCCTTTCTTTCCGCGTGATTGGTTAGAGGAAACTGCCGTTGCATGACGTTAGCACCGGGTTTGATGATTGGTGACGCCCAGGCGCGAACTGTAACGCGGGAAAAGCTGGGACTTGGCCTAGGCTGTGAGTGCAGAGATGTTGATGCAGTAAGGGGCTTTCCTTGGGTGTCATCGGGAGCTGAGGCTGTTTCGCAAAGCTACGTAGAGGTTGCAGCTGCTTCGTCCTTGCTATGGCTGGTGGCTGCTGCTGACTTTGCAGATCGGCTCGGTAGTGGCTAGGGAGAGGGCAGGCACTGAGACCCTGCAAGAAGCCGCCATCCCCAGCGATGAGTGATTGAATCAGCTCTGGAGGGTGGCAGGCGGTGGCAGGATCCCCTTGCCTGACATCTCCCTGGCACGGGCGCAAAAAGCGGGACTGCGCTGCTGCGGAGCTTACGCTCCCCCCTCCCCCCCACATTGTACTGGTGCCCGTGAAGGGGTAGCCATGGCGGAGCGGCCATCACCAGTGCCTCCGGTGATTTTTTGCCAGGACTCCCCGAAGCGTGTCCTGGTGTCTGTTATCAAAACTACCCCGATCAAGCCTTCTTCCCGAGGCGGCAGCAAGGAGCCGGAGCTCATCCCCACCAGCCCTGGCTTCAGTGACTTCATGGTGTACCCCTGGCGCTGGGGCGAGAACGCGCACAATGTGACCCTCAGCTCCAAGGGGCCTGCTGCTGCTGCCTCGTTCACCCCGCTGCCCCGGGGCAGCGCAGCCGGAGCCTCCGGCGGGGAGGACGAAGAGGCGGGCAGCCCAGATAGCAGTAGCGGCAACAGCAGCCACCTAAAGGTGAGTACGGTGGGGCCAGGTGCAACAAGGGGAACTGGGTGGCTGGGCGCGGCAACTGACTGTGTGTGTGTGTCTGGCGGGGGGGGGGGTGAAGGAGGGGGAGAAGAATATGGAGTTAAAGGGAAGGCCTGTGTGCTGAGCCTTCTTTTTTGCACTCAACTCTTTCCGGAGACTTAATGTGAGGTCATTTCCAGGTGCTGTGCGCGCTTTCTGGTGATGTTACAGGTGGGGCGAGTGATCCTTCGCGGCTCGAGTGCGGCTTGGCGGGGGGAAAAGGGTGCGGTGATCTGCGGCAGTGCATTCTCGGAGGGTAATAGTGTACTTAACAAAGGATGAGAAATAGTTTCATTGTGTTACCGTCCCTTCTCCTCAGAAGGAGGCAGTGGTGCTGGGGCTGTGTGTCTTGGTCCTGTTCATGCTGTTTTTACCAGTCTATGAAACATAGTTGGGCCGCACTGGGGTAGGGCTTGTTTTTAGTGTCAAAATCCCTAGTTGCTCTAGTTAACTCCAAACAGCATGACAACTGAAGGTACTGCCTTCAAAGGCACGTGTTGCGGGGAGAAAACTTTAAAAGCTAGTACTACTATCTGGGGACTCCTTTGAGTCTGATTTTTTTTTTTGGAAAAATCTCTGTTAAGTCTTTGCAAAATAATATTTTAGGATAATCCTAGATATTTGTTTCTGTGGCAAGGTGTCTCATCAAAAAAGCTTGTCTTCTGTGTATTATTTTAGAAGGATCTTTAATTTTTGGAACTTATATAAGAATATTTGTATTGCCTTATGTTTTTCAGAAAATCTATTTAAGTTGTGTCACTGAATTTGGCTTTTTCCTATTGGTGATAGGCTAGTTGTTTTAAAAATACATGATTGCTTGGATGTCTAATAAACCTTTTTTAAAAACTAAACTGTGAGAATTCTTATGCCGCTCTTGAATTGGTAACTTATGATTTCCTGCAGGGAAAGCTGTTGTTGCCTATCTACCTATATTATATATATATCTATTTGAATTTACTTACACAAAGGAGCACGATATTTTAGTTTCTTAATTATTTTAATGCAGGATGGGATAAGACGTGGCCGACCAAGAGCAGACACAGTTCGTGACCTAATAAATGAAGGAGAGCATTCTTCTAGCAGAATACGTTGTAATATCTGCAACAGGGTATTTCCGCGAGAAAAATCACTGCAAGCACACAAACGAACTCATACTGGTAAGTGAAGAGATTAAAAGGAAGATGTGACTAGCTCACATAACTTGCAAAGAGCCTAGGAAGGGTGGGGGGACCTCAACTAGTTAATATTTTAGCATAACCATTAAATTAATCATACTCTTCTCCAAGGGATGTTAGTACAATCAGGGTGGGGGGAAAAAAGTCTTTGTATAGCTTTTGTCAAGTGGGTAACTGTAGCAGCAAACTGGGTTAAGGCAAATAGTGTAAAATATTTTTATCTGCTATTGTGAGAGATTTACTTACTAAGAGGAAAAACCTTTCTGAAGCTTGGTGTTATACACTTGACAGTATTTTTCGTTCTGACTGAATGTTCCATGTTAGTGAGAGCCATTTTCCTGCATGTTTGCATAGATTTTGCACAGTAATTGAAAAGTATCTGTAAGAGGAGGGAACATATCTTTAAAAAGTAACTGTCAACTTGGACAATGTAATACCTTTAAAGTATGACTTAAATGTTGAGAAAAGGCTTCACATGCTTAAAATCACTGTCTTCCCTTACCATTTCCTTATTTAGAATTTATTTTCTGGGATGGGGATAGTTGCTTTAATTTCCTGAACTGTAAATATAAATCATCTCTGGAAGGCAAATCATAGTCCAAATAAAATGCAGTATCAACTCGCACAATGTCCAGTTGAGCTTGAACTGAAAGGGAGATTTTTTTTTTAATACCCAATACATTTTTTTTTTTTCTAACAAGTATTTTTATTTTGTTGCAATAAAGTGCAAACTATTGTAGAGTGTGTGTGTGTGTGTGAGAGAGAGAGAGAGAGAGAGAGAGAGAGAGACTGACTGACTGACTGACTGACTTATGGTCTTTTTTGACTGAAATAAGACAAGACTATGTATACTAATGCTAAAGGCTAGTTTCTTCATGTTTTCTCATCAAAAGATATTTTTATTTCACTTGAGTGAATTACATGTTGAAACACGGGCTATTTAATTGAGCGGAATTCACCCTGGTGTTACTCTGCTAACTTAGTAAGTTAACATTGCCCTTTTTTAGTTGCCCTTTCTGAAGAGTGGTGGCATGGGAAGATCTTTGCAAGCATATACCACGTTATACCTTCTTGAGAGACAGTGAAGAAATACCTGTTCTCTCTGTTCTTCCCATTTGTGTTGTTATAGTTTGCATAGGGAAGTCCTCCTTGAGGGTTGATTGGGCCTAAGAGAGCTTTCCTAGCTTGAGTCTGGAATTAAGTTTCTCTTTCTACCTCTGTTTATCCATTACAGTGTGTATTTTTTTTTTTTAAGTTCAGCTTATGTAAATGATAAAATGTATCTGGTTATAACTTGAATTATATCACTTTTGTCGTTGTTGTTGTTCTAGCTATAGGTTGTCCGTTCTTCTCAGAGAAGGGACAAAAGTGAGGCCTATGATTTTCTGCATTGCCCTCAGCACATCCTTTTTATGCCTTCTGTGGTTATCTTCTACTTCAACCTACCAGAAGCTGACTTTGAGTGTAGATCTACTATTGAAGTTAGAGATTTAATCTGTTTGCTTATTTCACTTTACATATTTTTTGCTCTACATGTGCTTATTTTCATGGGACAAAGCTTAGGTAGTAGTGTGCAAGAGGCTTAAATTGGAAAATATAATAGGGCAAACGTTTTATTTCTCTGGAAAAATCCAGTGCCATTTAATATGTACTTTGCCATAAATAACCATTTGAGATAAAAGTGAATCTCTGCTGTCTGGTATATTAAGACTTTTTGAGTAGATGTGAATATCTGAGAGAGTAAAAGGAGAGCTTGCTTGTGTTAAGTCTCAAGCCAGCGACCACCATGGGATACTATGACTCTTCTTTTATATTCAACTATCATAAATCTGTCTGTTATTTAAGGTGAGAGGCCTTATTTGTGTGACTATCCAGATTGCGGGAAAGCCTTTGTTCAGAGTGGGCAACTCAAAACTCACCAGCGTCTTCACACAGGGGAAAAGCCTTTTGTCTGCTCAGAGAATGGTGAGTCACAGAGAGTAACTTACACTAGAAGCTTTGGATCTTAACTTTGGAGCAGCATTTAAGGAAGGGAGGAGCTATAAAATCTGTGCATGATTGTGGAAGCATTGAAGAGCAGGGGCTCGAGGTTTAGAACCAGAAGCATTTTATTGTTGTTGTTAACACATATATATTCCCCGAGCATGAACTGTCCACGTGCTCCCTCCCCCTGCCTCCAGCCAATTCCTTGACTCTATTGTTATCTGGGTCTAATCCTGCTACCGGTCAGCAGGTAACCAACCAGAGACCGTTGCGTCCAGCCTGTGTTTCAGCTTTCTCTGTCTGCTAATCTGTTATTCAGCACATTCCTAACTTCGCCCAGTTTCCCCCATCTCCCCCTTTTTTGTTTTCTAGCACCAGGCGTAGTTAAGGAGGCGTAGTTAAGGACCCAAAACGCAATAGCCAAGGAATTGGCTTTGGCAATGCTGTAAAACCTCCCAAAAGTTCAGCAAGTTCTTTTTCTTCCCCTTCAAAGGTGGTGACTAAATTCGCATTCTTCTTTAGAGTGGCTGTTGTCATTCTTTCCACTAAGGCATGTATTAATTGTATGAGGCATGGCAAATACATACAAAGGATTATGATTACAATTAGCACTATACATTCCATTACAAATATTTGTTTGAGTCCGATTGCCCATGTGCGCCAAGGTTACCCACACATTCTTTCGAGGTTGAAGCAGTGGTGCTGGCATCGCAGTGATCGCTTTGGTAGCAGCGAGTCCATAGAGGATTAGTCCTCCAGTGATTGTTGGAATTCTTCCTTGGGATCTTCTCCTCTCTCCGCAGCCATCGGTGTTGATAATGCCGGCTTTATCCATCACGCTGGCACCCAACGGTTTTGTCCTGCAACATGAATACAAGCATACCCTCGCCCCCAGGTTATTAGAGGTACTGGGCCTTCCCATTTTTGTGTGTGTAAGTCTTTATACATTACTTTTGCCTGTCCCTCACTTTGTGGCCCTTTCCTTGACTGATGATGACGTTCTATTGGGATCAACCCATGTTCTTTCTGATTTAGAAAATTTAATACGTACAGTGCCTTATTTAACTGGTCTTGGGGGGTGTACCCTTCACTCCCTCTTTTTTGGTATCTAGCATTCTTTTCAGAGAGCCATGAGCACATTCTACTGTAGCTTGGCCTGTGGGGGACTGTGGAATTCCCGTAATGTGCCAGACTCCCCATGTCTGGAAAAACATTGCTAATGCGCGGAAGATGTACGCTGGCCCATTATCATTTTTTATCTGAGTTGGCACCCCAAGCATCGCAAAAGTGCTTAACAAGTCTCTCTTTACATCTTTCATGTCTTCACCACAGTGAGCAGTAGTGACTATTGCACCCAAAAAACTATCCACAGACACATGGACGTACTTTAACCTCCCAAACTCCAGTACGTGTGTTATGTTCATCTGCCATAGCTGGCCTGATTGCCACCCTCATGGGTTTGTCCCCACCACAGTTGGGGTCTGCTGTATTTGGCAATCAGGGTAGGCTGATATGATGTTCCGTGCCTGATTCATGGTTAGTTCAAACACGCGTTTCAATCTGTGAGCATTCTGGTGGAAGAACTGGTGTGACAGTTCTGCTTGTTTCATTAAGTCGGGCAGGACTGCAGCAGCTGTCAATCGGTCAGCTATCCGATTTCCTTCTGATATAGGACCAGGCAGTGTCATGTGCGACCGGACGTGGGTGATGAAATACGGTTTCACTTGCTCCTCCAGTGCCCTCTGTAATCGTCGCAAGAGGGAGAAGAGGTGAGGATTTGTGACCTCCTTCAGGTGGGCTTGTTTGCCTTTCCAGTGGATCCCGACCCATCTGAGAACACGGTCAGGGCATCCGCTATTGGGACCAGACTGAGCAACTATTAAGTCTGTGACATTCATTAAGGCAAAAAACAGGTGATGAGGCAAGTGGACGTCGAGCTTGCCTGGATAGTCAGCTAAGACAGCTTGGAATATCAGACTGTGCTGCATCAGCCAGTTCAATATTTCCAGCATAGATGAAATAAGGATTTGCCTTGGCTCCGCATCCATAAGCTGAATAGTTCTCAAACGGCCTTTTCCAATGACCTGAGCTAGCATTTCGGCATGGGTGACAATGGTCCTTGGTGCAGAATGTGGCAGGAACACCCATTCCAGCATTCTTATGGGTTCCGCTGGTTGCTTCCCTTGCTATCCGATCAAGCCAATGGGTTGCCTGGGTCCCTGCAAGATCATTAAGTCCACACCTAATTCTGGGCAGACTCTATGAGCTTGTCGTTGTTGCAATGCCTCTGACTATTCGCAAACCCTTCTCCACTTCTGCCGTTAACTCTTGTGGAGAGGCTGGATCTGGGGTTCCCTTTAGCAGATTGAATAATGGACTCAGTTGTTCGGTTGTCATTCCAGTGGTGGGGCGGACCCAATTGATGGCCCCAAGCACTTTTTGCAAGTCATTGAGGTTACTGATTTTGCGAGATATGTGCAAATTCTGAGGCTGGACTTCTCGATTGGTTATCGTCCACCCCAGATATTGCCATGGTGCTGCGTCTTGAACCCTTTCAGGAGCAACCAGTAGGCCCGCTTGAGTCACCTCCTTTATCAGGGTTTTCATAACAGTCTCCAGCTCTGTAGATGTGCTGCAGGCAATTAGAATGTCCTCCATATAGTGATAAATAATCGCATCTTTGTACTGTATCCGCACAGGGCTCAATGCCTTTGCCATGAACCGCTGACACAGGGTGGGACTATCTTCATGCCCTGCGGCAGTACTGTCTACTGATACCGTTGGTGCAGTTCCACAGCATTTACGCTTGGTAGGGAAAAAGCAAATTTGTCTGAGTCACTGGAATTCAATGGGATCGGGTAAAAACAGTCTTTCAGATCTATTATTTTTATTCGCCAATCTGCTGGCATCATGGTTGGGGATGGTAACCCTGGCTGTAGGGCTCCCATATCTTCCATGGCCTCATTAACTTTATGTAAATCATGCAATAATCGTCATTTCCCTCTTTTCTTTTTAATGACAAACACTGGTGCGTTCCACAGGCTGGTGGACGGCCGGAGGTGGCCTTGATGTAGTTGGTCCGCAACAAGTTTGCGAAGGTGGCGCAGCTTCTCTGCAGGGAGGGGCCACTGATCTACCCACACTGGCTTGTCCATGAGCCCTGTGAGGGTGGGAGTCAGCTGTGTGTCAGCAGCCCCTAGGTAAAATGCAGAGTCACTCCCCATTGGCCGAGAACATCCTGGCCCCAGAGGGTTACAGGAACAGGCAGGATGTAGGGGCATAGAGTTGCTACCCACCCCTCGGGACCTTCAGTCAAAATCAAGTGGGAGCTTACTCATGGAGCTACCGTGCCTCCCACCCCTATATGGCTTGCGTTGGCCACGCAGGCGGCCATTCCTTTTGCGCAATTGTTACCTCGGCCCCGCTGTCCATCAAACCCAAGATTGTGCACCTGGCCATTCCTGCTGTCAGCTGGGCAGACCACATTGGTCGCTGTTTCGCTTGTATCTGGGTCAGCCAATAGACCTGGGCTATCAGATCTCCGGCACGGACCTCTTGTGGAGGACACAGTGCTGAGACTTGAGCATATATTCCGTACTTTTCAGGCGAGGGAATTAACAGAGATGTTACCCAAACACCTGACCGTTCTGATCCCAATACTAGAACTGGTCCCTCTTTTCACTGTATGACTCGCAAAGGAACCTTTGGGGGATCAGCGGTGGTCCACTTTACTGTCTGTTCTGCTTTGGCAGCCATTCCCAGTTGAAATTCACGGGAGCTACCATCTCGGGATCTATGTTGGTGGTGTGCATAATTTGTGTCCTCACACAAGCACCCCCTGCGCTGTGCCTCCCGTTTCCTGCTTTAGGCAGAGGTCGCCCATCCTGATGAACAGAAGAGCAGCATTCGTTTGCATAATGCCTTCCCTTTCCACAGCAGGGGCAGGGTCCAAGGGCTACTGACGGTTTAGGGCGCCATGGACACTCTTGCTTAAAGTGACCCATCTGTCTGCACATATAACAAGTCCTGGAAACCATTGCTGACCGAGTTGTGGCAAGAGACGCATAAGCACCGGCAAGCATCTGCAACGGATTGCTCGAGTTATCCTCCATCTCCTGACAGGCTTTAACCATATCAGTGATGGTCGGAGCCCCTCCAATTCTTTTGTTGAACCCCACGGAGTGCTTCTCGGCAGGTTTTATTAGCATTTTTCTCCGTTAATCGTTCAAATATCAGCTGTCTAGGACCCTCTCCGGTTACCTGTCTGTCCACAGAAACCTTGAGTCGATCTAAAAACTTCACATAAGGTTCCCATCTTTCCTGCATTACTTTTGAGAAAGGTTCTAAAGCTTTTCCCTCTTTTGCATGTGGAGCAGTTGCCAGCACCTGGAGGAAAAGTTCTCGTGATTGCATAATTGCCTCTGCCAGACAACGCACCTGTATTGCAAGTTGTTCATATATTCCCTCTCCTAACAACATATCGGTATTAACCCCATGCAGCGCCTGATTTTGAGATTGTAAGTTATCCAAAGATTTTAGGTTAGTCAACTCATGCGCTTCTTGGAGCACAACCATCTGTTGTACTGGCGTTAATATTAGGTGAAACAGCATTTTGAAATCATGAGCAACCAACTAACAGTCATTTGCGGTGCCCTGAATTAGCGCTTGAGTATAGGGTACTTTCAATCCATATTCTGACATAGCCTTTCGTATTTCCTGAATAAATTCATACTGAAGCAGTGTATGCTGTGTGCTGCCTTGCCCATCAAAAAGTAATGAGTATGCACTTGTTCCCCATCCTGCTGTTTTTCCCACACCAATCTCACTGTCCTGCAATGCTTCACGCCTAACTTATGCCCACAAATTCTCTGTTCTTTCCCTTTTATTATCCCGCTCGACTCCGCAGGTGATGACACCACAACCTCCTTCAATTCGCAGTCTGGAGGAGGGGGGGGGCTGTTTGTGGAGACCCGATTCTGGGGCGGGGAGGATAAGTATAGTTCGTGGACAGCAGTCCTCAGGGCACAAAGGTAGTGGTATCGAATTGCCTGGAGGTGGGGGGAGGCGGTCACTTCTATCCCTGTTTCTGATGTACCCACATATTTTTGCAATGCCTCATATACAATGCGCCATGGGCACAACATTGATGACGCCGTTAAGTCCCCTCGGGTAGTCCAGTCCCACAAAACTACACCAAACACGTCCCAAGCCCAAGGATCGTATATTGTTGCCTCACTTAAAGTGTTACAGTTATCTAATTTCCATTTTAAAAGATGAATAAATTCCCCAGGCTGGATATCCTTACCCCTCCCGGATTCATCTAAAATGTGCTGCATAACCTGAAGTACCTTTTCCTGCTCCTTTGTCATGGATTCCCTCATCGTCCTTGACAGCCTGGCTCCTACCCTGCAGAGTCCTCTGCCTGTAGTTTAGAGCTTCTATAGTTACCAGTTGCGATTGCAAGATGTTGTCCCCTGTCCTGTCGAGCTTGCTCCACCGCATGATCTTCCTCGATCATCTACCTCGGTCCCTGTTTGGGCGCCATTTGTGGAAGCATTGAAGAGCAGGTGCTCAAGGTTTAGAAACAGAAGCATTTTGTTGTTGTTGTTAACGCATATATATTCCCCGAGCATGCGCTGTCCGCGTGCTCCCTCCCCCTGCCTCCAGCCAATTCCTTGACTCTATTGTTATCTGGGTCTAATCCTGCTACCAGTCAGCAGGTAACCAACCAGAAACCGTTGCGTCCAGACTGTGTTTCAGGTTTCTCTATCTGTTAATCTGTTATTCAGCACATTCCTAACTTTTACAGTTTCCCACACATGATCATGCAACCTTACATATAAGAACTGCATACTTTATATAAGCAGGTTGTCAGTAACTGCATTAGTAGTTGATACTCATGTAAAAAATGACTGGGTGTGGTATGGGCATGCAAACTGAGCATATTCTCAAGTGAATCTGGGTTTTGTGGAGTGAGACAGGTTAGATTCAGCAGCATCTTCATCCCACAGATGTTAGACTTGCATGTCATTTGACTGCTTTCCTTAACATGTTGTTCATTGGTATTTTGTGCGTGGTTGTTTTTTAAGGCTGTTTAAGCAGATTCACACATGCAAACCGTCATTGCTCCAAGCATCCCTATGCCCGGCTGAAGAGAGAAGAACTCACAGACAGACTGAATAAAAAACAGACGGCGGACAACAAAGCTGTCGCTGAGTGGCTAGCAAAGTAAGTTTCCCCTTATGGTGTGATCTCTCTCTAAAGTCCTAACAGAGTGGGATTTTTTCTATGGCTTTTTCTTAGGGGCAAAAGCCCTTAACAAACCAAAACTAGCTATTCCTTAGCATGGTTCAGCATAGCTTTGACCTTGCTTTCAAAAATGCTGACTCCTGGTTAAGACAAAGTTCTTTGTGGGGCTCTCTATATTTTTTTCCTTCTCCTCTTTTTGTTTGAAGGGGACCCACTATTAATGCTGAACAAAGGAGGCATTTGACAGCTTGAATACCAACATATAGGGGTTGAAAGATGAAACTAAATGCAGTGATTGGTTACAGTACTTTGCAAGATTTTTTTTTTTTGGCAGCTTTAAATGTAAGTTGTACATAATTTAAAAGCATTCTCCACCTTTGATTTGTAGGTATTGGGAGACTAGAGAACAGCGTGCTCCTGCTTTGAAAAATAAAGCAATTCAGAAAATGGATCAAGAACAGCAAGACCCAAGGGAATATCTTCAGTCTGATGAAGAGGATGATGAAGACAAAACCAGTGCTCATTCAGCTGCTCACTGCCGCCGCCTCCAGGAGCAGCGTGAACGCATGCATGGTGCATTGGCTCTCATTGAGCTTGCAAACCTAGCTGTGGCACCACTGTGACAGTAGCATAGGAGTGGAGTCTGCCTATGTAAAACATACTTCCTGGTGGTACTTAACCAATTAGATTCTGGACATAAGATAAGCACCTTATTAGACTGCTATCGTATAGAATTTATTAAGAATGCCCCATAACATGGGGTGAGAGGATTGCACTTTTTGTAAGGTAAAAGACAGATGTAAAGGTTTTGTTTGTTTGTTGGTTTATTTTTTGTAAATATGGGACTGCATAATGCAGGATTGATAAATTGCATATTGTGGGAAGCTAGATTTTGCAAGGTTAACACATTTGAAGCAGTTTTCACAGGAAGTACTTTCTGAAGAGAGTGTTTGTGGTTAGAAAAAATGGTGTGTGTGTGTCAAAATAAGACTGACAAAAGGAAAAGTATTTATCTGACTACATAAAATTATAAGTGGTATGTCTGAAATACTGTAAGCAGCAATGGAACCATGTTTTCTAATGTCAGTATATTTTAACCTAGTTTCACTAAGACAGAAGGTAAAGCGTAGATATCAACTTGTAGAGAGAAAGAAACTGCTTCATGCAGAAAATTGCAAGATAGTTCAGGATCTTCATTGTGACTACTCAAGGTATGAGACTTGACCTTGCTATTTTATGTTTTTTGATTTGATCTCAGCTGAATCTCTTGGTTTGAGTAGCACTTGTTATTCCTAATGTATAATGTTAGGAACCTTTGCACATTGTTGGGTTTATCTGAAAATGATTACTCTTACAAAGTCTAGATAAAGGTAAACAGTTGGCAATGTGTTTTTTTGTTGTTGTTGTTTTTGTTTTGTTTGTTTGTTTTTGTTTTCCCAGATACTTTTGGGCTCTAATGATTTGGCATTTGTTTTTGTTAATAAAGGGAGTATTTACAGGGTGGTATTGATTTGTAGTAAACTATTTTAGATCTCTTATTAGCAAACACTAAGTATTACTTTTTTATAATTATTAGCATAAAGCCATTTCATTGCTTTAGTTCAGGATAACATGCCAATTTTTGTGTTCACTAATTGTAGCACAACTATCAATTAAACACTACAGAAAAGTATTCACTATACAACTAGAAAATAGACTTCCAAAGGTAGTTACAAGTGTTAATGGTATAATTTCATGTATTTCCCAAAAAGAAGGGAAGTCACTTCTTGCTTAATCAAGAGGGAGGAAAAAAAAATCATTTGCTTGATATCGATTGACTAGATGCATACAGCTGTTTAAGAAATATAGTGTAATTTTACAGCAGAAACTGCAGCTGTTGGATTATGTTCTCTGATAATTGATACCTGCTGTGGTAGAAAATTATATTAACCCATTTTTTTTTAATCATGTAATAATACACTTAATTAGAGAGTAATCATATATATTTTAAGGAAACAAAACATTTTGTAATCGTTCTGGACTTCTTAGCCTAAACTGCCTGGCAATTGATGGGTGTCAGTTTAGAACTTTTATTTTAAATATTTTTGACTATTTAGTTGGCTGCATATGCATAGTCTGATTCCAAAATAAGGCTTGAGCATTAATCTGTTGCACTTGTGAATCATAATGCAGAATTGCTTCTGAGTATTATTTCACATGGCACAAGATTGTGTAATCACCAGCCAGTTGCAGGTTGAAGTCATAACTTATTGAAATAAGTTCATCTTCATCAGCTGTAATACTTTGGACAACTTGTAGAATATTTGTCCAGTATGACAAGTACACTGAACTCTACCTAGCTATAGACAAAATTCAGACAGTTCAAGCAGTTTCATACAAAATACAAAGTAAAAAAAAATAATGAAGTGTGGAAGATCATTTTCTGTTTTAATAAAAAGTGATTATGTACAAGATGCCTTGTATATGCCTACAAGATGAAAGTGTTTTGTGCTTCATAAGATTAAGTTGCAGTTTGGCATGACAACAGCATAGGAGTAAATATGCTGTCATTTTAATAGGTGCTTTAAATAAAAAGTTGGATTAATTTTCAAGTTAAGCATGTATGTGTACTGATATGTAATTCTTAATATTTATGCTCTTCCTTATTTCTATAATCCTATCTATCTGACACATAGCAGAGCATAAAGGTATTTTTCATGTTTGCTGAAATTTGACACATTTACAGGTTAACCTTTTAAAGCATCTTCAGAGACCAATTCTCGTTCTCTAACAAAATTTTGGAAATTCACTTGAAATAATAAAAAAAAAGCAGGTCTGATATGCAGGCAGCTGGAAACTAGTAAGCAAACAGTAGTTAGAGCTTCTTGAAGCTCCTTTGATCTACAGATGGACAGCAATATTTTCAGCAACTATATTATATATATTTCCTCTTCTATGTCTTTTAAAGAATGCAAGTGCTTATTGATGCTGGAATTTTGCAAATATGGAATGGAATTTTGTATTCATAGTTGAGAGTTGGGTGTGGTGTGTGTGTTTTTTCAATATATATTTTTTATTTTTCCTCCTGAGACTGGTTTAAAAATAAAGATGTAAAGATGTGGTGCTGTTTTGGTAGATAGGTCATCCTCACATTTCAAAATTACAGGATCAGTTTGTGAGAAATGCCTGACAGTAGGGATTAAATCTTGATGATTCCCACTGTGCATTTCCTCCCCTCTTTGCCAAGGGAGAAGAAATCACTTAAAAAAAGCGAACACTTGTGTTTGTGATTGCTACCACTCACATTCCCTATTTTCTTCTGGAATAATCCTCTCTATTGAACTTGGGAAGGTTTTTCTATAACAGCTCCCTGCCCCTGGAGAGAAAGAAGACCAAGACACATATGTGTATGTACATATATGCATAGGTACTTGCTCCAGGAGTGGCAGCATGGCCTAGTCCAGGGAGGACTGAAAATCAGGACCCTGAAAATTGCAAATTAAAATTTGGAGATGGGGAGAAGGGGCACAGTAGACTCCTAGACTTTGCACAATCACCCAGCAGCTTGGGTAAAACACCATCTATAAAAGCATTTTAAACTCAATCTGCAGTGTTTTTCTCGTGTCTCTCCTGTGGTGAAGCAAAAGCAGTGCTGTCCCAGGCCACTAGGGGGTGCCCTGGGGGCTGCGCCCCCACCATTGGGCAGGTGCCTTCCTGCAGCTTGGGCCAGGCTGGGCTGGTTGCACTTGTGCTGCCTGCAGTGGGCCTCTGTCCACTGCCCATACTACTTGTCCTGTGATTGCCAGCCGTGAGTGCCAGGCAGGCTGTCAGGGAGCTGGCAGCTTCGGTGCTCTTACCGCTGCCCAAGGTGCTCCTAGCCCACTTCTATGGGACCTGCTCTTTCTTCATCGTGCTCATCAACAAGGCTTTATTCAGTGCCTACAGGTGAGCAACCATCAGGGTAGTAGTTTTCCTTTATATATATATGCACACACGCATGTATATAATATATACACGTGTGTGTATACATGTGTGTATATAACATACAGGGTGAGTGCAGAAATTAAATACAGCTCATAATGTAGAGGGTGTATTAGGGGGCAATGACATTTTGCCCAGACAGGGTTGCTGACTTCCACTGAGGTTGATCATACTGTCAGGCGGTTGGCAGTTTGCTAGTGCCAGTGCCAGCCCAGAGCAGCTGGAGGAGTCAGCCCTACTGCTTCACACTCAAGTGGGGCACATGGTAAAGTGCAAGGTAAAACAAATGGAGTGGTAAGATGCAGAGAGGTGTGCTAGTGCCTGCTTTTCTTCTAAAATTTAACAAAATCACAGCACTCTGCTGAATTACTTGTGCAGACTTCACTTGTGCTCCAAATAATGGAATGTTGGCACGCATCACAAAGGCCCCAGGGTGTGAGACTCTACTGCTATCCAACAGTACATCATTTTTCCTTTTTCCTAGATTTTTCAGGTGAGAAAAGCTGATGCCCCAGTGATGAAACATAACCAAATTGCCTCCTGTTGTCACTGCAGCTGCTCAGGAACTGTCTGAATAGTGATGCAGGTGCTATTGTCAGGAGCTCTGTTGTTTCCTGCACCTGAGGGGAAATAGCTGCCAGGCTGCACAATACAAAGGGATTTTCCTAGCTGGGAGACACTAGTATTGCTGAAGAACTGTGTTTCTCATTGCAAAGATGAGTTTTCCTGTGTTCTGAAAGGAAAACAGGGGTGTACCTTGTGCCTGAGAAATGTTTTCAGTAATATTTTTATAACCCTAGTAATTTGTTTAGAGTGTTTTGCTATGTTAATTATTCAATAAACTGGCACAGACTTCTTAAAATGAGTAATTTCAATAAATTTCTTGTGACTGAGGTCAGTCTCTTAAATTGAAGATCTGTTTTATGTCTAATATACACTACTTCTGAAAAAGAAGTTGATAGAGGTGTTCTTTGCTACCATATATTTGAAATATGTAAATCTTTCTTCCTAAGATCTTTTATTATTTGGGATGTTGAGACTGGTATTTTGCTGATAAAACACTTAAATCCCTATAGTGAAGTGGATGTTCCTCTAATATCTGACAAAACAATGTGCTTAAAGTCTTGAGATTTTGTTGTCAGTGAAGAAGCTTGACTTCCCTTAATGACCTGATTTCTGGCCCATGTTCTTGGCCATAGGAATCTCCTGATTCCCTGTGCAATAATTCTAAGTCATGGTGGAGGTTGTAGTCCTAGGCAGAAGCTCAGTAACATAGACCCTAGGCATACTGATTTATATAGAAAGCAAGGTCAAATGTGGAAGTAAAATAGTAGCACGGATTCATAGTCAGCATGGATTCACCAAGGGGAAGTAGTGTCTGACGAACCTGTTTGTTAGCCTTCTACGATTAGATGACTGGCTGGATGGACGATGGGAAAGCCGTGGATGTTGCCTACCTTGACTTCAGTAAGGCTTTCGACACAGTCTCTCATAACATCCTCATAGGAAAGCTCTGAAAGTATGGATTGGACAAGTGGACAGTGAGGTGGATTGAGAACTGGCTGGATGACAGAGCTCAGAGGGTGGTGATAAATGGGGCTGAATCTAGTTGGAGGCCTGTGGCCAGTGGTATCCCTCAGGGATCAGTACTGGGCCCAGTGCTGTTCAACTTATTCATCAATGACTTGGATGACGGGACAGAGTGCACCCTGAACAAGTTTGCAGATGATACCAAACAGGGTGGAGTGGCTGACACTCCAGAGGGCTGTGCTGTCCTTCAGAGGGACCTGGACAGGTTGGAGAGTTGGGCAGAGAGGAACCTTAGGAGGTTCAACAAGGACAAGTGAAAGGTCCTGTGCCTGGGGAGGAATAACCCCAGGCACCAGTACAGATTAGAGGTTGACCTGCTGAAAAGCAGCTCTGTGGAGAGGGATTTGGGAGTCCTGGTTGGCAAGAAGTTAACCATGAGGCAACAATGTGCCCTCGTGGCCAAGAAGGCCAATGGGATCCTGGCCTGCATCAGGAGGAGTGTTGCCAGCAGGTCGAGGGAGGGGATCCTCCCCCTCTACTCAGCTTTGGTGAGGCCGCACCTGGAGTACTGTGTGCAGTTCTGGGCTCCCCAGTACAAGAGGGAGCTTCTAGAGAGGGTCCAGCGTAGAGCAACAAAGATGATTAAGGGACTGGAGTATCTGTCTTATGAGGAAAGACTAAGCGAGCTGGGCTTGTTTAGCCTAGAGAAGAGAAGATTGAGAGGGAATCTGATCAACATGTACAAATACCTGAGGAGAGAATGTAGGGAGGACAGGGCCAAACTCTTCTCGGTGGTGGCTAGTGACATGACAAGGGGTAATGGGTACAAGTTGAAACACAGGTAGTTTCATCTCCATGTGAGGAAGAACTTCTTTACTGTTAGGGGGATGGAGCCCTGGAACAGGCTGGTGAGAAAGGTTGTGGAATCTCCCTCTCTGGAGTTCTTCAAAACCTGCCTGGATGCAACCCTGTGCCACATGCTCTAGGTGTCCCTGCTTGAGCAGGGGAGTTGGACTAGATGATCTCCAGAGGTCCCTTCCAACCTTAGCTCTGCTATGAAGTTAGTGTATTTATTAGCATAGTAATCTTGTCACCAGTAATACCACAAGAAGATCATCACAGCTGTTACTTTTTTCCTTATACATGGAAAGGAAGGATTAGTTCCTTGATTCAGAGATCCTTCAGATTTCATGGGCAAAATCTCTGCTCAGTCAGATATAAAAGTAGTTCTTTCCTCATAGCATTTATTAAAAGCTTGTTAATGTTTACTTACTGATAGGCTGGATGGGCAGTCACTTGTATAATAGGAATTTTCTTCATTCATGGATCACAACTATGTGCAAAATTCCAAGGAGTAAATTCAAATTTTGAGCATACTGCTGCACTCTGAAATAATTAACCTGGGCTCAGTCACATTACATGGTTTAAATTCCATAAGGTCAGTCAATGGCAACTTGAGGCTCACTGTATACTTCACTGAACAGCGTAAACATACATTTGGCATGGCAGTTTCTAATTGTGTCAGCTCGTGCTGCAGATGCTGTCAATCTTAATATCTTCTTGTAAGAACTATTCTGTTCAAGGTAGCTGAAAATAGAAATTGAGAAAACCTCTCTAATCATAAAAACACTAAAGGTGTTACATCATTGACTAGATGTAGAGTCCTGTATGGAATTGTAGTCCTATAGCTGTGATCTCAGAATTTAAAAACTATATTCTTGAGTTAAGGTTTTCTATGTTTTACTACATTTTAGCTCATTTTGAGTTCCTAGTACTTAACAAAAAGGAAAAAATGCAAACAAAAGCAAATGTTGCTGTTCTTATCTAATATTCAGTGCTATTTGAACAAGTAAGTGCTCTGTTACCTGTCTCCTAAATATAGTCTACAGATCTCTATAAGTCCCTGACATACTTCTACCATGCCCACGAAAGACATTTATGGAAAGCAAGACCATCAGTAAGCCTAAACTTTATATAAAGAACCTACTACATTGTTGGGATTTTTGGGGGATCTACAAATCAAAAAAATGCGGAAACAACTGTCTAGTATAGGTGAATAAAACCCCCATATTTATGTGGTGTAAATATAAGGACAAACTAAAACACAGATTAGGTGTAACATGGTTATAAATGGAAGCTCTGCTGCTTCTGCTTTTCTTTTTGCTAATACCTTTATTTCCTGAAATCTCTTTTACTACTGACCATTCCTAACCCTTTATATATGTCATGGTTCCAGTGTCCTTATGACCTGCTGCGGTTCAGAGTGTTTCTTTCTTTTGCTAATACCATGTTCCTATTCCAGTGTCACTCACTTCAGAAGTACTGTTCTCAGCATATCAAGTAGCATCTTAGCAGTTCTTGGTGACCTCTGCAGTACATAGCCACGGCCTCAAGGAGTTTGTGGTAATGGAAAAATAAAGAATTTGTCAAGAAGACAGACACTTCTTATGGCATTTCTTTTTACAGGCATGTCAGGAGCTTTATTTATTTATTTATTTTATCTCAGATTCCCTGCATACAAGTTCAGATGTGACCACCCATGAGAATACAGTTCAGCAAAATACTACAATTCCTGTGAGGTTGCAACTCCATTTAGGGAGCTCCTTGACACCTAAAGCTTTTGGTCAGAAAAGTTCTAAACTCTACTGGTTATCCATACTAAATAATTTATTTGCTTGTATCAGTATGCACACAGAGAATTAGCACTCACTGCCACAGCTTTATTCTTGTTTTAACTTGATGTGGATTAAAAAAGTGAAGACTTCTTCCAAGTGAAGACAAGTGCAAGAGATTTAACTGACCATGCAGTCCTAGGATATTTTGTATATGTGAGACCTTTCAAAAATTATGCTTTGTTACACTTCTTCAAGTATGTAACCTTCACTTATAAATATACCAAAACTAATTGACTCTTTAAAATTGGTCAACAGTGTGTATGCTGTATTATTTTGATGTGGCTTGTATCTTTCTTCAACAGTAGAATATTATGACTCCAGTAAGTGTTGCAGTTCCTCAGCTCTTATGAGATTCTGGACAGTCATCTACATACTTGTCTGGTTGCTCATTTTGGTGCTAATTTTGACCATGTCTCTTTTTTTTTTTCCTCATGTGTATTAAATGTCTGTTTATATTTTTCAGCTTCTCGTTGCCAATATTTCTTGTAATTGAACAGGTATGTTTAAAAATAAAGCATACTAAATTTATTGATTATGTTATAAATTAAACTCATGTTAACATGATATATTTTAGAAAGATAAATCCCTGTTATAATGCACTGCTACATTATAACATTATAAGCATTATAACATGAATTAGTCGCCCTATAAGAGTGATTTGATTTAGTGAGATGGAGGAAACTTCAAGTCAAAACTATTGCCTGGGAAAAGTCATGTAAAGGACTGGAAATGCCATTAATCTTCCCTTGTAGAATTCAATAATTAAAAAATCTGGCCTTCAGAACTGTCAAACTTCCCATGAAGTTCACAGATCCTATGAGAGTCCTTGAGCATTTTTGAAATAGATGAAAAGACAGTGCCTCTGTATGTAGATAAACTGCCTATTGCCTATATATTTCCTCATAAATCATGTCCATTCCATTGCAGTTTTCCATTAGGACTGCCAGATAGTTTTGGTTCTTTGTTGCCTTATTTGCCTGTAGTCAATTTACAGTGCTGCAACAGAAGCAATATTTTTGTTGGTCGACATCATTGTAAATTCAAGGTTCAAACATTTGTGCATGTGGCCCATAAAAAAAAAAAGGGTGACTGCAAAGGGTTGGCTGTGAAACTTGGAGCCTTGAAGCAAATATTTAGACAAATGCATGTAAAAGAAAGAATTTATTTTCTGTCATGAGGACAAGGTAATGAGTAGTGAGGAAGAGAAGAAAAACAGGCTACTGCTATTCTGATATCCGCAGTATGGTGTTGAAAAGAGTAAAATGTCATAGCTTTGCTGTGAAAGGTGAAGAAAGTTTGGTACATCAGGGTGTAGTTTAGGATGACTCAGGGAACCACAAGTCCTTGGGGAGCTTGTGTTTCTGTGGAAGGCAGAGTGGAAAATATAGTAATACTTCATATCAAGGGCAATTATATGGCTTTGTTTCTTTGCATAATCAAAGACTTGATGGCATTTCCATGTTTTGTTCACTGACCCTTCTCATATTTCACTAAACACTTTGAAAAGAGCATATGAGATGATTTAATCTCTAGATATAGTCTTTAGAGCACTACTCCACTCCCTCCTTGCAGTTACAATTATTATATATTGTAGTAAAAGTAACATTTTTTTCCTCTCTGTGGCCATCCTTAAACTCTGGTGGCATGTGTTTGCTCAGACGATACTCTCCTTCATTCTGATCGTACATTTATTTTTTACCCACTTTGCCAACAGATTGATCCATGCCTGACCCCCTCTCACATTACCAAAAAAAAAGCTGCAGGAGTGATTCCACAGACTTAACAATGCTCTGCATGAAAATAGCAAGATTATTCTGGGGTTGTGTCCCTTGCTCTGGGAGGCCCAGGATGCATGCTATATGTGATAAATAGATTGTAATTCGCA
>VWPW01024008.1:0-32009 GCA_013389825.1 Crypturellus undulatus
GCGCCTGCGGCGGTGGCTGCCCCTGCTCGGCGCGCTGCGCGGCTGGGCGCCCCGCGCCATGTTCTCGGTGCTCTCGTACGGCAGGCTGGTGGCGCGGGCCGTGCTCGGCGGCCTCTCGCAGACGGACTCCCGCGACTACAGCCTCGTGACGGCCAGCTGCGGCTTCGGCAAGGACTTCCGCAAGGGCATCCTCAAGAAGGGCATGTGCTACGGCGACGACGCCTGCTTCGTGGCCCGGCACCGCTCGGCCGACGTGCTCGGTAAGTGCCCGCACGGCAGCCTGCGAGGCCTCCCCACAGCACTGCAGGCCCCTCTTTTTCCTCCCCAAAGATATCCCCTGCTCTCAGCTGCCGTGTGGCACCCCCTGCCCTCAGGCTGCCGCCAGAAGGAGCCGCCAGCTGCGGCCCAACCGTGTCCTGACACCCGCAGGTGCCTGCAAGGCCCCAGTGGCCCTTGAGGAACCACCCGGGGCAGCGTCGGCCCCGCTGCCGCCTCTGGAGCCCGGCCAGGCCCCGCAGATCCCGGCGGGACGCGGCAGGCGAGGGCCGCGGCACTTCCTTATTTTAGCCCACGCCGCGTCCTTGCCGGGCGAAAGGCAAAGTGACATTGAGGCCGGTTTCAAATGTCACGCTGCGATTGTGGGCTCGCTGCGGCCCTCCTCGCGTGGCCCGGCCTGCCCTTGTGCGCGCGGCCGGTCTTGAAAGGCTTCAGCAGAGCGAGTAATTCCAGCAAATCAATGGGATATTCGGCTTTCGACCGTGATGTTTTTGACAGTGCTTGACCTTTCCTCTCTAGTCAAGGTTGAACGTAGCTAAGGGAGAACTTGGAGAAGTTGTTTTTTGAGCTTCTCGGTGACAAAAATAACTTCATGCTGCAACTCTTGGCCTTTAGGGGAAACCCCCCTTCCCTCCCCTTTTCTGCTGGGAAATGGTTGGGTTTGGCTGAGGTGTGTCACGATGTTACAGAGCCTGCTTGATACTTAAGAATTTGGTGCAGTTGTTGTCATTTGATTACATTTTAGTGTAACAGACCTTATTGCAGGAGACTGTAACTTGGAGCTAGGTAACAGTGTTACTGGTGAGTCTTGAGGGAGCTGTAGGTGATGTTATAGTTATCAAAGAGATAGGGAAGCTTTATCAGTGCATTAAATAATCTGCATCTCTTCTTTTGTGCTGCTCTACAGTAACTTTTTTTCCGTTAGAATTAGCTCTTGGACACCGATATTTTAACGTGTGATTTAACCTTGGCTGCCTTTAAAGTTCATGCAAGGTCAACACCGATAAATAGCTGAGCAATTGGTGCTCATCCCTAAGAGAAATGCAGAATCTGCTCTGCTGGTTGTAGACCCTCTGCCTGGGGAATAGGGTGTATTTCAAGCCATCTGCTAGTGTTTAGGGGGGATTGGCCATATTTGGTAATTGCCATATGTGGACTTGCAGCCAGTTTTATCATCTTGCTGGAATCAGCACAGAATTGCATTACTAAGTTCATCTTTGCATTATTTTTCACGGCAACTCGATGACAAACGTAATTGTAACTCCACTCAAGGATCAAACAGCAAACAAGGCTCCACACGGTCATGTTTTACGTATCAAAATAAAACCAGAATTTAAATAGAAATCTTTTTCTGTGAATCCATTTTCTTTTTTTAATCCCTTTTATAATGCTCGTGCAGGAATAAATCAAAATTGCTGCATATTCTGCAAATATTAGACTGCACCGAAAACCATCCCGAGTGCTAAGTTGTTGCATTTTCTTTGTGTGCAGTTGGAGCTGGTGGTTTCCTCCTCCTCTCAGCTAGTGCGGTTGCCTCTTTGTTCTCCCTTTCTCACCAGCTCCTTTATGCTGCTGCAAAAGGAGATTCAGCACCAGGGTTTCCCTGTCCTTGAGTCTCTCATCACAATATTGTCACAATCTCTCATTGTGACGAGTCTATTCTCATCACAAATGTGAAGTTCCTTACCCATCTTTTAGTGAACTGCGTAACATTTATACTAAGTTGGCAAACCACAGCAAAACTGTCTGAACTGTTATCATTTCAGCTTTCCAAATTATTACTGTTAGTTTAATGAATAATGAATATAAGTGAATATTATACACACTAAGGATGTTTTTAGAGAAAAGTGAATTTTGAGGGTATTGCTTAGATTTAGTCCACCCTGGTAGCCATCAGTGACAGAGCCGTGCCAGATAATTAATTTAAAATTATTCTGTGCCAATCTCTCCTAGAATCAATATGTGGAAAGTGAGGCTGTATGGGGTGGGTCTGGGTGTGGTGCAATAGTGGAAGAGCCTCTCCCAGCTGCTTGGCATGGATGTTTGGGGATTCATTTTCTTTGGTCCAACAAAAGCTGGCTAGAGCTAGAGAGGCTGTATGCTGAAGCAGAGATCTATTTAAATAATAATAATAATAATAAAATGCTAAGCTTATTTGTTGTTTGTTTCATGTATTCTGCAAAGACTGAAAATCTGACAGTGTTTTCTAGTTTCTATTTTATACTTTCATAGTAAGATCAATGGAAACCTTAGGAATGATCATGGTCCTTCCAGCCCTCACGTAGATGTTAAGGGCTCTACAGGGACTGTTACTGGTGTGCTTGAGTCTTTGGTGACTTGTCTCTTATTTTTTTTTCTCTTCTGGCTGTTACATACCTGTTTAAATGTTTTCTTCTTGTCCTGAGCACAGGAAGGAACAAGAAACCCAGAGCCATAGTGTTTCCTTTGGGATGCCTCTGAGAAAAGGAAATAGCTCAATTACTAATATTAATCTCTGTTCTTGGAGCCTCCTGCTTGATGCCAGTGCTGGCTTGTGCTGCTGTTTGTACCATCTTGTACCTTCTTGTGTGTTCACTCTCCGTTTCTAGGCTGCCCAAATCCTCACACAGAGGATGAAATGGTCAAAATATTTGAATTTTCTTCTTGACTCTGTAGACATGTATGTAGCAGTTCATATTTGAAAATATTCTTTGAAAGCTAGATAAGTACATTTTTCAAAACTAAACCCCAAAACTTCAGAAACTGACACTTTCATTTTTTTATAATTATCATCCAAGGGGATTTTTTAAGAGTGCAGAGAGCAAAGCATAACTTGTTATAACAAATTCAAATCTTTGTGTAAGCATTTCACTTAACAAAGCTAACTTCTGAAACTTGTTTATAAATACTGAGATATCTTGTGCTGATTATATTTTTTTCCCCTGTTTTGGGGATCTGCCTTTTCTTGCTTATTCCTTATCAGGCTTCTCATGTCTTTGCTAGTTTTTATGCATTTTCCAAGCTGTTGTGTGACTCACTGCCGAAACATTGCAGCAACCCATCTGCATCCCATGACAGCATCAAAGTCTGTACGGGGCAAGAGTTTGGGTGTAGCCAGGATGACTTGATTAGTCTTCCAAACTATTTATGTCCCCTCAACAGTAGTAGGGAACCGTTTGTCCACTACAGAGTTAAAATTTGACAGTTGTTCTTTCAGCTCCAAAGCCTGATTCAAATCTGAAAAATAAGTATATCAGCAGCCTGAGTATGAGGTATAAACCCCAAGATAGATGAGGTCCCTTGCTGCTTGTTAGTCTCACTATATCAAGAAAAAAAATGCACCAAAAAAGTAAACTAAAAACGTAAAAGGAGTTGTTTAAATGTCAGGGTTGCTCTGGCAGCTATACAGGATGAAGTGATTCTCTCTCTGATGCCTGAAGGTCACATAAGACCGTGTTAAGTGGCTTATTTGGTGTCATATCTATTAAAGAGATTGCTGCTAGAACTTACCAAACTAAAGCAGGCAAGTGATCTGCATGGTTCACCTGCTCTGCTGCAAAACCTCGGCACAACTTAGATCAAGTATTTCGTGTTTTGGAGAGGAAAAAAAAAAAAAAAACCCTACATGCAATGGTCCAGGAATGTAAAATGAATTTTTCTTTTTAACGTGGGAACATAAGTACTGTCACTTATAAAAGTTAACTACAGATTATTGAGAAACATGCCCATTAGCAGTTATATTCACTGACACACTTGTCAGCACAGCTAATCCAAATGTCAGAGGAGCTATTCTTAAGTAGTATAGAATGTAACCTCTTAGAAATGCAACTCTCTCTCTCTCTCTCTGAGGTTGAAACTAAAATCTGTTTCTTTAGCACAGTTTCCGTAAGAACAGAACATGTTCTGATCAGAATTTGCAATTGAATGATGTTTTTATTACTATCATTATTGCATGTGCTATTACTGCTTGTTGGCAATGGACAGTGTTCTCTTCCCAACCAGGTTTTAAGAGTTGCTGCTTAAAAGAAAAGCAGGTTTTGTCAGAAAACACAGAAAGAAATAAGCAAAGCTGAGCACAAGTACAGTAGGTGAGGCATTAATCATACTTATGTTGCAGGAAATACTGCAAAAATTTCCTGCTGTTTACCTTGGTTCTTCTGAACTATTAACGTGAGAGCCTGAGATCATTCAGATTGCATGTCCTTTCAGTACAGCATGACTCTGTTCTACCTTCCCTACCCCTTTGCAGCATTTATTTGTCAACTGCTGCTAGCAGTTCAGCTATAAAAAGTCTCCAGGTTGTTCTAGCTGTATTTTTCAGAACTTCTGGAGAACACAATACCTTCCTGTAACTCTCAAAATCCACCGAGTGATTTCTCAGACTTAAAATGGATAAGAGATCCTACTGTAAAAACCTGTTTCAGGAATAAGGGTGGATTGCAACAGGAGCAAAAATGATGTAAGGAGCTTCTGCTTTTGCCTGGAACTAGATGTGCAATTCGATTTTTGTTAGTTCCCTGTTACTCCTTTCATACATTCTTCAATTTTGTCTCTTAGTTTGTCTTCTACTTTTTTCATCATTTCCACTTAGTTATTCTTCCACAGTCTTGGATGCAAGTGTAGTTAAGGACTAGCATAACTGCTGAAATGCGTAATCTGGATAAATAATCTTTCATTTTGTAAATTATCAAACACAATCTGCCTTTAGGAATTTGTAACTGTTATAGTTACGTAATTAGAGAAATAATCGTGTTACTTCTTGGTTAAAACACTATATAGAGGAAGAGAATGGAACAATAAAATTGTGATCCCCAACATGCTGCTGTTGAAGCTGCTAGAAAAGTTAGCACTGACTTTAAGCTCATGACTTGCTTAGGATGGAGAATTTATCTAGATGTGTAATTTATTTTGTCACTGATAACATATCAGAGTCCAGATAAACTGATTTGTGATTTATTTTGGCAAGTATTAGGTGCTGTATTTTGAACTTCTGTGTAGTACAATAGATTGCCCCTTAACATTTCAGTCTTTATTATGATGCAAAATAAACCTTTTTTTGCATAAATATATTCTTTGGATATTCTTTTATCAGTTATTCAGGGCTAATTCAGGTGAGGATCCTAAGACATTCAAAGCTCATTAGGATGAGTGGAATGTCTTGCAGTGTTAATTGTGGTTGCATGCAAAAGCAATTCCTGGTGGCATGCTTGTGCCTGCCCAGGGTTTCTGTGTGTGCTTGTTCTTGGCTGATAGGAGTTTTGAAAGTGACCGTCTTTCANATAGATTGCACCTTAACATTTCAGTCTTTCTTCTGTTATAATGCAAAATAAACCTTTTTTGCATAAATATATCCTTTTGATATTCTTTTATCAGTTATTCAGGGCTAATTCAGGTGAGGATCCTAAGACATTCAAAGCTCATTAGGATGAGTGGAATGTCTTGCAGTGTTAATTGTGGTTGCATGCAAAAGCAATTCCTGGTGGCATGCTTGTGCCTGCCCAGGGTTTCTGTGTGTGCTTGTTCTTGGCTGATAGGAGTTTTGAAAGTGACCGTCTTTCAAGAGCTTTTGGGGACAAGTCAATGCTTTTGGATTCTGTCCATGGCCAGGTGAGCTTGCCAGCCAGCCAGGACTTCCAGTCCTGAAGCTGTTGGTTTGAAGCAGGCTTTATAGTGTCATAACATTGTTCTGAACCTCAAGACTCTTCTTATTTAGCCTGCACTAGGCGGAACATTTATATCTGATTTGAACTTGTACAGGGAAAAGCACATATTAGTCATCTTTGCCCTGGCGGCCTGTTCTCTGCGCCTCTGCAGTTAACTTTCTGCAGTGTTGGTAGTCAAACAGCTTCACGGTTGCATTTTAGCTGGTGTTTCAGGACTATAAATTCAGTTTTAACAAATTTTATTGCCATTATCTTCGTTTGCTCTGTTTCAGCCCTGCAGCATCAATCACTTGTGCTTTGTTTTGAAACTGTTATGATTGTTTCTCTATGAGAGATCTTGGTTTACTTGGCCTTTAAGAAGTTTAGGGTGAGCCAGTTTTTGAACTGACACATGCAGCGAGTATTTAATCTGGCACCGCTGCTTGTGTATTTTCCAGCAGAAGGCAGTGTATTGAAGAATTAACTCTGTCGCTAGTTCTGAAGGGTCCGCATAATGCAGTGAAATATTTGAGAAGCTTTCCCTCTTTTAGAGTAATTTATCCCTTATCATTTAAATTGGCTGCTCATCTAGCCACAGTCATTTCATTATTGTACGTGCACACTGGTGTAACCTCTGAATAGGCTTGAACAAGGAAAATCCAATGAAAAATTATTTTTACAGAGTGTTCTGATTTGCTGAATAGCTTTAAAAACATCAAGGACTTTATACAGTTCAAGTTAAACTGCACAGCTGGCAAGAATTGCTAGTCTTAAATGTGCTATGATTCATATGTTTTAAGCCGAATATTTGAAGTTAAACGATGGATGCTAAAAAGCCTAGAGGTTTTATTGAAACACGAGAAAATCAAAAATTGAGTTTTTTTTTTTTTTTACTTATTAATTTTTTTTTTTTTTTGTCTTAGGTGAATAAAAGGATAATATGGATCAGTGTAGCTTATCATTATTCCTTGGCAATGATACTGCTAATAGCAGTACTTAGAAATTTTCCTCTTGGTAAGAGAGGAGAAAACCTGCAGTTGCATAAAAGGTGACCTCTTTATGAGAGTGTAGTTCTTGCTTCTCTGGTCTTCGTGATATCTCACAAATACTTTCTAGCTTCATGTTTTCTATATATCAAATGTCACATTTACACTTTAGTTTCATTTACATTTCATCTTTTTTTTTCCAGTGGTATGAAACTTAACCTACTTAACATGTCGCTCTTTGTCCATAAAAACTGTCTAGTTTATGTCGAGAATTTTAAATGCTGCTTTTATTTAAAAACATATTGGTCTGCAGGACAGGATGGCTGCAGGTCTTAGGGCGCTGGAATCTCTTAGTTGAAGGCAAAGCCGGTGAAGGTGGAGGCTCTCCAGATGGAGCTGGGTAATTCGGAGCTTCCTGGCTCTGTTTTGCCCGTGTAGTGTCTTTGATCTGGACGGCTGCAGAAATTCCTGGCTCTGTGCCTGGCAGGAGGAAGCATTCGCCTGCTCTGGCAGTGTTCATGTACCATGCTTAGGAGCCTGTAAGGTCATTTAAATTAATTGCGCTTCTTTTAAAGTATGCAATAATAAACAATCTTTGCAGAAATGCTGTGCTGTCCATCTTGGGAAAGGACCATGAGGGAGGAGGCACAGGTGTTGCGTTTATAGCATGCTTCTGGGCTTGGTCAGGAATGGGATGGTCCTGCTCCTCCCGTGCCAGGGATGGAGAAGAAATCCCTGGCTATCTTGTTGATCCCTGAGCAGATGCTCTGGTCTCTGCAGTGTGAAAGCTGGGTTAGAGGCATGGACTAGTTCACAGGCTAGTTAGAGGATACCAGTGTTGGAGGGCCCTGGCACAATGTGCCAATGGCTGTTTATAGCTTACAAAAAGCAGACGGGAAGGAAGACAGAAAAAGCCATTTCGTGACTCAAGACAGAGTATGAAATGTGCTGCCGTGATTTACAGGTTCAGATTTCCTGCTTGGGTAAGATGTGAGCCAAAGAAACGGGCTGGCATGCCGCGATGCGTGTTCTAACAGTCGAAATAGGTCTGGATGATTAACCTGATCAGCTGCTTTTCAGGAAGCTTTTGTTCTTGTACTATGTAGTAATGCTGAAGGGCTTCTATTTAAATATTTCCCAAGAAAACTAAGGAAAGAAATGGTCTATTGAGCATCTGAGGAAGCATTCTGATGAGCTTGTTGGTAGCAACCTTAGGACTCAAAAGTTTTGGTCAGCAATTGTCAAACATCTTTTTATTGTGTTAGTACCTTTGTCACTGAAGCAACGTTAGTAACGTGGCAGATGGAAGAGGTCCATTTCTATCCAGCCTTCACCTTCATACTGCTGTCTACAGTGAGAAAAGTTATATCTGGGCTCAATAGTGGGGGGAGAAAAGATGCTCGTCTGGTAACTTAATATAAAGCAGGAATTGTCGTGGTCCAAACTGACATTTCTCTTTCTGTTTCAGTTCATATTCTAGATCAGAATGGAAACTTTTTCCTCTTGAGCTTTTATTCCAGGCTTGTTTAACTGGTGGTAGGAAGCAGAAAGTTAAGTCAGTGCTGACCAGGACCCTTGGGGTTTGTATAGAGAGGGTTAATTTGTAGGGGCCAGAAAGGGCTCGTTAGGTCGCAGGGTGCCCCGGTTGCTTTGCATGAGCTTCGTTCCAGTTCTGACCCAAAGAGATGAACCCGGGGAGCTGCCTTCCTTTACCGTTCTTCTAAGAAAGCAAACACGGACAAAGCAGGTGTCTGAAAGGTTGTGCACTATTTTTGGGAGAAATCTGATTAATGTTGATAGGCTGTTCAGAATCTGGCTGTAGCCTCCCGTCAGATTATAGTTCATGCCAAGGTCAGCTCTAAACCGGCCGTCTCAGTTTCAGAGAGTGCCCGACGTGAAGGGCGTTTGTAGATGAGAAACTTCATTCTACCGCTCGGTCAAGTTTCTATGTGTTTCTTAGAACCAGTGTCCTTTCTAGAGATATCACTCTTTAGCACAATCTGATCTCTGAAATTGGCTCTTTGTGCCTTTATCATGAACAAATGTTGAGCTTTATTTTGCTGTAAAACCCTATGCCCCAAGTGATTAGTTCCTCAGAGGCTGAGGTTTGAGGAGATTCTTTCATTCTGAAGAAAAAAAATCCAAATATATAATTTTTTCCCTTGGACAGATTACTGCCATGGGTAATACCTATTTTCAGACAGTGTATTAATTCTGATGTCAGAACAGATTGAGGAAGTTTGAAATATTTTTGACCAAATAGGCAGCAGAAAAGCATTTGCTGTTGGAGATTGGTCAAAGCAAATGGAAAACACAGTCCTGGTGAGCCCATGATACTTGCTACAGAGAGTCTTGTAATGGCAGAATTAGCCCAGTTTTCCTTCCTGACTGTCAGTTATCCTGATTTTTCACTACCTATTTACTTTAAAATTTAGAGCATCTTTTGTTCGATACTTTGTGCAATAAAAAATAACTTCATAATTTTGTGGTTGTGTACTGTATTACTCTATCAGTTTGGCTTCTAGATGCAACTTTTTTATCTTTTTGCTTTAGAAAAACCCCTAACTCTTCTATGAGGATTAATGTCTCTCCCTTCTGTATATGTTTTTATTTTCAGTTAATTTGTCTGATTTTTTTTCCCTTATCTCCTGAAAAGATCTTATTTCAGCCTGTTAGGCATCTTCCACGTTGCCCCCATACCTGCGTCCCTCCATAACCACAGGAGCCAAAATTTCACCAGAAACCTCCTAACTTAAGGACTGAAGACACTAAACTGTGGATTGGAAAGCTGAAATGGGGGTGGCTGCTTGGTGGGGAAACACAAACACGCAGCCCTTGAAGCACTAATGACACCGATGGGTTCAGTGCAAATTTGGCCCCTCCTGGCTCTGCTCGGGGGTTCAGTCTTCTGCAGCAGCTGGTTTTTCTCATCTCCGCCTGGCAGTGCCATCAAACCACTGATCGTAGCGGCTGCTCCTCTGCATCTGCCCATCTCCCTCCTGNACTGTGGATCAGAAAGATGAAATGGGGTGGCTGTTTGGTGAGGAAACATGGACATGCAGCCCTTGAAGTGCTAATGACACCGACGGGTTCAGTGCAATTTTTGCCCCTCCTGGCAGTGCCATCAAACCACTGATCGTAGCGGCTGCTCCTCTGCGTCTGCATCTGCCCATCTCCCTCCTGCTTTGCTCCTGCTCCGAGGCTTTGGCAGGAATTGTCCAACCCTCCGCTGGCCCAGCTGGTTTGAATAACTCAGTGAAACTCCACTGGCCTGCAGTCGGTTTTCATTTTCTTGCTTGGCAGGAGCTGTAAGCAACAAACTACTCTTGCAAGATGTGTGGGTCCCGGCATTGTGTTGGTTTATGTGGTTTTTGAACACTTCTGAAAAAATAGAAGTTTTATTTCTGTTTCTACAGCAAGTGATGTTACCAAACCAAAAGCATCGTCTTGCCAGTGAGCCAGTTGCTTGAGGAAAATTTGAGACATTCAGCAGTGGGGAAGAGTCTCTTTATTTTTATACTGTTTAAAATAGAAAGGCGAAAACCTCTCTTCTGATGGACTAATGGAAGGTTAATGTGATAGATCCTCAAGAAACTCCCCAGTAATTGTTCTCTAGTGAAGTCAGTCTCCTCATCAAGCTCTGAGCAATAGATTTTTGCCGCCTTTCTGGTGACTTTAGATGGTTTTTGAAGCATTACATAGGAGGTGATGGTAGAAGCTATCTTAAAAATGCTTAGATTTTTTTTTCTTAATGTTTTCCATCCAGGTGCTGTAGCTATTGAATGTAATAACCGTGCAAGTTAAAAGTCTTATTTTGGTAACCGTTTTGGTTCCTATAACCCCTTTTCTTTTCTTCTAGGAGTGGCAGATGGTGTCGGTGGCTGGCGAGACTACGGGGTTGACCCTTCTCAGTTCTCAGGGACTCTCATGCGAACGTGCGAGCGTTTAGTGAAGGAAGGACGGTTCGTGCCGAGCAACCCTGTGGGCATCCTCACCGCAGGGTACTGTGAGCTGCTGCAGAACAAAGTACCCTTGCTGGGTAAGACAGCAACGATGGGCGCAGGGCTCTGCGTTGGGTGGTTTCTGGACATATGACTTTTTGGAGGTTGCTTAAATCTGTCATTTTGCTTTTGTGATAAATTTAGACATTTATCTTTAACAGAAACAGAGATGTCGGTTTTGGGAGCATCTTATTTTCGTTTGTATATTTAAAAGTATCTTGACTTAGTAATGTAGGAGCTTTTGTTTATTTAAAAAGCAAAGCAAACTGCCTTTTGTATTTGAAAGGAGCTAATTCAGCCTTGCTTGCAGAAAGTTGGCAAAATAAGCTTTGCTCTAGAATGTTACTTTGTGCATGCTTGTACAGGAGTGCTATTTCTTTCTCACTCTGCCCATGTATTTAAATGGCCACATAAATAATCATTTTGCATTTGTGTTAAGAGCTCCTGGTGGCTGTCAGCTGTCCAAACAAAACTGTTTTTGCTGATAATAGTAATGGGATGAAGTTCTGCTCATTATTGCTCTTGTTGCCTTTCCTGTCCAACAAACTTAAAACCTAATTCACTGACTTAAAGTAATTTGTATTATACAGTCACTGACATTTTATTACTTTTATAAATCATATGGAGGGGGATTGTTAGAGGTTTTTTGGGGGGTTGGCAAACTAGAGGATGTCCAGGGTATTCTGTGCCAAGCCTAACTCCAGGCATCACATACAGCTGCCTTGGAAATTGTGAGCAGATTGATCGGATGGCAAAATTGGGGCTCAGCTGACAACCTTGCAGACAGAGCAGGTTTCTGAGGGCTTGTGAGCTCCGATGCACTAACAGAGTTGCCCCGCACGATGCACATGCTTCTCACCTGACCTTAAAACACCGTGCCAGGACAGGGCTGGCTGCACTATATTTATCTTGCCTGCTGAGCTTGGGAACAGATGCTCTCGCATTATACACCCAAAGAATAGGCCCAAACCTCAGAAGTGACCTCCAGCGTTGCTAAAACGGCGCTGGTCAGTAGTGACAGGAGGATTTTGCGTGTTGGACGGTGAGGAAGCTGCGCAGAGCACACGCAGCTCAGCGCGGCGCGCGCCGTCTGGCCTGACCTTTGCGGCGCTGCGAAGCAGCGTGTGCTGAGTCACAAGATCTGCATTCCACACGTGGCCTCCCGGGTACACTGCGCTAATACAGCTAGAATTTGAAACTAATGAGCCTTAGTCTTTCTCCTTTGTCCGAGAACGGTATTTTTAGCAGTAGGAAAAAGCCCTTCAATTAACCCAGCAGGGAATACTTAGGATTTATTGGGAATAAAGTGAAGGGAGAGGACTTCATTGGAAAGAATTCATTAAACATTAACTTCACCTTGTTGTTCTGCTCTAAGGCTTGGTACTTTGTTTATCAAACTTGAATCTGCCAAATATTTTAACATAAAACTGAAGTGGGAGGAAGGCGAGGCATTTAGTTAAGAACTGTTCTTGTATTACAAAACAGTTTTTGGCTCTGCCATGTAAAAGTTTAAGCTTTTTTTGTTTTCAAGATAGTGTTTTGACTTATTCTCTGATAGTAGAGCGGTTTGTTGTATGCCCTTGAGAACATAACAAATGCAAGTGATTTGCAGGGAATTCCTATAGTAGAAAAAGGGAAGCATCTGGCATGAGTGATGCCTGGGGACAGCTGAGCCTGATCGTACACTTAGCCCGTCGCAAGTCTGTGCTCAGAAACTTCTGGGAGAGCCTCGGGGCAAAAATTTAGTTATACTTTTGCCCATGATACGGGGGCTTCAGCTGCAGGCAGGCCAAAGCCATGTGTGTTTCAGGATTGAAAGTTTTTCGGGACGCGCTGCCATCCTGTCGGCAGGAATTAAGGGATTTATGTTTTCTGTGAAGGACTTGGCCTGTGCGTGCGTGTCCATGTGATACAGCGATTGTTGTGGTTTGCCACCGAGCACAGTTGGTGGCTAAATCCCCATGAATCAAGAATTCCTTAGTGTCCTCAAGCATGACTGGAATAATTGAGAGCACTGTAGACTTGCAGAAATGTTTTCCATTCTATGTCGCTGTATTTTTTTAACTAATCCGGAGTAGTATTTGTCTCTGAAATACCTTTCCTTTCTGCTTATGGAGGTAATATCTTGAACACAAGTCAGAAATTTTTCTTGCCATAGAGAGATGGATAGTGATGATATTTACAAAAAAAAAAAAAAAAAAAAAAAAAAACACAAAAACCTTCCTTCTGGTTAAATAGAAGTGTGTTAAACTTGATTTGCTTCCTCACAAATTGTAACTTGGCATCCTGCTAGCTATTTTAGGTAGAGCATAGTCTGTCCTTACTTAACTGGATTGAAGTATATTACATCTGAATAGCAAGGATAAACTGTGTTCCTTTAAAATATTCAGGCCTTTCTTGTTGAGACAATTTGAGTCATGTGGTAGAGAAAAGCATGCTAATATTCTGACATGAATAATGAATAACAGCTAAGAACCACCTGCAATTATTTACTCCACAGGGGTTCTTTACAGCTGCTGAATGGGAAGGTGTGGAAGGCACCTAGCACAGGACGGGTGCTGGGGGATTCAGTTATTCTCATGCTCTCCAGGTTACTGCATCTTGTGTTTTCTGTAAATCCAGTCTGCTATAGCAGGATGTGCTGACATATCTGGGGTGGAAAATGACAAATAAACTGGAATAAAACAGGTATTTGTCAGCCTAATGGGTTTATCTAGATCAGAGCAAGAGAAGTTCTGGATAAAATCATAGTACTTGTTATAAAGAAGTTTTGGTATCTTGCTATTTTTAAGTGTATATTATTTTTTTCTCACATTGAATGTTTAGATATAGAATAAGCAGTCTTTACAAGGCTCGTTCCAGTTACCATTTTCTCTCTCCTTCCAGGAAGCAGTACAGCCTGTATAGTAGTTCTAGACAGAACAAGTCATCGTTTACATACAGCCAACTTGGGAGATTCTGGATTTTTGGTCGTCAGAGGGGGAGAAGTCGTCCACCGGTCGGATGAGCAGCAGCATTACTTCAACACTCCGT
Organism: Crypturellus undulatus; assembly: GCA_013389825.1. Lineage (NCBI taxonomy): Eukaryota > Metazoa > Chordata > Aves > Tinamiformes > Tinamidae > Crypturellus > Crypturellus undulatus. The sequence goes on from VWPW01024008.1 coordinate 13,918, forward strand.
TCCAGCTGTCAATAGCCCCACCAGAAGCAGAAGGAGTTGTCTTAAGTGACAGGTAAGACAGGAGAGGATCTCAAGTCTTTTAAATCTTTAATCTGTAGCTGTGATCAACTCCCAAAGAGTTTTCTTGGATAACTTTTCCTGGATAGTGCAGCATACAGTGCAGGTTTAAGTGAAGTATCCAGTCAATGCCTTGAACCAATCTCCATCTGTTTTTAAGGTAATGTGAATATTTCTCATCTTGTTCTAACCACATTTTGCAGACTGTGACACACTCTGAGTTTGGGTTAACTGTTGCAGTAATGACACATTCACACAGAATCTGTGATGCCTCCTTGGCAGGTTCTGGTCCACGAAGGGGCATTGCTCACTGAGGTGGTTGCAGTGGAGACTCCACCTTGGGATGCACTGACTGTCCTGCATCAGTCTGGTCTTATCAAGAGCTCTCATTCCAGTCCCCATCCATGTGCCTACTTGGGAATACCCTAATTTAGATATCTTGGCAGCAAAGTAGTGAGTACTTGAAGAACAGAGCAGGGGAACATGTGACTGCAACTTGTGTCTCCGAGCTGTGTTTCCAGCAGCACATTGTGCTTGACCAAAATGAGCAAACTCCTCCTGGCAGAACACCAAGCTGGGAAGGAGAGTGTTGGGAAAGGACAGTCTGTTCACAGAAAGGGGCTGCTCCAAGGCAGCCTTGTACTTGTCTTCCCTGAGACACAAGACTTGTCCCTAAGACACACCTTCCCTTCCCTAAGAAAGCTACAATGGCAGACAAATCACTCCTGAATTTGTGAAATCTCACTAATAAAATGTTATATATATAAAACAAATGTATCAAAACCTAACTGTCAGATCCATGTTTATGCTCCCATTAGTGTTGTCCCTTTTATGAATACAAAAATAAAAAAAAGATATCTTCAAGGAGTTACTGCATGGTATACAGGGAATGGAATAGGAATCCTACTGATTTTTTTTTCGTTTGGGGCTTTAAATCTCTAGCCTGATGCAGATTTATAATGTTTACTGCAAAAGTGGCCCTTCCTGAAAGTTTTTGGAACTCCTCAACATTCTTGCCTGTGATTTTATGATTTCGTTTGCGCTTGTTTAACTCAAAGCTGCAGGGAAGAAGCCAGTGTAGGATTTGGAAATTAGAACCCTTAGCTCTAGTCTAATACAGAGGCTAGTAGTTTATTTAAGTAACTTTCAGGAATTCCTGAACTTTTAAAATGTTTTATTTTTTCTGACATACTGTGTCTTAAGTGTAAAGAAAATATACAAGAAATTGATAAATGCCCAGTGGAATTCAGGAAAACGAAGTTGTCAGAGTCGTTGCATAGCAAGGAAAGTGCAAGATAAATCAGCTCCTGCTCTTCCATTCTGAGTCATGATTATAGCTTGCTGGCTGCTTCCTGTGCTGCTGCTGACATTAATTAGTACTCAGGCTTGTTGTCTCAATGCTCCTCTGGTATTTCTTATTTGTTGCCCCAATTAAATGTTAAATTTGGCTATATGTGGAGATGGGCAGACAACCTAAAGTCTATTAACCTTCCTGAAGCTACAAATCAATGGAACAAAAGTAGCTCTGCTTTTTGCAATAGCCAAGGGGTGTGATGTGCGGTGCCTTTTCTTCCCCTTAAAGGTCCCAAAGGATGTTTTAAAACTGATGTTTTTGTCATTATGCTGCTCCTGAGAATCAACTTTTGCAGCAGTATTGGCCAAAATACCTATTTCCTCTTATTTGCATTGTGTTAAGTGTGAGCCGAAGTAGCCCTCGCTGCTGTGGTCCTTTGGGAGGGATTTCTGGACCCCCTTCGTTTTCCGTTGCGATAGGAAGTGCTTCAGGGCTCCTGAGTGCTTGGGCGCTGCTGCCACGAATTGTCCTTCCGAGCAGAGCTCGGCTTCGTGGTTATGATGAGTAGGAAGGAAGCCCTGACCTACCCTCCCGCTCGCTGGTTTCCATGGCGATTCCCTTGCCAAATGGATTAGTGGCAGGATGGTTCATCTGGGAATTGCAAATGCAAATCCTGTGTGCATCGGCTGGAACGCTACCTGTGTGCAACCACAGCTGCTCTATCGTAGTTTTCTTGACAAGCTGCCTGGGTGCGCAAGTTGGTGATTCTTCCTTTTGCCGCAAAACACGTAGCAGAGAATTGCAAAAGCCGCTGCTGTGCTAATGCCCCTTGCTTGGTGCCCTAGCGCGAGCCCGAGTGCGTTCTCTGACGCGCCGCGTGTCTCCACAGCCCCGACGCTGCTGACAGCACTTCCTTCGATGTGCAACTCGGAGACATCATCCTGACCGCCACAGACGGCCTCTTTGACAACATGCCTGACTACATGATTCTTCAGGAGTTAAAAAAGCTAAAGGTAAGAAGTGTGTGTGTGTGTGTGTGTGTGTGCCACGTGTCTCACCTGGCTTTTGCCCTGGCAACCCCTCAGTTTCCTCAGAAAAAGTTCTTAACTTCTCCAGGTTGGTAACTGGCCGTGTTCCTTTGAAATGGTAAAAACTTATTCAACAATTTTAATATGATTGAGAATGTTGTGCTTGAGGCTGTTTACCTGCACACTGGAAAGCACCCGTGTGAGGTATCAGTGTGTAGAACTTCCCCGAGGAAACGATTTGCTGCTGTGTGATGCAAACGAGGTGAATGTGTAGAATTATAGTGCGGTTTCAGACAAATCTGCCTGCCCTTATCCTGCAGCTACAAGTCGGAGGTGGCGTCAGGCAGGAATATGCCCTCCCAAATGGGCTTTCGTAGGCCCCTGCCTGGACATGAACACGGTTGTAGAAGGGCTGTAAAATTAAAAAGGTGGTTGTAGCAACAGGCAAACTTTTGCAGAGGCTCCGACCGAGCTGGCAGTGGCAGTGAGAGCACTGGAGATGCACTAGCGAGCTGTGAGGAGCAGGTTTGGGGGGCACTCGTGTGCTGGTCGCTGGCCTGTGGGGCTGCTAGTTGCCCTGTAGCGACATAATATTGGGGTTTGCTCCCTCCTGCATTCCTCTCCCTGCCTGAGGGACACCAGGGGTTTAATTCTCTTAGGAAGAAGGCTGAGCTCCACCTGTTGGGTGATCTAGGTAAGGCCCTCGCGTGCTGCCAGGGAATTCGGACTCTTGTTCAAATTAAAATACAATTACTCACCTGAGCCTGGTTTGGGAGGGCAGAGTGGCTCCATGTGAACTGCCTGTACCAGCTCTCAGCTCTGCTTCCCCCAGGTAAGACTGTGCAGTCTATTTCATGTATTAGTCTTCTGAGCATTTAACGTTTACATTTTCTTTATAAAACAAGTCTATAGCTGCTCTTAAGGAACAGGTTTAGACTTGAGTTCTCAAGCTGTGCCCTTCTAGCCCGAATTCATAAGGCCTAAGACACCGTGTAGGCTCCACTTGCACTAGAAGGTGGTAACTAATCCCTGAACCTGAGAGCACTTCTGCAGCCGGGTGTCTGTAAGGCATCTCTAAAATGGCAACTCAGAGAATTTCTTACTAAAATAATTTCCATAATAACTTGTCATAACTCCTCGTTAATGCAGAACTCGAACTACGAGAGTATACAGCAGACCGCAAGAAGCATCGCGGAGCAAGCGCACGAGCTGGCCTACGACCCCACCTACATGTCACCGTTCGCACAGTTTGCGTGTGACAACGGGCTGAACGTGAGAGGTGAGGCTGCTGCTTCTCGTCCTCCTCCCGCTCCTGCCGTCCTTGAGAAACCTCAAGCTAGAAAGTGAATTTCTGGTACCTTAAAATCTGATAAGGAAAGCGCAGCGATCAGAAACGCGCGTGGAGTGGGTCTGCCCCTGCCAAGGGCCTAGTGTCTGCCGAGGGGCCCGGGCAGCATCTGGCTCCTCGGAAGCCGTCGGGAATTCCGGGAGCGCAGCTGGGTCGTGTAGCCTGTGCTCTCCTGTGCCAGGAATCCAGCCCGGAACAAACTCACCAGGCTCCTGGGGAGCAGTTCTTGACTTGCTCCTTGAATTAAGGCTGTTTGCGGGTTTTTGTGTTTTTGTCATTTTAATGTTACTATTCCAATCCCGATCCCAGTCTTGGCTGTATTGTGTGCTCTAGAAAGGTCGCTAACACATGGCAGAGTTCACAGTCCTATTAAATACATATTTAAAAACCTCTGTCCTCATTAACGCCGTATGAGGAGGGCAGGGTTTCCTGCAAGGTGCTTGAGCTCCTTTCCTCGAGGTTGAGGCAGCAGCTGCAGAGCAGGAGCTCTGCAAAGAGCCTGATCTGCTGTGGACAGATGCAGAGGGACCTCGTGCTCGTGGCGCCCAGCACCATCGGTCACTGCAGCTCCCCAGCCAAAAGGACTGATCGAACCTCTGCATAATGAAATACCTTTTCTCTGAGCTAGATCTATAAAATCTGAGTGCATCATTCCAGTTACTCTGTCTGGTCAAACGATTATTAAAAATACTAAATAGCTTTTGAAAGGATTTTCAATAATGCAGTGCTGGAGAAGATGCTAAGGAGATGCTTCAGCGTTTGATTTACAGCAAATTCCTGAGAAGATCCTTGTTTGTTGGAGCTTGACTGTAACCAATCAATTTCAGTTAATTAAAAAAGGGAAAAATTAAAATCTGTGTGTTGGAGAACAGGCTTTCTGCTCTGCTGGCTAGCAACAGTGTCCAAGGTTCCCTCTCCTTTTAATGGGTTGGTCACAGCACTGCTCTTTTGTGCCCTGGTGAGTGTAGTGGCTGCTCCTCGCTGCCCTTGGAAGGGAGTGGAAGGAAGCAGAGTTCTTGTCTGCACAAAACCATTTCTGAGTATTTGAACCTCTTCAGAATGAGCTTTCAGGAGGGAAGTAGCATGTACTAAGAAGCTGTTCAAGGTGACCCACTGTGGTTTGGTGAAATAGTTTCATTTTTTTTGTGTTGCAGGGGGAAAACCAGATGACATCACCGTCCTTCTTTCTATTGTAGCTGAATACACAGACTGACTCGCCGGGCACGTTGGCCTCGCTGTTTTCGTTGCCCCGGCCTCCTGGCTTCACGCGTCCGTGTCCTGCTGGCAGGATCGCTCCTTTCCTTGCAGCTGATCTCGGCAGCCGGCTCCCGAGCGCGTTGCCTGTCCTGAGACAGCCCAGGTCCTTGTTGAGAACCACTCTTGTAGCACACTGGTGTCTGCCAGCAGCAAGTGCAGAAGCTCGAGGCTCCGCCTGTCCTTCCGAGCTTAGGGATTGTCCGGAGAAGGGGGGATCAACCGCACGTTCGTCCTGCGTTTGAAACGTGACTTTCAAATGGGTAGAATTGGTCTCTCATCATTCAAGCTAGATTTAATAGAAGAAACCTCTGCACGAGGGCGTTACTCTGTCTCCTAGAAACGTTCACTATTCATTAAAGGGTATGTTACAGAACACAAAGCATAGTCTTGTTACAGTGATAGCTGAGGTTTTGTGTTCCCGAGCTCCAGTTTTCAGGAGACTTTAACTGCTGTAAACACTTTGCTTTTGCCATACATGGTGTCAGCCTAGGAGCCTTTTCTAGTGCAAACTTTCAGAAAACACTTAGTTCGAATTATATGGATGCAAATGTGTTTTGTGATTTCAGGTGCTTTACTGTGATCTTAAAAGTTCAGCAGATCATTTGTCCATGACGGGCCGGGTATCTGGATGTTTTGGCTGTGGGTAATTTTTTTTTTTTTGTTAAAAAATAACAACTCTGCTCTCGGGAAGCCAAAATGGTCCAAGCTGAGGTCCCTGCAGCCCTTGTAGCCGTCTCACCAGCATGCGGTGGGGATGTGGCCCAAGCGCTGCAGTGAGAGGCTTGCCCGAGGCAGGGCTCCCCCTCAGCTCTGGGAGGAGATTCTGTTGACGGAACCGGTGCCGCTGCGGAACCGGAGCAGAACCGTCGCACCAGTCCCAGTCGGGCTGATCCTTGTCCTTCTGGCTCTCAAACCTGCACCTCTGCCTGTGCTGTGGCAGCAGCAGTGAGTACAAAATGGAAATTCACCGAGTAATTAGCAAAGCTTACATTTCAGTAACGCAAGTTTAGGATTTTCAGAACGAACCTTAATGATGTTTACAGTTGTCTAATAGCCACTTCGCAATATTACATTTCCTTTTGAATTACAGTAGCTCGCAATTGTTCCCCCCGTTCCATCAAGCTCTCCTTTGTTTCCCGAGGTTCATACAAAAAGCTGATAGCTGTAAAGATTATATATATTTTTGGTCAGTTTTTCATTAACTTTTTTGCTGGTAGAAAAGTATGTAGAAATAAATTAAAGCCATGTTTTTATATATATAAAAAGTCGGGTAATGTTGATGTTTAGGTGAGTGCAGTTAAACTCGGTCAGTAAGTAATCTTACCTGATCTCAGAAGGAGATTTTTACTACCTGGTTTATTGTATTAAAACTGTTTAAGTTTGAGGTTACCTCAACTTGTTTAAAGAATTTTTTGTGGACTTGTACTGTATATTTGCGTAACTATGTTGAGCTTTTATTTAAGATCATTTAACATGTACCATGTACATGTCATTTTACTATATTTCAATGCATCATGCTTGTAACAGGCATTTCATTTATAATAAGTGATTAATTTGGAAGCTCTTCGGTAATTTATCTGCTATTCCTAAATTGGCATAATGTTAGCTCTCTATTTTCAATCACCTTATAATTGCTTGTCAAAATGCCTTAACTACCCTAACTTGACCAAAATATTATTTTGGTGGGGGTATGGGGAGGATTATATTAATGAAGAATTAATTAGTTTTGCGATACATGGAACAGTGAGTGGTGGATAACTTTGCACAAATTGTCAGTCCTTGTTATTTTTTTAAATTGAACAAGCTGTTTCTAGCTGTCTTGTTAGAAGGAATGTATTCATGCTGCAGTATAGGGCTTTGTTTCTAGTATTTGGGAGGGCTGTTTCTCTCTCAGATCTGGGTATCTTTACATTTTATTCTTCAGTATTTACTATCATGCTTCTTTACTAGAGCAGATTTGATCAATTACTCTTTCCCTTGAACTTACCTTGAAATAAAGCCCCGCTTGTCCTGGCCTGTTTGCACTCTGTCCCCTTCCTCTCCGTACGTTCACGTCCGGCCCCCGCTGTTTTTCCCACTTGCCAGAACCTTCAGTCGGGAGGAGCGTGTGGATGGGGGAGCGAGCGGAGGATCCGCCGCCTTCCCGCAGCCGAGCGGCTGCCCGCTGGGTCCAGCTGGGCCTCGCTGTTTGCGTTCAAGCAGTTTGTAGTTGAGCACTGTGTATAAAGCCATTTGCCTCATATCGCATCAGATTTTTTTTAATACAGAACAAATTTGGTTTATTAATTAACAAATCATGAGTTTATCCCTCACTGGACACACCAAAGACCAGTAAAGCTTATAGCTTTTCCATCTGTTTATAAAGCAATACTGTATTATAAAGAATTAATATTTTTATCACATGCTTGATTGTTGTTTTTGTTTGTTTTTTTAAGATGTGCACTCTAAACATATCAAACCTAATTTCTTCCTATGAACTTAAGCTGTCTGCGCACAACAGATTTTTTTGGAAAAGGAAATGACAGGGCCCATAATATCAAAATAACTTTGCAAGATGCATGAAGCAGTAACACTTCCTAGGATTAGCTGATTGTGACCGTTGTTGAGAGGAATGTACAAGGGAGGTGTGCCGTGACACGGGAGCACGTGCGCATGGAGCACAAGTGCTTCCCGCTGCTGCACGGATTCATGTTGCTTATCCGGAGCGGCTGGTAGGGAGCAGTAACCTGGAGGAGAAGGATGAGGTTTATAGACCAGTAACCTGCGTACAGGGGATGCAGCAGCCCTGGCAGGAGTCGGGGTGGCTGCAGCAGTGTTACTGGGTATAGGGGTTGCAAAGGGCTCAGATGTGGTGAACTGAAAACCTGTGGTTCCTTGCTACTTCCCTGGCTATCTTTGGGAGACCTGCAACATACAGTTTCCCTCTAATTTTACTTTCTTTGTGCTTATAAAGAAGGTATGGCCAAAACCAAACTAAACCAAACGGATTTTGGGACCAGATAGTTATGCCTGAGGAAGGGAGAAGGGAGAGGTGAAGGTCTAGTGAAGATGTGAAGTATTTTGTGAGAGAATCTCCATTTCTTGGTATTGGACACCCTTTCTCCAGGGGAAACCAGACTGTGCATGTGTAGTGACTGACTGTATGAAGTAGCTTCTTACAAAGATAGCTCAAATAAAGCAAATCTGAGTCTGTATCTAATGAGGATGCTTTCTTCGTTTTGTTTGTTAAAATGAGACTATCATCTATGCTTACCTAAGAGGCGATTATGTGAATTTCATGTCTGAGGTATAACTTATGCAGGAATAGTTCTGTAAATACATTTAAATGAATTGTAAAAATATTTAATAAATATAGTATTTATACTAAAATGTGTTTTTTTTTTTTTTAATTGCCTGCAAAAATTTGTTCATTAATGCCATTAATACGGTGACCTAGGCATACCTCTTGGGGGTGTTTGGCTTCACTGAGGCTGTTGTACAGCATCCTCGTGCAGGCGTCAGTGGCACCAAATCCTACTAGGTAAAACCTTCCCTAACCGTTAGGTAAACATTGCAAGCCTGGAAACACATACAATGTCTTAAACTCATGCTTTCAAACACTAATAACTTTTATTTTTATTGCATTTCCATCGGTGTATATTATTATTAACTACTCAGCTCAATATTAATCATACAAAGTAACTGTAAAAATACCAGCTATTATAGAGTAATAATATCCTTGGCTCTGCCAGGGTGGACGGCTGTGGTAGCCCATCGCCTGTAACGTCACAGGAGTAGGTGAATTTGCTTCAAGTGGTAACACAGGGTGAATTCCCTAGGTCCCGCTGGAGAGCGGAACTCACACAGTGCATCTAGAGAGCACCTACTTTACCAAGCTCAGTCTAGCCAACTATGGCTTAAATTTAGATTATATTATGAATATATCTGTAGTTTGACAAGGACCTGTACTGGTGGCTAACATGTAATACTACAAATAGTCAAACTCAACCAAAGCTAACAAAAAAATAAAACCACTTTTGTGATTAATTCTTAATACTGGTCTCAAACATCAGGCTCCTATGAAATATAAGTACTGAATAAATATTTAGCTCGTGCTGACATAGCAGGAAATTACAGCACTGTATAGAGGAGAGTTCTGACCTTTTCTTTTAATGTTTGCCTTGCCAAAAGACAAATAAATTAGGTAGCACTTCCACTTTTCAGACTTTCTCAGTAGATGTTAGTGAATTCAGTTTACCATCCTGTTACAACCAAAAAATATAGATAACAGTAGTTTTTGAGAAGTTCTAACTTGTCTAAGAACAGTAGAACAGTTTCATAATAGCATTAAAGTTCTTTCTAAAACTAGAAGCAGCTCTACAATTACCATGTCAAATATTCTCCCATCTTTGAAGGCAGTCGTAATCCCCAAGTACAGGCACTCGATTAGAGAACTTGAGATCTCTGCGTAGGGACAGAATCCTCTTCGGTGTCGCTGGCTGTTGCTAAACTGTGGAAGGTGTCATTGATGGCATCTTTCTCCTTAAAAGAGACTGCTCCAAAAAACAGGGAGTGAAACTGGAAAATGCAATATTTATAACAGTAAGATACTATGCACGCGATACCCATCGCATTTAATTATTTCTCAAGCCTCTGCCACTTTAAAAAGTACATTTTAAAATCTTGCCAGTCTGTGGTGTTTCTAAGTAAAATCTACCTGCAAATATTTAGTGCACTCTAGTAGAACATGGAGAATTTTTGTCACTTACGCAGCTGTGAAAGCTGATTCATTTTCACTGGAACAGAAGGTGGAGATCCAAGGAGCACAGTGGAGCACACAGCTAAATACCAGCTGAGGAGCCTTATTCCCTGTTGGCTAAAATAAGGCAGGTGTGACTGCAGCTTCCTTACCTTGTGATAATCAGAATGTGTTGACCTCAATTCCGGCAGCGTACGGTCGTCTGTCTCAGTTACAGTAGCTCCTTCTGTGCCTGTAATATCTCCATTTGATGTTTTGGGAATAATTTTTGTTTCTTGCTTTGCTAAAGGACTTCTCGGTGCTGCCAGCTCCATGTTTTGTGAATTCCCATTCCAGTGTGGCTTGCTGGAAGCTACTGCTCCTGAGTTACTATCTCTGTCCATGGAGTTTTTTTCAGTTTTACTCATACACGTCTTCAAGCTGGATGGGAGAGAGCAGCTCAGGTTAGTAACAAGCCTTTACGTGTTTCTAGTAGCCAGTCAGTACTTTCTGCTAATGAAAAACTTTATGGCTTTAAAGCAGATTCTCCGCTTGTGTCTTCCCCTCCTCTCTTCCGAGAACAGAACTTGGTGGAGACTCAGCAAAGCAGAGGTGAGTGTGGAGTGTTGCAGCTAGGATTTTACTGCATACTACATAAGGACCCCAGAACTCCTGTGCTGTCTCCCCTTTTGCTGCAAAAACCCCCTTTTGCAGTTACTAGTAATTAATTTAAAGACTGCATTCAGGAGGAGCACATCAGGGATAGGTGAAGATGTGAGAATCCTACGGGGGGGTGACTTGGGCCGCTCAGACACATGCTGGCTGCCTCTGTGTCAGTTCCTGGACAGACAGCAGATACTTGGCTGCGTGTGGTCCCAAACTATAGGAGTTTATTCCTGAACCTCTGGAGTTCAGAGCTTTCCTGTGAACACAGACCCCAGTCTTGGGTACAATGATATGAATGTCCAATAAGAATTAGGAGATTGTTTTCTTTACATCTAACTTTGCTGGAAACCTTGAACTTTGGTTTTCAGTCCAGGGCAGTCTGGCTCTGTCAGCCACCCCAAAGGCCCCGTTACCTTTCCTGGCGCTGTGAAAAGCGCGGAGGCTGCTCGTCGCCAACGACCGATAACGTAGCCAAAATAAAGCTGGCTTCCAGAACCATATCTTCAATGCTGAAAGCAATTGGCCTAAACACAAACAGTCAGAGACTAAATAGCATGTATAATTACATGGATCTGGGGAGAAAGCCATCGCTTATGCAGTTACATGGATTAAAAAATAACCCTTCTAAAAAGATGAAAATCTGATACAAGTATTTGCTGCTGAGGAATACAGGATATCTTCCTACTGCAGATAAAAATGTATCAATCAGCAAATGCTACACAGTATTATACTTAGTTGTGCTTTTAAATATGTAACTATTAAAATGGCACTTTAGCAGAAAATATACTGTTTCTTTGGACTATCAAATAAAATAATGACGTGCATTAGACTGCAAACCTGGAATGTCCACGTAGCTTGTGGATAGTCAGCATGACTAGCCTGGTTCTATCCGTGCTTGGATTAAATGTCTTATGTGTAACAACAAACTGCTTAACTCGGTATTGCAGGTTAATTAGAAATATAGCTTTGGGTAAGAGGTTGAAATCAATTTTATTGTCACAGTTAAATAGTCATAGAGCAACCTGCTGACAGAAATTGACTGTAGGGCTGCAACTGAAATTGTAGACAGGTGTGTTCCACAACATACTTTCCAGATATGTCAAAATGGATGGAGACAGGAGTACTGGTAGCCTCTGAAAATGCTAGGAGTCCCTGAAAAGAAGGGGTGGGAGGTTAAGTAATATTTTAACAAAAGAAGAGTAATATTAGAACACACGTTTAGCTCAACTGTTCACTCATGAAAAGAGGAGGAGGTGTAAGTCTACTGCTTCTGGAACACATTCCTTGCCCTCTCACTGGATTTTCTCCCTGCAGTAGACTGTGGCTGCTGTACTTTCTCCAGTACAGCTATAAGGTGCTTGCCCAGTACTGAAACTGTATTTTTGTTGCTCTAAAAACATTTCCCTTGCCCTTGAAAGGCTATAGTGAGGGGCTTAAAATCCTTGTTTTTAAAGCTATTCCTCAGGCGGCTGATAAACATTGATGATATGGAGGCCAAGTAGAACACATCATTCTGTACTTTCCAGGTTAAATTATGAAAATTCATGGAAAATGATCTATTTTCAAAGCAAAGTCTTATTTTACCCTCAGTTCCTTAAGGCAAAATGTTACTTCAGAATCCACTCCAACTTGAAAGTAGTCAAATTCATCTGGATTTAGTTGTATTTCAGTGTGCATTGCCTTTGAAAAGTCTGCTCAAAATAAGAAAATCAAGGACTCAGAACTGAAATTTAAGCTCAACAGCCCTGGGATTATAACAATGAGTTTTTACATAAACACTGTTTGAACAAATAACTATTTTTATAGTGAGTAATAAGTATCTAGCTGGCTTTGACTAAATTTCTTTCACAATTAAGTAAAATACCCTGAAAATCTCCTAAATACTAAGAGTATACGTGTGGGCTTAAAATGGATTTTAACCAAATGTATTTTTATTGTGTGGCCTAACCCTGATACCTGCTTTTGTAAGCCTGCAGCGTGCATGAGTATTCTTCCTAAGTACTCTTACCAGCATTTTAGTGTTTCATAGATGGCAATACCAAAATACAGCATGATTTTGGCAGATGGATCATAATTGCTGACAACTATCAGAGAAACAAGAATGTAGATTTAAGTTATGTGTTTTAAAATGTAATTCTTGACTCTAAGTGGCAGACTGCAGGTAACGTATTCCATTACATTGTACTCAACAAGAACTTGCTGCTTTGAATTCCTCCTTTTCCCCTCCTTTTTTGACTGTTCTTTCTTGATTCTGTTTTGTTTTACAAAACAACATTTTACCTACCTTTTTTTTCACTCTCCTTACCCTTTTAAGTGTATGTTTCTAAAAAAAAATCCATATTCAAAACAGATATTTTTGGTATGTGTCTATTTTCAGTAATTTCTTTCCAGTTTCACTCCAGCCAGTTTCCACCACTTCATCCTTTTCCTTCTCCCCTGTTCTAGCTTGTTCTCAGCCCAGTTCCCACCCTAGGCTCTGCAGAGCCACCAGACATCTTTTCTAGGTCATTATGCTCAGCTTTGCTCATAGGCAAGTATGCAAAGCATCCCTTTATTATACGATATACAAGAACCTATACTTCAGAAACAATTATGTATTTAAAATTAGTTTGAGTCACACACCAAGAATCTAGATGTTTCTCCACCTCTGATCTGCAAATGGCAGAGCACAACATAAAAAGTTTTAGGCCAGTTAACATACTATAGCACCCTTATGCTAAGATATACTCATTACTGATATCTGTTCTATAATTATGGTATTCAGATTTAAATAGTTCTTTTTAAAAGCATAAAATGATCTCCTTTTGCATGCCTGTTACCATATGTCTGCTCTTACAACACACTAATTATCTTTCTTCCAGCCTATAGCAAATGGTGTAATTTATTTAACTGGCTGATCATTCTGGTATCTGCTGCTGATACCTGAAAAAAAAAAGTATTATTGAAAACAATTTTCTTAACATAAATATATTAAATCCAGTGAGTGACAATGTGGCTTAAAAATCTGTATGTTCCCTCTCTTAATCTCATTCTACCATGAAATGTATTTTCCATTTATGTTGCAATGCTGCTTATTATTTTTTTACTTCGCTTGTTTTAAAGTTCCAATATTATTTCATATTTTGAATTTCCTTACCAGTGTCTTCCTCAGTGTAACTCTTGAAACAAACTTTCATTGGAGTAACTGCCAGGGTTACTTCCTCTTGACTCATTGGAAAGTGAATCATTATATCAGCCAGCAACCTGTAACATTTAGCTTAGCATTAAAATAGCTCTATACGTTACAAATTATTAGCTAGCATTTATTATTCACATTGATTACTGTGATAAAAACGTCTCTGTACAAGGTGCACTTTAACAGAATTGCTTTTCTTTTTAATTGCATGTCAAATCTTGGATTCCTCATTGCCTTTTCTGGGGGGGAGGTGGTTACTTTTCAAAGCAAGATTTTGTTTCACATTTTTTTTCAAATAACTTGCACTTTTCTGGCTTGATCCTTTGCCTATACAATTTAAGCATGACTATTTCTGATAGGTGGAAGTTGCTCAAATATGTTATTTCAAATTACACAGTTCTCAAGGTTAGACTGAGTAGGACCAATGGCAGAATAATCCAAGTTTCTGAAGCTGGAATGTGAAACATCAAGTACTCGTATATGGGATTTGGAACTTCATTTTTGGCTATAGGATCCATAATAATCAGACTTTGATTATGTTAACTGGTATGAGAGCAGGATTGCATCATGTATGATTTTTAAAGAATGTTTATGCATTACCTGGATTGGAGTTTAAGCACATTTGGACACATGTGCTTTGCAAAAACAGCTTGTAGTGGATCACATTCTTGAAAAGTCAGATTATGTGTTTTTATAACACCTAAGTAAAAAGCAAATGAACAAAGATTAATGCGGGACTAATTTTTTATGCTGATTAGTATTAATTGGTATTTTCCACAAATCTCAATAAAAAAAATGAGCCAAGGAATTCAGTCTACCTACCTGGGAATGTGACCCACAAATAGAACATGGAATTAAAATTAAGTCTAAGACTTCTTTCATGCTATTAGTCATTGCCCTCTAAAATCTGTGATTCTTAACAATTTACAATGAACAAGTGAACAGCAATGACTGCAACAAGTACAGGAAAAAGAAGCCTTCAATATTTAACTGCTAAATAATATAAAGAGTGGGAGAGAGCAAAACTAAATCCCTACAGGTCTCCATTTCTAGATAAGCATGAGCTGATGAATGAGCAAAGCTGGCTTACTTGACCTGAGTGATGTAATATCTCATTGTTATTAATGAAAGCTACATTTATAATACCATAAAGCTGCCCATTAGATAGCACAGCTCTGCAGGCTGTGTTGATAGATAAGTTATTTACGAGCTCTGCAGAGACTAATGGCTACGAACACACTGTCTTCTGCAGGACTGAGGATGTCAGGCCTGTTACAAAGCCAAAGAATTTTGTAAGTGCAAGAGAACCTTTTTGCACTTGGGAAGTGCAAAAAGACCCTGTAAATTCTCAGGTAGCTGCCAAAAGGATTTCCCCCCCTGCCCTTTTAAACAACGTCGTGGCTTGGTTTGCTTTGTTTTTCAGAATTTCATGTAGCCCAATTTTAAATGTTGCATGCAGTGGGCTGACAACTGTGTATAACACACACAAATACTGAACTGAAGCACGGAGTTTAGTAGTTGCTGATAAAAAAAAGTTGATAAATCGTGTTATGACTTATTTTCAACATGGTAAAGTACCTTAAAAATACTCATTATGATGTGGAGAGGCTGAACGTGTTTGGTATGATGTTCCATCAGTAGCAAACAATTAATAATTACACTAAATATCATCTTCCTGTTTTAAACTGCTTCTGGAAAGTCACTTTATGTAACCTACCATGTTTACAGATGAGCTGAAAAGTTATGTGATGATCATGAAGATTTGTATAAATGTTGCATTTCTCTACATTCCTTCCCAGTGTATTGACATATCTAAATACAGGAAGAACTGACTGTAAAAATAAAACCAAAAAAGTGTAAAAGTTGCCAAGCAATTTTGCAATATTATTTCCCTCATTTAATGCAGTTTATATCAAGCTCCTGTTTTTATGGCCTCCCAAAGCTGCTTCATAAGTAGACACCAAGATAACAATAATGACTTTTGCAATCCTCACCCACTGTGCAAGGTGTTTGCTAAACAACTGGGAAAAGCTCTCCAGCTCATACTATTTTGAAGGTTACAAGAGAAACACTCCAGAGACACAGCCATGACATTTCTTCACCCCAAGATGAAACTGGTTCTGTGTTTGGGAACTGCAGGGTACAGTTTGGGGGCAGCACCACCTTCTAAACATCATTAAACACAAATGTTCTCCTTTGCAGAATTGCTCAGAAGCACCAGAGCTTTGAGCTCCAAAAGCCATGGCCTTCGTCAGGTTTTAGTCGCTACTAATGTCCTCTATTTGCCTAAACAATCCTCCCTCTACAATCTCATTTGAAAACTGGGTTGCCTTGCTGCTTGCAAAGCTGTGTGTGCCAACCCACTAAAACGTACCTTAATGATCAATTTACAGGGAAGGGGTAACTGTTTCTCCTTCTGACGTGATTCAGACACAGCTGCCCAGCAGTAATGCTGGAAAAACATGGATGAAAAGAAGACGTATGCACAGGCTGACCTAGAAGAATTCACTGATCTTAAGGCAAGCTGAAAGTGAAGATATTTCATTAACTCAAAACTGCTGCATATGGAACCTTCAACAAAAAGGCTGCCTCTATGCTTTAGCAGCATAACTAAGCACAAAACCTTAAGCAGATATGTCTCTCTATATATAAATGCATATAATTACGTTCAAATTAATCCTTCCTTACTGCAGGTCAGAGGTAACTGGTATAATAGAGACACAGGAATCTGATCTAGAGGTATTTAAGTAAATGAGTTAACATTTAAGTGTGGATTACCTAAACATTTAAAACTGAATTTGAGGTTTCTGAACTTGTTTTAATACAATTTTAATTCTTACCCATCCACATCATGCAAACAAATGAGCAATGACACTGTGTATCACAGCACCAGCACTGCAAAAAACACGTTAGATATAAAAAGAAAGTAGCTCTGCTGCTGATTTGCAGCTTCCCTGCAAGGTAGGAAGAGCTGAGCTTAATCTGCCTTGACTAAGAAGCCTCCGGAGAAAACACAGATTTAGCTGGAAGTGGTGGCTGATTAACGGGGACACTGTTCCTGTTGAGTCATAGCAAAGCGGGACAAAAACATGTTGTTTGGAGGCAGGTTCTCATGTAGTACAAAACATAAGGTTTTTTTTCAGCTATGACAATAAAAATGAACCCCACAGTGGTAATCTGGATTCCTGCACAAGCTTTAGCTACAGTAGTAAAAAAGATCCATGAATATTAGGGGTAGAGTGGAGATGGATTTACCATGATACAGTCTGCATAATTACAGTAACAGAAAACATGGTATTTGTCCATATTTAAAGTGGAGGAAGCTGGGAGTGTGTAACTCAGCCTGAAGGGCATTTGGAGGGAAGCAATTCAATACAAAATCCAATGATGTTTGTTTCCAGAAGAGAAAATTTTAAATGACATCAAATTCACTTACACCTTTTTCTACAGGATCAAAACAAAATTCATCACTAATGCGTGCTATGGCATGTATTGCTCTTCCGAACACTAGTAGAAAAGGAGAAAGGCGCATTTTGCATTCCTGGTTAAATGAAAAACAAGCTAGACTGCATTTTCTCTGCAATAACTTAAATGGAGATACAGATTGATGTCGCTGTTTTCAAAAGCTGCCTCAAATGTTGGACGTCCCTTTGCAGGAACAGGTATCGGAGAGCAGCAGGGCAGGTAAATACAGAGCCCCAGGGAACACCCCAGGGACCAGCAAAGGGTTCGACATTCGCCTGTGCCCACCCTGGCGCTGGCAGAGCAGCACCGTGCATGGAAAGCAAGGGGCTGAGCTGGGCTTTCGGTAGGAAAATGAGGCGCACAAGGAGCCGTGCACTCCAGCAACAGCTTGCCTGCCCCAGAGCACCCAAAACTCGAGTCTTTGTACTCGAATCTGACCAACTTTCGGAAGGCGGCAGAGCGCGGAGCTCACTGTGGGCCGCGTGTCCGGGCCCCAGCATGGCCGCAGCCGCCCTGCCCTGAGGCGGCTTCGCCCCAGCTCTCTGGTGCGGGTCCCCCCGCGCAGCCCGCCCGGTCCTGCACGTGCCGGCCCTGCCGGGGCAGCGGTACCTCGCAGGTGCCCGCCCCCGATCACACACTTCATGGCGGACAGCGGCGGCCGCCGCCCTCNCCGCCCTGCGCTGAGGCGGCTTCGCCCCAGCTCCCTAGTGCGGGTCCCCCCGCGTAGCCCGCCCTGTCCTGCACGTGCCGGCCCTGCCGGGGGCACCGGTACCTCGCAGGTGCCCGCCCCCGATCACACACTTCATGGCGGACAGCGGCGGCCGCCGCCCTCCCGCCCGTCCCCTCACGCGCCGCTCCCGAAAGGGCGGGAAGGGCGAAGAGCCCCGGATGTGGGCAGCGCAGCGCGTTTGTGCATGTGTCTTGTCCCCTCACGGGTGCCGTAGCGGGCGCTGGGCGGCGCCGCTCGCGTCCGGGAGGCGCCGGGGCTGTGTGAGGGGGCGCCGCGCAGCGGAGCACGATGGTGAGCGGGGGGACCGGGACCGAGACCGGGACCGAGACCGAGACCGGGACCGGGACCGGGACCG
>VWPW01024008.1:32103-102048 GCA_013389825.1 Crypturellus undulatus
CGCCGCAGCGCGGCCTGCGGCGGCCTCCGGGCCCGCGGGCGGCGCCGCCTCTCCCCACAGCGCGGGGAACCGCGGAGGGGGGGTGTCAGGGCCGCGGCCTGGAGGGGGGTGGCTTATGGCACCGCAACTGCCATTTATTTATTTATTTATTTTATTTATTTTAACGCTTTCTTCATAACATTAAAGCCAAACCGAAATCATTAGTTATTACTCGCCTGTTCATTTGGCTGTGTTTTTTTTTTTTTTTTGCTTTTCTTTTCCTTGGTTTAACATTGATCACGTTTCGCCCTGTTTTTTTTTTCTTTTTTTCTTTTTTTTCCCCTCCATCCCTCCCCCCTGTCTGCAATCAACTCCTGCACCCCGCTAAGGCTGGGCACAGAGTAAGTCGCCGGGGGCGCGGGGGCGCGTTGGGGACCGGCTGCTCCTCCCGCCGCAGCCCGGGTCCTTCCCGTTCTGCCGCTCTCCTTGGTTGAGGTTTCCTCCAAATCCAGGAGCTGGGACACGGTGTGGGGGCCTCATGAGCAAGGGAAGCGCCCCGGGAGCATCCAGGCTCTCCTCAGCTCAGTGGGGTTGTCTGCTTTAAGTGGCAGCATAGCTAGACTCTTAAATACAGAACTAGCATCAGTCCCTCAAAAAATTGCAAAATTTATATATTACCACTTTATCATCAAAAAAGCGCTTGTCGTGGATAAATTATTTACATTCCAAGTGCACAGTCCTTAAACTGATGCTACTAAGAGTGTTTTTCACTTGGAATTCTTACAAGGCCATCAAAATATTTATTCTTTGCCTTGTTTTAAATCGGTAACTTTAAAATTAAAGAACTCCTATGTTCTTTTTACTAGTACTCTCAAGAAGGTGCATGGCTTTGATGCTAGCACAAAGACTTTCTTGGCTGAAAAAGGGGATAAAATTCTGAGGCCTCCCTGCCTTTTTTATGATTGTCAGTGTGAATCTATTTGCATAGCTTAAGAATAAATAAATAAAGCAGATAATAAAAAAGGTCACTTCATGGCATAGTCATCGTGTTTATATGTATGGGTTAAATCCTGTACAGACACATTTGATGGCTCTCCCTTTAGAAACTGCCTTCCCTTTAGAAACAGGATTCTGATGGGAGATAAATAGCCCCATAGTGACAGCAACGGTTTATCAGGATAACAGGGGTGACTGTCTCTAGGTCAGTGTTCCTATATTAGGATAGAGCCCATGCTTTACAGAGCTCTCCATGCCCTTTTTGCATAATTAATTTATTGCTACTTTGCTTGCATTAATTATTTCTTTATTAGCACATTTAAAGCCTGTGATGTCTTACTGCATCTGAATTCTTAACTTGGAAGCCCCCATTACTATGATGTGAGAGCATCTTCAGGCACTGAACTTGCATTCTTCTAACATCTATTCACTGAATCTCTGAATATATCTGGGAACAGAAACACTGTATGTGGGAATCTGGTTTAGCTTCTCTGCAGTGTCCCATTTAACAAAAAAATTGCCTCACTCTGCTGTAATTCAGTGGTTCCTATGATAATGGCTCTGATTAAGCTTCCTGTTCTGGTTAACTCTTAATCCATATTGCAAATTTGCTTTTTTATTACTTTTTTTTTAATGGGGAAGAATAAAGTAAAAAGTAATTGGCTTATTATTATTGACTTAACACAAATTCAGGAATAGGTAGTAGTGTGTTACTTTTGTTATACCCTATGAAAAAACACAGGGTCTGTGGGATTTGACCCCTTTGTTTGCAAGGCCCCTGACTAGCAACATTCTGTATTAATAAGGGCCATTGTTTTGCCTCAAATATACAGAAGTTCCATCACCATTCTATTTTTTATGTCAATAGGCTTTATATCAAAAATGAAATTATGAAACTAGGGAAAATGTCATGTTTTTGCTTCCTCGTGTTTCTCGTTGGTCTTAGCAAAGCTCCGTAATGATCTTTCTTTCCTTCTGTAACACCTGATAAGTTGGTGTTAGTATTAGGAGATCTTCACATTCCGCACCGATGCAACAGCCTTCCAGCTAAATTCAAAAAACTGCTGGTTCCAGGAAAGATCCAGCACATCCTCTGCACGGGAAACCTCTGCACCAAGGACACTTACGACTACCTCAAGACTCTGGCTGGGGATGTTCATGTTGTGCGAGGGGACTTCGATGAGGTATGTCCCTCTGGGAGTTAAAGGCAATATGAGGTTATTTGTAATTTAAGTAACAGTGGGCAAATAGAGCATAGTATTAATTCATTAATTAATTAAATTCAAATTGTGTAAAAATGGTGGGGTTATGACCAGTAACAGGCTTCCCAAGAAGTAACGTGTATGTATTTAAGTTCTCAGCAGTTTTGAAGAAGCTTTGTAGTTTATTCTATAGGAGAAGAACTAATTCCACAGAGTATTTCCATAAGCTCCCATTTTCCTAGGTGCTATGTAATTATTTTTTATTATAAACCTATATGTAATTAACTTTTTTTTTTTTTCTTTTAGAACCTGAATTACCCTGAACAGAAAGTTGTAACTGTTGGACAATTCAAAATAGGGCTGATTCATGGCCATCAGGTTATTCCTTGGGGTGATATGGCCAGCCTGGCGTTGCTGCAAAGGCAGTTTGATGTGGATATCTTGATTTCAGGACATACACACAAATTTGAGGCATTTGAACATGAAAACAAATTCTATATCAATCCAGGATCAGCTACAGGAGCTTATCATGCCTTAGAGAAGTAAGTGAATTATGGGAAGTATCTATGGAGATTTTCTGTTATGCTTCTGCTTGATAACAAAGTTGATCAGTAAATAATTATGAGGACTAGTGGATGTAGTTTTAAATGCCAGGGATGGGGTTTGACAGCACTTGTTGAATGTGCCTGCTTGAAACAAATGGTAGCGAAATACTTAAAGCTTAGATTTGGTATATTGGGCTTACAAAACTCAAATCTCTGTTTCTTAAGAGTGTCTTACTAAAGCTATTAAATAGAATTACTATCACTATTTTCCTCTTTTTCTAGCAACATCATTCCTTCATTTGTGCTGATGGATATCCAAGCTTCTACCGTAGTTACGTATGTTTATCAGCTAATTGGAGACGATGTGAAAGTAGAAAGAATCGAGTACAAGAAATCTTGAAGTGTCTTTGCTTGTCTGCTGTTTTTACCATCTCATTCTGGAACTCCAAGTTACTGCAATACTTGATTGCTAGTTTACAGTACCACATTTATTTGCTAACAGATTAACAATGTAGCTCATTGGTCTCTACTTCAAGCCAACAATGTGTTTGCTTATTTTCTCTTGTATGATTTGATTTGTAAAAATATTCCATTAACTTGGTTAAGTACTGTTCCTTAATGTTGTAATAAATTCTTTTTACTTCATAGAAAAAATCAAGCTTTATGAACCATTGTTGAAAAATGTGAGTTATAACCTGCTTTTAAAGTGTCTGGCAGTACTTTTTCTTGATAGTGCTTAACAAATAGCCTGATTTAGTTATTTATATCTAATGGACAAATTTAGCAAAAGCCTCTTGTAACAGGTTTAAATTCATTAAAGTTAGAGGCTGTGGGAGGCATGTTAGGTTTCTTTCAGAATCCATTTGATACTAAGCTTTTTCATTCCCAATTAAGTTGAAAGACTAAATGGATTGATAGATGCCATCAATCCACTCACAACTGTAGTGATTTCACTGTGTAAAGTTTAACTTTAGTCTTTTTATATTCAAAAAGTGGTTTAAAACAATTTGTAGGCTTTACTGAACAATGGTCTAATTAATTCTGTAATCAGTGTAGAGGGGCTTTTCCTTTACCTTGCTTATCTATCTCTGTATCTAACACTGTATATATACACAGTTTGCTCCATGTACAAAGGTTTTAGATAATGTAATTCTGTATGGCACTGGGACTACTACTGAGGACGAAAAGATTGGTTGGTTATGGGAACTTTTTGGCTCCCCTGCTCTCAGCTGGCTCGAGGGAACTGAATGTACTTAACAGCTCCCACTTTTCATGACTGCTAGTTTTACAATTAAAATAGTTTTATCTTTTATCTTCTACAGAATACTTAGAATTCAAAAGTGGCCTGTCTCCTTTGCATATTTAGATGACTCTTATATGTGCAGTATTTGTGAAAAGCTGTACAGTGTTATCATGGTCATGAAAGTTCAAGTAAGACTAATGGAATATCCACAAACCTTAAAGCATCA
This sequence comes from Crypturellus undulatus, assembly GCA_013389825.1. Classification (NCBI taxonomy): domain Eukaryota; kingdom Metazoa; phylum Chordata; class Aves; order Tinamiformes; family Tinamidae; genus Crypturellus; species Crypturellus undulatus. The sequence continues at coordinate 36,295 of VWPW01024008.1, forward strand.
GCTATGATCCTTACTTCTGTCTCATAAGCTTTGACTCAATACTTTATTCACAATAAACTTGCTTCAACTTAGAAAAAGCTCAAGCATTTCATTCTGGCATCTTATGGGGGGAAAAATAATGTTTGGTTAATCTGCATATATTGCAACAAACTACATACTGCTTATAGAATACTTTAAAGCCAAAATGAATTTGTCAGTTTATTTTTATTCACTGTAATTGAAATCAGAATTTGTGTACAAAATGTATTTACATGAGGTACATCAGCTCCCAGAGTTTAAAAAGTTTAGCACAATCATAGAAAGTGACATTTATGTGAACAAGAGATTCTGCCAATAGACTTAGGAACAAGGAGGATATAATAAGGTTAATGTAGAGAGAGTTTAAATATCAAAGTGCTGAATAAGAATTTTGCTTTTAAAAAAAAAAAAAAAAAAAAAAAGAAGTCATGCTGTAAGTCTAAACTGTTTTAACTGCGATAGAATATTTCTGCTGATACAGAGAAAAAACAGCCTAGATCATTTAAAAATCTGAAAAGCTTGAGTAAAAGTTTCAGGTCAGTGTTAGTCGACAAGAACATGTGTTATTAATGTACATCACTAAACGAGGCAGTGGAGGGAGAAAAGGCAGAGGATAGATGAAAACTTAATCAATCACAGGTCTCCTCTGGTCCATTTTGAAACACCTGGAAGGTAAGAGGACAATATAATAAGAGTATAGGAAAATCAACTGTAATTTAAATCCTGTCAAAATACTTAATTTTAAAGCTTAGCACTCTATCATTTGATTAAAATATGTTTTACTTTAATCAATAAGTATTTTACCCTACAGAATACATTTACTAAATTAATTGGCTACCTAGGTTTTGGTAAAAGTAGTTTAGAAAGAGGGAAAAAAAAAATCAGCAGGTATGATGGTAGGTTGTTTTACCTTCAAAATATCCGAAGTTGATGCATCCACCAGTATGGGATTTCCACATTTTTCTTGATACTCTTTTATTAAGGCTGTTGCATCATCAATGCTGTAGGAGGCAAAATTTTTTCAACTTCATACCTGAAGTTCTTTAAAAAGTCAAGAATTTAGACTAGCATCTTCACTGAAGTATAAAACAAGGTATAAACCCACATCTTTGATACCAGGTATGTCCTATATTTTCCCGGAGGAAAACAAGCCATAACAAGTCCGGCATTTTCACCTGTGGCTGTTAGTAAAACCCATGTAGTAGATATTCAATAGCTAGTTGTTGATTCCTGTCATGTTCTGACTACAGGATAAGTGGTACCAAAGTAACTTGGAACTCTGAAGACTCTGTATTTGGAGTGTAAAAATCAAAATTAGTAGCTGTGTATGAGCACAGGTGCCATACATCACTGATTGCTGATTTAGCATGGCCCTGGCTTTGATTCCCTGGCAATATTTAAGTTTAACCTCAGAGGTACTTCTAACTCTAGAAGGGCTCAGTGGGCAGCTCTCTCCTGAATCTTGACTGCAGGCTGTTTGTTTGGTGTTTCTAAAATGTATTCTTGCTGCTGAAGCTGTCACTCTGATACTGCTGTGCTGAGCTCCCCTGAAGGTAANCCTGAAGACTGTGTATTTGGAGTGTAAAAATCAAAATCAGTAGCTGTGTATCACTGCTGATTTAGCACAGCCCTGTCTTTGATTCAGTGACAATATTTAAGTGTAACCTCAGAGGTATTTCTAACTCTAGAAAGGCTCAGTGGGCAGCTCCCTCCTGAATCTTGACTACAGACTGTTTGTTGTTTCTAAAAAGTATTCTTGCTGCTGAAGCTGTGACTCTGTGATGCTGCTGTGCTGAGCTCCCCTGAAGGTAAGGTTAAACTGATTCAAAGCAAAAGCATTTGCTGTTTCAGTCAGACTACTTTTAACCAAGTTTAATCTGCTTGTCAGTTTAGGGGGAGAAAATGGATGTTTTGGCTCAAACTACTTTGTGAAACTGTCCTCTATGTGTGCAAAATAGCAAGGTGAGATTTTTCTTGTTTTTAAATTTTTTTTAATTTAGCGATATTTTCAGAACTCTTAAGTACTTAAGTTTCTTAAATAATGAAAAAATCTCCAGGACTTCAGCTAAACTCAAAACCAAAATAAGGAAAGATTCAGTGTCTCTGACTAGTATCAATAATGCATCATCTGTTTTACTTTCTATTAACCTACCAGTTCTTGCTGGTAAAATAATCCACCAGTTCTTTAATTCGGTGAGTGTTCATCAGTTGTTGCTTCAACAGTGGAAAATACTTAGTTTTTAAAAATTTATCATATAGCTTCTCATTTATGATGCTGTCCAAAATCAAAGATCTAATCTGGAAAGTAATAGATAAAACTTTAGTAATAGAGAGGTATTAACACTGAGAAGCTTAATCTTTAAATATGAGTGATTAGATTCTTCTTGCTTGATTACTATAATAAGCAGAACTTTTGAAAATTAACTTTGAATAGTGGAGTGAGTTAAGGATATTGCCATTGGGAAATCAAGGGAATGTAAAAGAGAATACAATTTTGTGAGCTTTTTTTTTTTTTTTTTTTTTTTGCTTGCACAACATACTTATTTAGAAAAATAAAGTACTCCTGCTGCAAACGATGCTGTACTACAAATAGAGACAGTGTAATGCAGCAGTGTATTAATGTTGGCCAGCTGGCCAGTATTTTTTATGAAAATGCATAAGTACTTGGAGATGTTTTTATATTTTATAAAAACTGATACATGCTAAGACCAAGGTGGCAAAGAGGTTTTATGTACGGATCAAGAAAATCTGCAAGTCAAAGCTAAGAGAAAGAAGTATTATTTGTTTACCTGAGAAGCAAACGCCACTACTTCTCCGGTGTTCATATGCTCATCTATTTGTTGCAGTATAGTTTCAGTGCTACATGTTGATAGGAAACTCTTGTTTAAAAAAAAAAAAAAGAAAAATATCTAAGAATGATTACAATATAAACTCTTTCCCATTAGAACAAGTATTTCATTCACTTAGGAACCATTTTGAGAAATTAAGTACAAATGTGAAATTTTCAAGCCAGCATCTGTGCAGTCAGACTGAAAGAATAGTATTTTTGTTACATTTAACTCCAAAAGACTATTTTGCTGTAGCTGTTATCATAGACCTTTAACTGTCATGGTCAGCAGACTAAATTTCTTACACTAGTGTTATGACTTAGGAAAAATCTTCTGAACTTGAACTTTAAAATAAGGGAAATTTAAGATCTTTTTACTTGCGCCAGTGTTGACAGAACTTGGGAGCAAACTATTGTGCTTAATTAGGGAGAATGCCATGGAGCATAGAGTCATGGAAATGAACAAGAAGGGAAAGGAAACAGTGATGATGCACAAACATTGCTTTAAGGCAAAATGTTTATGTCGGAACACGTGATGTGTATGAAGCAACTTTCTAGAGATGTGAGCTTACGAACTTCAAACGTTTGTTTGAAGCTTCTCTACTTCTGAAGCTTCTCTTACAAGGTGCTGGAGACCAGCCCACTAAAAGTTCAACTTCACACTGCTTTGGCCTATAGGCTTTTTCTCCTCCCCTCCATTTTCATGCATACTCCATAAAACCATAACAAAAACAAACAAAGGGATAGAGGGTAAGGTAATACTTTAGTAAATGTTTGTAGGAATGTTGGATTTGCTTGAGGCCCCTGCTGTGCATTACAGGTCTCGTAACTGGGGGAGGGTGGGATCTGTAAAACAGTTTCTAATGCACACAAGGCAAAGTCATATGACAAAGCTGCTGAGGATGACTTGTTTTTTTTTTTTTTTTTTTTTCTTTTTTTTAAAAAAGGGGAAGTGTTCACATGATCCTTTTCAGAAGCAGAAATTTAGGGCAATAACCACTGGAGTGCAAGGTGCTTAGCAGCTGGCTCAGCAGCAATGTATTCCAATAAGCTAGAGATGGAAGATACCACCTTTCAGTCTCTGTTGAGCATAACGTGTTTAAATGAATTTCCTTTGGGCAGCAGAAATACATTTCTTGTTACCTGAATTTGCTGCTCTCGTTTCTCAGACTGCGGAATCAGCAACAGGCATCCCAAAGCAAAAGCTGGGAGGTCCAGCTGTGCATATTGTTTAGCTATTCCAATGACATCCAAGTCAGCCAGAACAGGACACCTTGAGAAGATTGGGAGGAATGTTCTCAGCTACAAGATATATAGCTAGATATCTGAATATTTGCAATAAAAATGCTTTGAGATTTTAAGATGGACAAATTTTTGTAACCTTTTCTTATTCTTGGAATGGGACAGCCTGTATTAGTTGAAGTTTCACAGAATACAAATTTTCTAGTTTTAACAACTTTGGAAGGGCAATTTTTTTTTTTTTTTAAACTCTTTCTAAATACTCTAAGCCCTATTTTGAGCTGAAGTGTTGGCAACCGTCCAGAGTATTGCTTTGCATGTTCCAGGGTGTTAGAACCGAGTGATTACAAAGGGGAGATTCCTACTCAAACCAATGTAACATCCACTTACTTGAGCAGAATCACAAAGCATTCACAGCATTCCTCCAACTGCTGAGGACTTGGTGGACATGAAGCTGAAATAGTAAAAACCATGATAAAGTGGCTATATAACAAAGATATTATAGAAGCATGGCAGATAGCTGTTAATTAACATACCTGCAAGAAATGGTGACAGAACTACACTTCGCCAAGCCCGACTGAAGTTGGGAACCTGTTGAAAGTAAATTTTTAGAGTAATAGCCATACATATCTGTAATTAAACAATCTTGTAAACACAGACATTTTGACCTATTATAGTTGGAAGAAGTCTGCTTTGTTTTAAAACATTGAAAGAGTTGTTATTCCCTAACACTGCTTTTCTTTTTCAAACCAAGATTATTGCCTTATTTTGCCATTACTCATCTGATTTCATAAAACATGTAAAAATGAGGATACATAGAAGGAACCAGAAATGTAAAATGTACAAAGTGTTTCACTTAAGCAATGAATAACATCCATTGTATGGTGCTAAGTCATAAAATAATCATTAAAGGGATTTTTTTTCCCCACATATAGCGCTCTTCTGTGTAAATACAGGATACTATATTCCCATTAGAGGAAAAAAGAGACTTGCTGAATATTTGCTTACCTCCCATAATGAATGAATCCCTGTAATTGCTATCAAAAGTTTTCTTAGATATTTCATCTGAAACATAAATATTGCATTATAAAATGCTACTTTTTCTTTTAAGATTGCCAGTTACACCTCCTATTTTCTTAGGTGATACTAACATTAAGTTTGACAACCAGAGCTAATTAAGATTATGCATTACAAAATTAGGATTATTACCATAATCCCAGAACATTTTAGGGGATACTGTGTGTGTTACCCACTCAGATGTGTGGATACATTCCATTTTATGTCTATATAACTCCAATAACAGATAAAGTAGGCACAATATGTTGTAAAACTATATTGCTCTGAAGAAAACTTATCATGGGATTTAGTCTTCCTGACAGCTGAAAGTGGCTCCCCACCCTGCTCTTCAAAAAAATTCATGAATTAAAGCTCTCAAACAGCACTGTTAAAACACAAATTCCCGAAAGCTTCCCAAGTGTTTGGGGACAAAGACTGCAAAGTAACCATGTAGACCTAAGAAAGGTAATAGCTCACAATAAATTTATATTTATTTATCTATCGTATTCTTTAGAAATTAGTGATGAAAAAAGTCTTTTTCTCTGCAGAACTTCATGCATAAAAGTTCCTTACCATATTGAAACCAAGAAGCTTCTGCAGGAGGCCATTCCAGAGTTGGGAGTCATAAACTTTGTATTCTAGACAAAGTTCAGCCACAAGTCTGACAGCCTGAAGGAGAACAAGGACATAGTGTATGTTAATAAGTATACATTCATGATGGTATTGTTTGCCAACATAATTTCATATTTTTATGATTTTAGCTGGACCTTGATCACTTGGTCATCACCAGGATGCATACAAAATTATTTTACAGTCATGAAGAGGATTTAGATGCAGCCTAGACTTTATCCTTTTATTTTCAAATTCTAGGAAGATTAAAGCTCTTCAATGTTATTTTCATATTTTAAACTAGCATGTGTATATTGCAGCTAAAGAACAGATCGCTTCTCTTTTGTAGCTATAAATTAAAAGTACTAGGGTTGAAGCCTTCCTTAGTAGAACAACATCCTTTCTTGTCACAAACTGAATTCTCTCTGGAAATCTCGTTTACCTGTCCTTGTCTTCATAGTTAATTTTCCTGTTTAAAAATCATACTCAGTAACATAAAGCAATTATCTGACTAAGCAGAGTATAAAGTCAGTCTATTGTTGGTGTATTAGGTAAGAAACTGACAGGAATTTTAAAACTATAGACTTGTTAATATTTAATTCACGTTGAGTACATGGAGTTAGTCTAAGCAGGTTCAAGTATCAAATGGGTTGCTAGAAAAGGAGGAAGGGAGGAAAAAAGAAAAGGCGATGTACTTGAACAGCAAAAATCTTTATTCCAAGATGAGGCAAAATAAGAAAACATAAAATAATACTGGGAAATAATCATGTGATGGGTAAGTACTCAGCACACCAACTGCTTGTAAATAGCAACTTATTAAGCATTATGTCAAAAAAAGAACCACCTAGCGAGATGTTTTTCATCTCAGAAACAGTTAGGATAACTGTGTACTTCCTGGTATTTTTAAGAGATCATAATTATTTTTAGAAAAATATCCACTATGTAGAAAGATGCACATTTTGCATACCGTGGGTTCATGGCTGTGATTCTTCCATAGCCCTTTAATCATTCCTTCCTTGGGGTTTTTATGAAATGATTCATAAGTATATGGAATATTCAAGGTTTCAAACTCTGCCAGATAAATGCAGCATTTTAGAAAATACCTGTTTTAAAAAAAAAAAAAAAAAAAAAAAAGGGTAGGGGGCAAAAAACAGGAGCTGATTAGATTTACAGTGATCATTAAGTTGCATAATCAAATTTGGGAAAATATTGAAAAGGTGTTTTCTGTGCTTTAATAAAAGTGTTTGCATTAATGAAAGAGATCAAAGATCCTGATAATTGCCTACAGAAACCTCATTCTGAATGACAGACTACTTGGATCATTTCTAAAGATAAAACAGTTCCTATAACTTGCACTAGAATTTAATTCACACATAGAGACCCACATGTAGGTATTTGGCATCACTAATGTCTGCTAAGTCTGTTAAGTCCAGCAATATGTTATTGTTAAATAATACCTTAAGGAAAATTCATCTTACTTTATTTTCTCAATGGGTTTCTTGAAGAGTGATTCCACAGTACTGGTATCTGCCAAGTAGAGCAGACACTTAAGTGCTCTGCTCCTGTGCGCAAATGTCAGTTGATTAACACCAATTGGCTGAGAGGGGCGAGAAGAAAGAAAGAAAAGTAAACAAAAAAAAAGGTAAAAATATATAATTATGGGTTGAGCAGCTGAAAAGTTATATGTGTTTTGCATGATCTAAGACTTTGTATTAATTTAGCATAAAGCTATGCTAAGTAACAGACTGGATTACCTTTACATTTTACACTGCCCAGTTTAAATATCTGTCAACCTCAAAGCCAAACCAGATGTTTTATATGTTTGGAATATTAATGGAAATGAGAAAAATAATCTGTCTATATACTCTCTCTCTTTATATGATATCAATATATAACTAAAGATATACTAATATCTTATTAAATGTGAAAGAGTGAAGTTTAAGCATGTGCTAAAATATTTTTCCTGCTTTAACTTTACCAGAGTGAACCAAGCTATTACTGTACTAGCTTAAAGCATTTTCTAGAGAATATTGAATGATTCTCAGGTGAAATTAATAAATCCTAGCATTCAAATGGCCCTCTTTACAGTCAACAGCAAAATTCAATAAACATTGATTTTAGTACAAAAGAAAAAGGGAAAGGGGAGAAGTATAGAACTCATACAGGCATATAAACTATCCAGAGATAGATACAAAATCTATATTTGAAAATCAATACAGTCTTAAAAAACTGATTTTAATAGGACATGAAAGCTGGAAATGAAAGCTTATTTAGCAAGTTTAAACTAAATTTTAGAAACTTACAGATGTGGCAGATGTTGTAATTGCAAAGAGCAATCTTGAACTGTAGTCCATTGGCCGTGACTGAAGTAGATATATAACTCTGCAAAAATGCATTTATTTTAAACACAAAAATACAGCATTTGCCACTAAAATCCAAGGAACTTTTTTTCATATAAATTTAAATATAATTCACTGTTTGAAGATTCTGAGTTTATAGTAAATAATGGGAAATACCCATAACTATTCTTACAAGCACTTATACATGTAAGATATTGCAAATTGAATTTTGTTTTTATAACTAAGAATTTAAAAACTCAGCATTGACATCAAAATATAGACAGAAAGATTCCATTAAAGTGTAGATTTTGCACTTGCAGCAAAGCAGCAGAAATGGGAAAGCTATTGGGCAGCCATCTCCTATGTAGTTCTATTTTCGAATATTAGCAGTAATTAATAGTTCCTTTACTATTTGATATGGCACAAAGACCAAGTCTAAGATCATGAGCACTAACAATACATTTTTTGCCCATACGTGTTTATTATTGGTCTTAATATATTTTTTCTTGTTAGAGACAGCAGCAGTGAGTTTGCAATCTCCTCTTCCAATAGATTTCTTCCGTATACAAGTGGTGGATATAGTTAAACTTGGGAGATAAGAATAATTGGCTATAGTATGTTTAAGATAACACACATACCTTCTGAGTTCTTCATCTTCCTTTACACCACTAAAGCTTCCTTCAGCTCTCTTTAAAAATAAAGAAGAAAAAATTGTAAGAGTTATGTAAAGTGTTTGCAAAAATTGCTGGGTTATGGCTATTTACTTAAATCCTGTTTAAAGGCTCAGTACCCCTGCTAATGCAGCCAAGGAAAGGAATTTTGATTTTTTATTCATCTTCTCTCTATTAACTGGGTGTGTGGCAGTCCACAGTCCTTCATCATTCATCCTGCTAACTAGTATTTTGAGCAGAAACAGTGTCTGCTTCCTGCCCTTTTTTTATTAACCTAGGTATATGGGGTACAATGTAAATAGCAAAGAACCCTCAGTTTGCTTTAAGCTGCAACAGGAGAGGATTTGGCCACTTGCAAACACAGGAATCATTGTTGGGTGAAGCTATTATATTAACCAGGAACAGCCTTTCAAATGATTCCTGCTAGAGATAATGGCTTGCAAAAATAAAGATGATATTGAAATCATTCATAGTCTGAATTCAGATGCAAGTTAAATATAACTGTGAGGACTAATGGTTAATTGTGCCCTCTTTTTGACCAAGGAAGAAAAGAATAGTTCATGTAATTAGCCATTTTTATCTTAACAAACAAACAAAAAACACACACACACCAAAGATGACTTACTTCTGATGGCAGTATGCTTGGGCAGAGCCATTTATCTAATAGCTTATCCCAAATTTTGTTCATATCCAAGTCGTTAATTTCAGCTATCTCCTTTGCTGCTGCATGGATATCTACATAAATAGATTGAGACAATGTATTTACAAACAAGAATTTTCTTGCCTAGATTTTTTTTTTTTTTGTCCTTTTGGAACCAGATAAAGCATACTTGCCTGGGTAATCTCTGCCAGTTGGATTTTGTATTCTTTGGTCTATACTGCAATGCTCATATAGTAAAATGATAAGACTTGTTGGTTTCCCAATAGATTTTAAGTGTTCTGCAGTGTTCAACTTATGAAGTAATAGAACATTTTCTGTAGCTGATCTCTTATACTGCATATATAACTTCTTCTGTAGAACTTCTGCTTTTTCACGTGCATCATCCTTTAGGAAAACACCACAATTTTTATATAAAAGAACTTCCTTTCATTCAAAAGCTCTAGAAATATCACATCAACTTTCTTATAGTATTAAACAGTTAACAGAGGATACCAAGATTGGTTCTTCTGATGTGTTTCTGTATATATACCTTACACACTGTATATTTCACTATCTTAAAGTACCAAAAGACAAAACAATAATAAATATGTGATAAGATAACAGTTTTGCAAGCAGTTTGTCATTACCTTAGTTGTTGTATTTTTTAGCCATTTTCCAGCTAGATAGAGACAGAATTTCAATGCCTGAATCTGGTCAGGACCTTAGGAAAAAGGGAGAAAAAAAGAAACAAAAACACTAAGTTAGTTTTCAAACAGTGTTCATACAAGTTTGCTTACAGTCTAGTTTTCCTTTTCTCAAGCCTACTCTCTTCCTCACAGTTACTTTTCCCTTCAAGTCAGATATGTTCCTTACCTGTTGGAAATTCTTGTGCAATCTTGTGAGCAATAGCAACAGCCCACTCTGGATTAATTATAGACAACAGATAAGATTGAATTGTCTGTATGGTTTTAGTTGTTTCCTTGTTAATAACTGATGTATATCCACTGTTTCTCATTTCAAAAATTTTTGGTTTCAGTTTTTTTTCAAAGACATGTCGAGCTGCAGACATGTGTAAGGTATCCAGTGAAACCTAGAAAAGCATTAAAGAGGGTCAAAAGTTGTCAGAAGACCTTTAAGTGAGTTATAAGCAAGTTAAAAGGCAAACAAATAAAAAACAAACACACACAAAAAAGTATTTCTCCTCCCCTAACCACACCTCCCCTTGAGAGGGAGAAAAAGATAACTGAAATAAATCCTTTAGAAGATGTAACTTTACCTTCATTAATTTGGAAATTAACAGAAGTGTTGGGAATGATTCCTCACTGAGCTCTGCAGCTGTAAGGAAATAAGAAAGTCCTCCTTATGAGTCAACCTTTATAAAATTAAGCACTTCTAGTTTATAGTTAGGCCTTCATTGTGAGGAAAAAAATATAATCTTAATTAGATATGGGCTAGTCTGGGATGTGGGATATGTGGATTACTTTGCTCTTTGAGAGGCTCTATACACATTTAAGGGCAGAACGCTGCAATCTATTAACTCCACTGAAAGGTAGATAACAGTAGCAATTTGGGAGCATATTGCTTTAAGAAACACTGTTAGAAAAACAGCTACATTAGTACATAAATACAGTTAATGCAAAATATAGACTGTCAATCTTTATGTTCATATATTCTCTTTCACTCTGCTGTATATGTATCTAGCTAGAAAGAATATTGAACCTACATATTATGTTCCAGAAACACTTTGCTGTTCTAAAGAATATCAGATGAAAGGGTAATCTGGTTTGCGCAGCTGGAGATAAGGGAATCACATGCTCTAAAACATATTGGTGTTCCAGGTCCACAGGTGGGGAAATTCTTTTATAAGACTCCAGATGTTTGAGAAGACTCAAAGCCTGAGGACAGAGAAAGAGAGAAAAGAAAAAAAAACAAAACAAAAAACCCCAACTTGTTAGTACCATATCTTTCACTTCAGTAAAACGTGAGGTTTTGGCACCTATATCATTTGGCAGGTTTATAGATCTATAGAGGTTTTTATTCCTGCTCTGACTCATTGCTAAAAGACTGCTATTTTTTTGAATGAAAGCTGTGTAATGGAATAACTGATTTACTTTCAACCAACTTTATTTATTTATTTCAACAATAACAACAAACCAAAAAGACTACAAATGCTATTAACAAAGTAGCAGTAGAGTATTTGGCCATACCTGATTCAACTGGATAGGCGTGTTCTTTTCATCAGCATTTTGTATTACTTTCAGGACAATTTCAATAGTTTCATAGTCATATGGATCAAGCTGTTCAAAATAATAAGATTTTGTATGACTTCTCTTATGGAAAACACACAACTGAGTTTCATTTAATTCAGTTTTAATTTTAATTAAATGGGCGTAACATTGAAGAAATAGTAACCATCATGACATATGGCTCTAAAAACAAAAGACTGTTTCAAAATTATAAAGCCTAAGAGTTAGGATGTTGCAGGAAGACCAATTACATTAGTGATAAACAGATGAGAAAACAAATAAAAACCTTCCCCCAAATACCTTTTTTGCCTCTCTGTATTTTTTTTGTCTAGTACTTAAAAACATTTCCAGTATGGTGCGTTCTTTGAAAGCAACTTTGACTATTGTGTTCATTTTTTAAATGCATGTTGGGGTAGGAAGACTTTATCTATCTTTACGGACAATTAGATGTTTTGTTCTACTTTTTCCTCTAGAAAACTGAAAATTAGCAATTACATTCTGTAGCAGAACTTTTTTTTTTTTTTTTTTTCAAATTTCCATGGAATTAAAGCCATAAGTGATTGCTTTACTCTTGTCATTTAAGTGATGGACAATATTTGAGATAAAATGCATACTTTCTGTATGCATTTCTGTTTGTTTTGCTTTATATTTGTATTTATTTCTTTACCTTGTACAGTATTGCACTAAGGCTGATGATCAGATCTTTTGTGCTTTTCAGTAGAGGAATTATTGCTAGTGCTCTAGCTAGTAATGTGGAATGAGGTTGCTTCTGACTGCGTTCTGCAGAGTCATCTTCAATATGATTTGTATTAGCATTCTGGAGAAGAAGTGTTTCAATGCAAAGCTGCAGTGCGGCATCACTGTCCAGCATAAAAGTACTAGAAAAGAACAGAATATTTTCTTGTGACCTTTTGTGTTTCTTATGAAAAAATTCACCAAGGCCCGAGTGTAATCTGATTTATGTACTTAAGAAAACAAACAAACAAATGAACTTTTATGTTATATAAATCAGGATCTATTTAAACCATTAAACCAAATAATTTTGATAGGTATCATTAATATTAACAGCGGTAATTAAACACAGGCCCGATTTGCTTCAATTATTACCTGCAGTAATTCAATATGAGATCTGTGTCTACTTTTGGATTCTGGACCAGAGTTTTTATGAGTTCCTTCTTCCTTACTGGTGGTTGTCTAAATGCATTCGTGAAGGAAATCTACAGATAAAGAAACATTTAGTGTTCTTCCCCCAAAACTAATTCCTTATTTAGCTAGCCTTTTAATTTTTCCTTTAGCTGCAATGCAGAGATTTTTAGAGCAGGAAAAAGCAGTATTTTTTTTGAACATGCCCTGTACCAGAGGATGTTTAAACTCTTGAAGTTCATTCAGAGCATTCTTAATTGATATGTTACTCAATTTCTGAACTTTATTTCAGCACAGGCAGAATGAAAAGTTAAAATAAAAAGCTTCCCTTAGATATGAAGCTGAAAACATTGCAAAATACATCTTAAACTTTATTTAAACATTTAATCAGTTAATAAAGCCATAAGAATATTCAAACTTACCCCAAATTTACCAAGTTGGATGCCCCATTCTGCATCAGTAACCAATTCTTGGAACTTTCTTTTTTCATGTTCTTCACCATAGTGGGTAGCAAGCTGTGCTCCAATCAGAGCTACTGCCTTAAAGGAGAGAGTAGAAGCAGACATAAATATGGTAAAGTAAATAATGAAAGTAAATAATATTAAGGCCTAAATCTCTGGGGGAGCATAAAGAATTCAGAGAACATCACAGAAATGTATAAGGAGGAAACAATCTTTACTGAAAATATAATGAGGGTTACTGCACCTCCCGAATTGCCAGATCACAGCTTCTGGTCTAGTTACTTTAAAATTGAGTTTCTCAAGGATATTCTCCTGGTGTTGTACTCATGAAAGTGGTAACAATACAAAAGGGCTTTCTAGAACAACCTATTCTATAAATAGATGACATTTTATTTCCCTATTTTTTCTTCGCTTCCCATCACCCTCTGCATTTTAATCTGTGTACTTATCTATTCCTTTCATTCTTTTCAATCACTGTCAAAGAACAACTTTTCCAAAATATTGTAGAAGCAGTGCACAAATCTACTCTGCAATAAACAGAAGTCGTTTATCTCATAGCAGCGCTCTTAGTACAAGTGAGGAACTTTTTTTGATCAGCTGTAACCTTAATAAGGGCAAACTACTGCAGGTCTGTGACATTCCTAACGTCTTAAAGAAACTCTTTAAACATGCTGTGTATGTTGAAGAAATAGTCTTATGAATTTACCAGAACTTTTTTATAATTTTGCCATGAATTGTTTATGACATCCCAGAGTTTATTGAACATATCTTCCTTGGGCAAAATCGTGCAGTATCCCAAAGCCAGGTTCTGATCTATGAGGCGACAGTTGAATACCTGTGTATTTAAAAACAAAGTTATAAACCTGAAGAATTTTAGATCTGTTTATATAAAGTACACGAGAGAGAGATGGAGTCAGTCTCACTGCTTCTTTCACCTTCTCTATGTTTTCCTAAGATGTTTTTTCCATGACTGCATGTTTTTTATAGCATTTGGCTTCAAGAAAATGTCAGAATGAGCTTTTGAAATGTCAGAATGAGGAAGAGTAGCCTCCTCTTGATACAGAACTTTCTTACCTTGTGCAGTAAGGTCTTGATAGTGGTCATGATTGCTGAAGTGCACTTCTGTTTCATATCAATGAGAAAGCTTTTGGTGTCAGCTAGCATTTTGCCATCATGTAGCTAATATAAAAAAAAGACGGTCAGCTCTTCCTTAAAAATAGGTCTTTAAATTCTCCTGTCATTTATAGCATACTAAGAAGCACTATACTAATTTTATTTTCATAATTAAATTCTTAGATCTCTTTTAAATAGAAATGCAATTTTGTGTCCTAATGCTTTTGAATGAAGCAATATTTTTGAATTTTACCCTTGCAGCTTTTCCCATGTTAATCAATGACACAATGTGAAACAGCATCATAATCTATTACTAACACCACTTTGATCCCTGACCTTGCAGAAGTTTGGAGTTTGTTTCAGAATATACTTTGCAAAGAGAATCAGATGCCCATTAGAATTAGAGGAGAATCCTATCATCTCATAAAACTACTGCACATCTGATCAGATGGTGGTAATTTTTCAGGGAGGTCTTGGCAATAGCCCTTCACTAACCTGTCAGTTACTTTTCCATCACCTCTAAATTTATTAGTGGTTGATACAGTTCTGTTTCCACCCCCCTCACCTCCCCTCCCCAGCAAAATTCAGCAGAGCCCTTATCAGTACCTTTTCACTCAGGGACAAATCCATGTTGTTCGATATACCATGCTGAAGACAGGACCCAAACGAGCAGACTATGAGGCGCAAAGCTAACTCACACTGACTACACTCCATGAGGTTTTGTAGCTCTGCACAGATGGGTGTTTTAGCTGGAAGCAGAAGGTTCTGTTCTATGATATATTTTACCGAAAATAAACAAACCCAGAAATCAATTAGCGTGCAAACAAATTCCAACAGCAATATACTTAATATATCAGAGCAGTTTTTGTTATTCTCTGTTAAACTTATGTAAGATCACCCTTAACTTCCTTCATAAACCTCAAATTTGCAAGGTGTTTAACTTAATACAGAATTCCACTTTAGTTCAAAAAACAGATGTCTCATCTTCTTGGAAGTAATTCTGGTCAGTAGTTCTGGCATGTCTGAACTAAAGAAATCGACAGCCTTTGATAACATGTCCAAAATCACACAGGTCAATGATAGAAATTGGTCAATGATAGAAATCAAGCCTGGCTGTCTTGCAAAAAGTACCATACTGTCTCTGTACCATCAAGCTGCAAGTAGAATATCTGCACATCTATTTTAATCACAAGCTAGTCATGTTTATGTAGTTTAAATTAAACCCCACATTACCTAAATTGTCTGGTTATTTATACTTTTAACATGGTTAATCTGCTGTCATAGTACCTTTAGTAAATGCACTGTTTGCCAAGCTCATCGAATCCAAGGGATACAGCTTGTTCTCTGAAAAGCACATAAATATACGTCAATTGTGCACCAAGATCTCAGCAATGTTATGAATCCTGGAAGTAATTTAAAAATACTATGCTTCAAGGACAGTACATAAAATAAGAACTGTGTAAGAACCATATTCACATGAACTGTAAGAGCCAAGACTGCTATTATTTCTACAGAACTCTACAGTGTTTTTGCTTGTTTATTTTTCCCAGCATCAATGACATTGTAGGGTTTTCTCATAATACTTGAAATTTGCAAAAAGTTCTGTTTCATCTACAATGGTGTTTAACATATGGACAATCATTCTAGATCTAACATGACACTTACCTTGCTTAAAATACATTCTCTGTTAGTGGCCACCAGAGAATGCCTAAAGAAGGTAAGAACAAGGCAAGCTTATACTAATACTTCTCCAGAGCACTCTACCAGTCTTCAGTTAGCTCAGAGAACCAGAACATAAAGAAGCCAACTCTGTAGTCTATGTACCCCTTAATGGCACAATAATAGTGGTGTTAATTCCACGCCAATGGAAATATTTCTGTTCCCAGATTAAAAAAAAAAGTATGAAATGAAATAATTTTATAGTGATTCAATGTTCAGTAAAATTACCAGAAATGGGCAGAAGAGAAGCAACAGTTTCATACGCAACTGGAAGGGCTATCTGTGGATCAAGAACTATCCCATCTTCATTAAAGAAGTCATTGTAAGTCCACTCTTCATAAGGATCTTTATCTCCTCCAAAAGCTGTTGTCTAAATAAAAATGTTGTTAATAGTATAAATAATCAAAAGAACCTGCTAGGTGTGTCTACTAACAAACCCAGCATTCCAAAACGTTACAGTTTTCAGCTACGAGAACAGAACAAGATCTAACAACTTTTCTCTTTAATGTTGCATTTATTTAGTTACAAAGTCAAACTCATTCATAAGTAATTTAACGGAGGTTCAGCATCAACATTAATATTACAGGCATTTTTCTTTTTTTTTGTTTTTTTCCCCCCCTTCTCTCTCTCTCTTTTTTTTTTAAAATCAAAACAATATTCAGTGCATAAATATGCTTGCCTATCTGTTTTGATCTACTCCACTTGCACTGTAAGAGCCTATTCATTTTAAATTACTCAAAGCACTGCTTGACCTGAAAAAAAACAAAGAAGCTATTCAAAAACTTGATCCATCTTAAAGTTTTACCAAACTGTTGGAAATGCTTTCATATAATACATGCATTTGAGAAACAATACACGAATTTATAAAACAAAGCCTCTCTGCCTTTGGTAAAGTCAGATTTCTATGCTCTCTAGAAGACTTGGCAACAGTGTTTCCATAAAAATACTACTAATTTTCAGAGTTGCATTAGTAGAATTCTGTATACTGAAACATAAGTAGTGAAAAACCACTTGTGCTTGTGTCATTTCTGCACTGCTTTTAGTGCTCACATAATCTTTACACTGGCTTATGCAACAATTTTCTTTCTTCTTTTGAGATAACTGATCAGATATTGATAAAGGAATGTGAAACAATTCTCAGTGGATCATTGAGTGGTTGAGATCTGGAGATTACCTAGTCTAGATATTTTGTGATTATTTGAAAGTTTAAAGAAAATACCTTTGCTGTAAATCCACAGTTTTCTATTTGGCACTGTCTGTAAATATCCTTGGCAGTCAGAGTATATTTACATAGTTCCAGAGAGTCTAATAGCAAATCTGTAACAATATCAATAGCATTAGCATACTATTAATGGAAGGCTCACATTCACTATTAAAACTTTTTGCATCGCCTATTTCTAGAGGTTTGCATAGACATTTACTTTGTTTTCATATTCATTTGAAAAAAATTGTTTGGAAAAATGATTTTCCAACATTATCACAAATAAACAATAATAATAATTACCAGGACTGCATATGGTAGCTGCTTGGCAAGCCATTTCATAGATCACAGCTGGAAGATTTGTATCTTTGGGGGTGATCATTGGAACATCAGCTCCTAACATATGGCAAAGCCTCTGACATGCTGAGAACAGTAGCTTCCCTGTTTCTTCATTACAGTGATTTTCATAGAACTCCCTATTAAAAAAGCCTTTATTTTAGACAACAGGAAAATAAAAATACAAAGAGCATCAAATAAAAACAAATGCTGTTTGAATTATTTCACCCAGATGATTCCCTACAGCTAAAACTTAGAGCCCTGAGATGAAAAAGTACAACAGAACTTGCTTTAGATATAAATAAAAAAGGATATGGAGCAAACTATGGATAATAAGAAATATATTTAATATTTTCATCTGATATTTCTTTTGGGGAGTGTAGTAATATTATAATGACTATATATGCATCAGTTAAGAGACCAGCTAAAAGTGTGACCTTGTGTGGTGACTGTACAATGGTTTTCTTCCCTTTGCAGGAGTTAAACAGTGGTTATGAGAGCTTTTCAGTAATGCAATGATGATGTCCAACCTTGCTATAAATCCATGAGGAAGTCTTTTTACTTAGTAATCAAGCTATGGCAAAAAATAATCACAGTTTTCAGAGACTACACTACTCTAAATTTACGGAGGAAGATAAATTATCCTTTGTTCTATACCTACCTCCTTCTACAAAGTATCAGAAATAAATACAGAAAAAGTCCATTATTAAAAGAAAATAAAAGAATTGAACTACTCTGCAATTTTACCTGCATATTTTCATAGCGTCTTCAACTCTTCCAGCATCTAATGCTCTCAAGGCCAGTTTTTCTCCTAGTTCTTGTTCTGTCCTTTGCAAAAGCAAAGCCAGTCTATACAACCTTGACCCAGTGGATCGATTATTTGTTTTATCTTGTGAATCACAATTCAATGTTTGTGCTTTTTTGGACTTTGACAGAAGTTTGACAGTTTCATAAGCTTTTATATGCTCCTCAAGAAGCTTAGACATCAGCGAAGGATTCCTGAAATCTTTGACTGAAAGAAAGATATCAAAATCTTCCTGCAACAAAAGAAAATACGATCTTGGCATTTTCAGAAGTTAAATAGTTTCAGTCTTTGATTAATCGAAGTATTAAAGCACAGAAAGGAGCACCCAAAGAATCTATTAAGAATGATCTATGACTGATTCTAATGCCTAAGTGTTGCAAATGGTTTTCATACCATCCCCGTTATTTAGGCAATTGAAACTAGTAACTAGAGTAAACCAAAAGTAGTTTAAAACTACTAGGTTGGTATGAAAATACTAACCTGCAGGATAGCAAGTGTTTCAAACATTTTCAGGTTTGCTTCACATTCATCTTTCTTCAGAGGATTTTCTGTTGGGGAAGAAAAACACACAATTACTTCCTGACCTCACTTACAAACAAAATGTAACATTCACAAGTTAGAGCTTACCTTTTTGAATGCTAAACAGGAATTTTAGGATTTCCACAAGTGTCTTTGTCATAAGCATTTGTGTTTTGCGCTGAAGGAGAGAGGTTAAAGTTTTGGTTTGGTCAAAATAATGCCACTATCAGGTTGTGATTCTCAGGCTTCTACTTTATTAAAATATTATGATTCTGCAAATATCTTTAGCAACAATTCTCACTGCTAAAAATAATATCAACTGAAAGGCAAGGGAACAGATATGTATTCTAAATATGCATTCTTTGTAGAAGTAGCATATATTTTAATAGCAGCAATATGTATTTACTGCAATTAAATACATATATTAAATCTCACAAGAATTTTGGAGAATTCTTCACTCTTCCTCCCCTTGTTCTTCTTTCCCCTTGCCAGGATAATACCCCAAAATAACTGTTTAAAACAACAGCAACAAATGCTCCTCTGTGGTTGCAAGTTAATGATGCACCCTGTCAGCTGTGGTGCTTCATTTCACACCTTCTACAATGTTTGAATACATATTGTCAAAGTAACTGAAGTAAGAATTGGAAAACACTTAAGACTTGAGGTATAGTAATGCGATAAGATTTATAAAAATATTAACTGAATTCAGATGGTGATGCCATTGTGTTGAGAGGCCTTAAAAAATATCCCTGAGTAATTTTACAGTGTATAGAATGAGAATAATTCAGTCTGGAAGAGACATGCAGAGAACACATAGCCCAGCCTTCTGCTCAAGGCAGGGTCAATTAGACCTCTTTGCTGAAAGAAGCAGCTTTTTCCCCAAGCATTTTTAAAGCATATAAGTAGGACTATTTAGAATAATTAATGTATATACTTTATAATTTGAAAAGACCTAGTACCTCCTCAGAATTATCTGCTTCATTCTGCAATACAAGTGTCCCCCACACAGTCAATCTCTCTGCAACTTTCTCAGCTTCAGCAGGAGTCAGAGATTTTAATAGAGTAAGAGATTCTTCTCCCTGCAGGAAGACAAATAAATACATAAATCAGAAGTAGCAAAACAAAAAAGAGTATTTGCTTTTGGAAGGGTTTAATTTTCTTAACAGCTAAGTTATGCAGGTTTCTTTACTTCAATACAATGCTTGTCTGATAGCCCAGCCACGATTTATGCTCTGTTGATGAACTTCAATTGTCTTCATAAAATACATTTACCATGACATGATTACCTTAAAACCCATGAATAATTTTCACTAAAGCTACAAAGCATGCAGTACAATCTATGTGTTTACTTGCTGAGGGTGATAAAAAGCAAACTAAATTGCAGTCTTGCAAAATAGCTCAGTAAAGTTTTAAGTTTGAAATATTCAATTCCATGCATCACAAGACATACTGCGTGAGGTATATACAAAACTTAGGCAACCTTAATATCAGAGAAGCAGTTAGGTATTGTTGTGGGGGTATTACACTGCATTACCAACTGAGATTTTTTTTCATGTTTGTAAGAAAGTAACTTGGTCAAAAGGAATCACAGCAGAAAAAAAATTATCTGGAAAATATATGGCATGCTTCACCTTCAAAGTTTTTTTTTTTTTTTTTTTTTCTTTGTTTCATTTTTGGTGGAAAATGAAAAAGGGTTCACTTTAAATCTCTGTCAAATGTCTAATTTTCAATGTTAAGTATAG
Source organism: Crypturellus undulatus (assembly GCA_013389825.1). Lineage (NCBI taxonomy): Eukaryota > Metazoa > Chordata > Aves > Tinamiformes > Tinamidae > Crypturellus > Crypturellus undulatus. Next base: position 56,979 of record VWPW01024008.1, read on the forward strand.
GTAGTTACATGTACAATTAACAGATGTGCAGTAAAATACAAATTCAAAAACTGTGTATAAGACTTGGAAATAGTGCAACTGCTGCCACTGTTTCAGAAAAAGAGGCACAGTGTCTTTCACTCCTGAGATCAAGTGACACAAATTATTTCAGTACCCTTTCTTTGTCAATCAGATCTATCATTCTCAGGATGTAGACTTCCACAGTGGGCAACAGATATGCTGCGACAATTTTCAAAGCATCTTCTAAAGAAGTAGGGGTATCTTGTTTAAGAATATATTTCACCAGCCTCTGTAAGAGAAAAACAGATAAAAAGTTTAGCTTGTTAGTTATAGAATAAAGTCATTTATATAAAATAATTTTTCCTCCCCAGTATACAGCCTGTACTGAGCAAGTTATCTAGAAGTTGCCTCTAGAAAAAAATTGATTAAATACTAAATGGGATCAGGTTAGGAAAAAAATGGATTATGTAGTTGATATAGATGTATAAGTTATCCTTTTACAATTATAGCTCTCAAAATTCAAAGGTCTCATCTATCTTAACAAAATGGCACATACGTTAACAGGAATGCACGTATTTTCTCCCCATTAAACGGGAGATGCTGAAATCAAAAATCCCTAAACACTGTATGCAGGGCCTTCAGGAGAAATCCCACTGGAAGGCTTAAGAGGCTGTAGCCTGACATTTCTTTAGCTTCCTCTATTCTTTTCCCACTATGGAAAACGCTAGGTCATTGTTGCTCTGCTAATCGGTGTGGGCCACCTGAGATCTTTTAGTTCTTAAATAAAAATCACCAAAACCCCCATTTGGCTTTCAGGTAAGCAGAACCCGATTAATTTATTTCAACCATAAATAAACCATATAGTTTCTTATCATATGATAAAGAAACCATATAACTCTCATAGTTCCTGAAAAAAAGAGACTTAAGACTGGATTGAAAATATTCTTATTATTTCAGATTCAGGTATCTTGTTTAAAAAAAAAAAAAGATAATGCAAGGAAGTCCCAACCATACAAGCAAACAGCTGTTGATAATAGATGGCAGGTCCTATCTGCTAAGTTCTTTGGCAAAATCTGGCCTTTTAATATCTCAAACTACATGCAGACAAACATACAGATTTTGCTTAACAGAGGTCATAAGAGAAGTGCTGATCATTTACCATTATCATCTGCTTGTCCTTTAAGAGATTAGTATCTCTTATCCCATAGGCTCGCAAAAGCTTCTTCATCTCCATCAGTTGGTAATTCTCCTGCAATAATTTTACTCTGCATAAAAATCAGACCATTGTTAGTCTCCTTGCTACTTAGATTTGACCATCATAATACAGAGGATACATAACTTTTTTTCAAAAAAGAAATAAAAGTAAATTATTGTCAAAAGAATACAGCAAATCAGCTGATGAATGAGAGGCCTTACTTGAAATGATTCATTTCCAAATGCTGCTTTACCAGCAGCTCCACTGCTGCACTCCATGGTACCATTGCACCATGCATTATTTGCAGAACTGCATCAAATTTCAGCTATAAAAGAAAATAAGGAATTATTTTTTTCAAAAGAAAGTATCGGGTAATCTTGTAGTATTGTTTACATGTGATTGATTTACATAAGCATTTTATTTCCTGGCCTAATCTCCACTTGTGTAAAGGCAAAATCATTACCATAGTATGATATGTCAAATTAGATTAGAAAATGGGTATAGTAATTTATGACACTGCAGACATCAAGTTTCATATCTACTGGAATTGGTACATTTTCCATGTCATATCATCAAAACTATGCTGTATGTCCCTACTTGAAAACTTGTCTAAACAAATATTTAAGACATTTGAGAACATTGTGCCATGTTTTTCATCTAAACTAATATATTAGAGCTACATAATGACTATCTGGTAAAACATACATACATCTGTATCAGAGATGCAGCCAATGGCAGCTATTGCCTTTGCCTCCCATGCAGTTTCAAATACTGAAGCAGACCGTGTACGACAGCGTTCCAGCAAGTCCTGTACATTTTGATAAAGAAGATTAGGATATTTGAATTCAGAAAAGCCAGAAATACACAATGATATAGACAGCAATAAAAAGGATTTTGGATACTAAAGGAAAGATCTGGCTAGTCTTTGCTTTTTCTATTGACAACCTATTGCTGAAATAGTAACTTTGAATAAATTATTATTAACAAAGATAAGCTTATCAGAAAGCTGGTCTTGTACTTAATTTAACTAAAAAATTGATCCAATTTGATGAATTGGATTAGATTTCCTGCTTATTCATGCATTCTTCAACTGGGAGAAAATATAAATACCTTTACATACTGTAGAAGAATTTCATCCTTTTGTAGATTATGTTCGCACAGGTAAGGTTTTATAAACTTTTCCAAAATGGATGGGACAAGCTCTGGTGCCAGAATTTTATCAAACATATGAAACACAATAGTAGTTGCATTTTCCTGGGCAAAAAGTAGAACAACATGCTATGTTAGGCAGGTTAGAACATGCTACGTTACAGAATGTGGTCTTTTCTCTGTGGACCTAATTCAACGTCCACTGACCAAATAAATCAGCCAAAAGATCTGTGAAATCAGCACCTGTTTAGCTGAAGTAGAAGTAAAGGCCCTACATTTTCCTTTTACAATGCAGTTTATTGTTCAGTGTACTAATTTTCCTGTTCTAAATTATCTGTTGTTAATGCTTGTGCCAGGATTTAGTTAATATTTGTCATAAACTCAAAGGGAGTTCAAGTCATACCTTTTCTTATTACCACAACATATTATACATTTATATTCCTGTTGAAACACAATTTAATAACACAATGTATAAAATATTCTTATCAGTTTATAAACACTAGTGAAGACTAAAACAATTAAATGAAAATTTCGGGATTCTTGTTCTGCCTATCTTCAAATTCTATGTTACAACGTGTTTCTCCTTACCAGAACTATCCACTGCTCAAAAGCATTGTTTTAATTACCTTTTCAAAATCACAGAGTGCCAGCCTGCAGTTGTATTTTCTGTACAGACTTATCAGTTCATGTAAATCATTTACCAGCTTCTTTAACCGATGTACCTCTTCACAGTCTTCACATCTCTGAAACAGTATTCATAGGTAAAACAATAGATGACTTAGTATAGTCTTCAAATCAGTCAAATACTGTCATAAAGAGGAAGCTTTTGTTCTCCATATTTCTGGTATAAGAATAATTGACTTACAATGTAGCAAGAATTTCTGATAAGATGTTAAGAAAGGATAATGTAGCATTAGAACCTGTTACATATGGAAGAACCACAAGCATTTCATTCAGACAGATTAGACAAATAACCATCCAGGGCAATATGCCTACAAATGACCCTTTCTTTAGGGTAGAAGCGCTATATTTTTTCTGATTTCCTGAGAAAGGTTGTGTACATTTATTTATGCTTTGCATACTTTATGAATCTCTGCTTGGTTGTTACCTTTATTGCACATAGAATCAAAAGTTAAAGCCACCTATTGAAAGTGTGATTTAACAGGGGAAGCTTCTCTACTTTCCATTATGGACTTCACATATGGAATTCAGAACTTTAAGACAGCAGATTTAATGAATAGAGAATGTCTTTGTTTTCAGTACAGCTATTTAGCCTCATGCTTTATCAGTTTTCCACTTTCACACTACCACTTCTATAGATGCTGATATATCTAGAATTTATAAGATACAGATATTCATGACCTCATGGCTAGCTGATTTTAAAATAGCTGTGTGTTAAGGTCTAGAGAAAATGGATAATAGTAAAAATAAATAAATAAATGGTGAAGATGAAACATGTTTCTGATTTAAGTTCTCATGTAAGTTCATTACAGAATGGAAGGTCTTTTTGTTACACAAGCTTAGTTGTGTATTAAAAGATACTCATATATATTATGCATGTTGAGATTGGAACTCAGCTAGTTCCTTTCACTGAATACATTCTTCCTCTTATTAGATCCCCAATAGTGGCAATTAGTGATCTAATCATTCTAGCTCAATTCCAGAGCAGAGAGGATGCTCAGATGTTTCTTAATACCAACTAAATACATCCCCATCACCTTTCTTACCAAAGGATTCCACTGGTCAAGTGTTGTCATTCCCATTTCACCTTGATTTTTACTTGTAAAAAAGGTCTCTGCCATTTGGAGCCCATTTTCTGGCCAGTTTGCCTGTTCAAAATAATTGACATTAGCAAACTATATTACACATACAGAAATGCAAGACATGTAAAATTTCTGCAGTTTGACTAACCTTATCAGTTAATTCAAGATTTCGAGCAGCTTGTTCCAGCCATTTTGCTAGTATTTTCTGAAATAAATACAGTTATAGAAATTACATCATCTAGGAAAACAAAATTTGATATTAAAAGTTATATTTAAAATTGGTTCTTTTAAAACAAAATTGTAGGGGAAACATTTTAAAAAAATAAAGTGAGAATAGAGTTCTAGCATTAAAAAAAAAAAAAAAAAAGTAATTTCTGTAGGCCCAACTATAAAATTGTGTTATTCTAAGAAAATTACATTCTGTATTTATGAAGTCTATATATAGTTAAGACATTTACTTAATAGTCCTACCTGTCCCTTTGGCACAACTCTTCTTAAGAAAGGTATCACAACATTTTTAAGCCACAAACATAGTTCCTTTAAAGGAACTGTGACAGGGATGGCATTGAGCAGATTCTCTTGCATTTTCTTATCAAAGCTGTTTTCAAAGTCTGCCTAAAATATCAAAACAGAATAGTTAGCAGATTTAGAAAGGACTTAACATCCCCCATAAACACCAAAGAGATGGTTATTTCCTCTCACCTGATGCCTAAGCCAGAGGTACTGTGCACAAGGTAAGTTTCCTTCTTCTAGCTGAAAAAGGATGTTCTTGAAAATGTCTTCATTATTCAAAAATTCCGTCCACGCAATGCCACTAGATGTTAGAAAAGGAAAACTATTACTATATATCAATATTAAAAAGAAAGGGGAGGAAAAAACCTTTGCTAACTAGTGCTATATACTGTAAGAGGTAAGGGCACTTTTAAATGGTGGTGGAGGGAATTACATGTCTCCAATATAAATTGAAAAAATATATTTTTTATATGTGTGTATATATATATATATACACACACACACACACACACATATATATGCACAAGATGTTTTAGACTTTCACAAGTTTAAAAATCTCAGTTTCAATTGTAGATCCGTTAACCATTGAAATTATATTTACCTTCAGTCTTAACAAATCTTAAAAAGCAAACCTGAATTTCTCTAGTCCAAAGGCTCCATAGAAAGTGGTAAGTCTTGACTGAGCTCTCAATACCTGTGTGCAGACAAGAGATAAAGATCAATATGTGGATTACGGAATATCAGTATTTCATGGTTAGAATAACTATCATAAAGGAGAGATGCAGGAAAAGACTAACAATTTCAGTTAATTACATAGGTAATAGTTTGTCTAATAAAAGATTCATCCAGTTTCAAGAAGAATCAAATGAAAACTGTAATTTTGGATTAAAGTTGTGCAATATACAATACAACTAAGAAATAAAATAAGTAACTAAAAGCCCCTAAGAAAGTTTCTTCCTCTAAATCTGGAGCACTCAGAAATCAATCTTTCTATGGCTGAATGAATCAATTTTGAAAGCTGACAGTACTACAAACTTTTTACAACCCTACATCATAAATGTCTAGCATACGGTAGGAGATATGCTTGTTCTCACCTCAGTTATGGATACCAAAGGCCCATCAGGTGACAGAGCAATGGACCTGTCATCTTTCTTCAAGATCTGAAACAAATACAGAAAAATTTGGCTGACATCTCAGTTGCTGCAGAATGTATTGGACACAGCATGAATTTAATGACACTAGCAAAAAACGACCACCTCTGTAAATTGTGGGCTTTATTCTACAATTTTAGCTGTAACTGGATTTCTACATGCATGCAGGATCAGACAGATAATGTGCACTCCTGATTCTGTGTTATAAGGTGGATAAGACTATAATGTATAGCAGGCAAAAATCACATATTTTGTGCTTTTAGCTCTGAAAGTAAAAGAAACTTAAGACTGCTATTCAAAAATAAATCTTTAATATGAAAATAAAACAGCAATCTTTTTTATGCATTTATGCAGAAAGCAGTAAAAAATAATTCCTTCATATACATTACAGAGATAATTAACCTATGGAGTGCAAGTAAACCCTAGAAGCAATTCTTTCTCTTTCAGTCAACATGACCAGCATGTATGCTGTTAACAGTAAGAACTAGACAAAAAGCTTTGCTTCTTCATGCAAATAGAGTAAACAGGTGTAAGAAGTTTGATGAAATGGAAAAAAAATGAACTTACTCTGACTTTAGCATAGTTTAACATTTCCTGAGTTGTTTCATATAGTGGCCATGGAGCATTTATGCAGTAATCCACAACAAACTGGCTATCCTGTTTGATGAAAAAATTAGATTAATTCTAAATGCCTTTATAATTTGAATGAAAATATTAGGGAAGGAGGATAGAATACAAAAACGTACCTGAATTTTTTGCAGATTTTCTTTGGCTTCATTCACAAGATCTAGCCAGACTGTTTGACCATAACTCCCAACAGAAGCTGAAGCTAGTCTCTCTAAAATAGTGTTTGCTTTCACTTTGTATACAAGCTGTTTTTTAAAAAAAAAAAAAAAAAACTCCATTTTCAATTTGATGTACTTCTGCTTTAAACAGACAGTATTTAGACTTTTTAAGGCTCTTGCCAGAATCAGTCTATTCCTGAAGATTGTAATAAGAAATAGAGCATAACTTCAACTGCAAAAGTGAGGTGTGCTGTCTGCAGAATTTGCTTTTAAGTTCAGCTATACACACTTATTTCCCAATATAATTATCAAAAATGAGCAACTTACCTCAACATCCAGTTCAAACTGAATAGCAAAATTCTCAGCTTCAGTAAATTTGTGTTTGTGAAGTAAGCGACTTAGTCTAGGGGGGAAATAAAATAAGGCATCATACTTAAATTTACGTGCCAAGTTACAGATGGGAAAAAAAACTAAATTTCAAGGAAAAAAGTACCTGTTTTCTGGCAAGGCTTCTGTTAAACTTCTCATCACAACAATAGAAACAGGGTCTTCAAGGGAACTGAGGATGTTAAGGGAATTATTTTAGCTTACCTTCTGTAAAAATAACAGTATGCAGAATGAATCTGCCATTTTTATACAACAGTAATCTAGTGCTATGTAGAACATTATCTTACCTCTGATGATTTTCATGAATTCCTTCCAAGAAGTATATTGTATCCTGTGACAAGTAACAAGAGAAATCAGAGTTTCAAACAAGAGTCACAAAATAGCACAACTGCAATGCCTTAAGAGCTTATTAATTTGGAGAGTAACTACTGCTCTTCTCCCAAATAAGGTTGTCATTGCTTTCTACCACTTAAAATTTGTGATGGCCTTAACTGGACTTTTCATCTATCCACTGAAACCATTCTACTGTCTAAGTGTAATTGCCACCAATTGGCTCTCCAGGTGAGTGAATCTTCATTTTTTTTTCCCTGAATAATAACCAGGTCACATTATATACATCTTTAAGAATTTGACATCTTTGCAGCATTCCACAAATAGAATATTGTCAATGTGAGAAGTACCAGAGCATGTGTCAGATCAAAGAGAAATAGATATATAAGCCATGATTTTCTGCACGGTGTAGCTGCACATATAATCTTTCCTGCCAGGTAATTTCATCCATTTCCCGTCTTAGTGCATACCAGATCCAAACTTTAGTACGCTCACTTTAATGATTTTAACGAGCCATTGTTTAGACTTCTAACTTAAAATCCTGATATAGCCGTTCTACTTAGTCTTCATAATATTCCTAATTCATCATGTTTTCATTAATCTTTTTTTCACTTTCTCCTTTTATTAAAGTCTTAACAAAGTAGGTTGGAAACAAAAATTAGTTCTTCCATCTAAAATTTAAATAAATCTCAAATAAACTCAGACCATTTTTTTATGCTAAGAAAGTTTTAAACTTCATATAGCTTTTAGCTATAAAGCAGCAAGAAGAATTAACACCAGAATTAAACATTAAACTAATAGATTGGGGCTCAGAAACAGCTTGTTCAGCTTATTATATTTGTATCTTTTCCTTTGGGACATCATTTAATCCTTTTACATACAGTTCCTGCACAATCTTTAGCACATTTTCCTTCTAATCTAGTAAGAATAACACAGTACCCTCTTTAATAATTATATCTATTTAGATAATTATATTTCTTTAAAAAAGAAAAATTAAACATACTGTGCTGATCCCACTTTGAACAAGTGAAGAAACAATAGATACTTCCAAAGAATACAACAGTTGCATAGTAGGCAGTGCAAAAACCATCAAACTTTTCATCTGGAACAAAAAAACAAACAAATATAACAATGGAAAAAAAAAAAAAAAAAAAGGAAAGAATGAGGACACAAATATAAAAGTGAGAAAAAAGTGTGTCAGTCATGTTTGCAAATCTCTTCTGGGTTATTATAGAGTTAGATGGAAGTCTTTATTAATATATAGACATATATGATGCAATATCAGAAATTGCCATGTGTAATTGCACCTGCTCAATTTAAAATATTGTACCATGTTTGCTGTGGCATTCTGTTCCAGTTAATGCTATTAGTTGCACATGCAGGTAAACGCTGAATACAGCAAAGGGTATTCTAAAGAAACTTGTGAAGGTATATGAGACAATAGCAAATTCTGCTGCCTCCTATTTGACTACTATTAAACTACCATTAAAAATAATCAAACAGCAGAGTTGCTTGCCCTCTAGTCTTGTGAGACATAGTTATGACCCCTTTTTTGGTATACTAAATTATCTAGATGGCAGGTCTCAGCTTTGACCTTGAGCTCCTGTAAGTTCTGCATGCTCCAAATATTTAGTCATCTTCTATGATTTTTTTTGTTAGTAATCGCATAGCGGTTGAGGAAGAGAAAACAGATAAAGAGGTTGTACCTGTTTGTTATCGGGTACTGTCAGGATTATCAGTTTAACACTGGCAAGCCCTTGCCTACAGAACAAAGAAGAGCAAAATGGTGTATCAATCTTCGATAAACTATTCTGTTTTCCGAGTTATATAAAACTTAGTTTTCCATAGAAACTGGTATATTTTAGAATCCTATGAAGGACCTAAAAACATTTTAGCATATAGAGGACATTTAATTTCTGATCTTTAAAAGTTTTTGTAGATCTGTTTCCCCCTCCCCCCCCCCAATATCAAGAGTAATGGAAAGAGTAAGTCTTGTTTTCTATTAACTTCTTAACAAATAATAATAAAAATCCTTTACAATAGAAAAAAAAAATCAAGTGACTGCTGGACAATTCCTGTAATGATAGACAACTTTCAGAATTCATGCTTTAACACTTACTGTGTGACTGAAGAAGAATCGGAGTCTGTAGTTAGAAGATATTCTTCAACATGTCCTGAAGGCCAGTCCCAAATTAGAGTAAGAGTATAGACATCCCACATGCTCAAAATATCCTAGATTAAAACATACCATTATTAAAATATGCTCTCATATTTTCTTCATAGAAATATAATAGATATAGAGGTATATAGAGATAATAAAGATATATCAGAGATATAATTTTAAAATAATTGTTCTAAGCTGTTACACTTACCTCTGTATCTAAAACAAGCAGCAGATTGTCAAGAACCTGAAGTTTCACTACACCTAAAAATAACAGCCATATTTATGTAAATTTAATATTTTTCTTATATATTTGAAGCACTTTTTTTTTTTTTTTTTTACAATACACAATCAAGCATTGGAAAAAAATGCTTCATTTTACAGATCTATGATTTACCATTAGAATTTTAGCCTCAACAAAAGTAGAATTTACATAAACTTGAGAATTTTGAAGCACACCTTGATTGTATTCACAACATAAGTTTTTTTCTTTGTATTTATTAAATAAGGTAACTGAAAATATGTTACTTTATGTAATTAAACATGAATTCTACATTTGTCAATGAAGAAAAAAAATCTTTTTACCTTTGATCAAACTGGAATCAGCAAAACTTTGAGCAGATATCAGATTATTGGTACTGTCTATCTCCCATTTGGAGAGCACATAATCACCTTTACCCTATTAATAAAGTGAAACAAAGTTTTACATTAAATGTAGTCATTGACAGATTTGGTTCTTTAATTTTAATTTATTAAAACATTTATAAAGTTGTAAGACTAGCTACTCTCTTCCCTTTGAATGTTGATAGTCAGAAAAACTATGCTTAAAAGATATGGGAAAGGAAAAAAGCTATCAAGAGTGGCCTTTAACACATCTATTATTACTGTCAGCATCACCGAACATTTTTGGCTCTTCTAAAAGCTAGCCACATTTCAAAACATCCCTATTTTTTTCTTGTAAAGTATGAAACCTGAATGAATGATATACTGACCCTACTGAGAGAAACTGCATTGAATTCAACAGGCTTCAGACAATGAACTCTGAGAACATGTTTCCAGTCTACCACAGCATTTCAAAATATTTTTTTGAACCTATTTATCAGTTCCTTAAGTGCTCTGTTCAGTTGGGACCTTAAATTGTTACTTTGACAAGACTTTATTGAATGGAAACTTGATAGGAAGACTTTTGCCAACTTTGGCTTGATCTCTGTAAGCCCAAGGCCTAGACTATACATTAGCCTGTCAAACCTAGGTACAGCAGTGATTTATTAAGGTCTAAGGATTTACTAAGAAAAAAATCGTGTTTTCTCTATTCATAACCTGAAATAGCAATTGTTTCTTAGAGGAAAAAATATGGCCACACAAAACAACTTAAAGCTTTAAAATCTGTAATGAAGGAACTGATAAACAAGAAGTTTTAGCCCATAAAATACAATGTTTTCTTTTTCAATCACTTAAGGAGATAAATGCTGCAGATCAAATAAATGACATCATTGATCACAGAAAAATCATTATAAATATTTTGCTATTTACCCCTATGATTAGATGGATGTTGTCCATTGAGTTACTTATCACAAAATTCTGACAGCCAAGGCTGTGATACTCTTCTGTGGAAATGAAAGCTGTTTTTATCTGTCTTTGTAACTTGCAGGAGAAGGGGAAGGAAGGAAAACAAAGATAAATTGAAAGTTATTTATATATCAGTGGATAAAACTTTGAACTTAACTACTTACTTCTCCCCGGTAAGGAAAAAATAAAATACACAATTACTAGTTGTAATAATAAATCAATAAGTAACTTGGACCCATGCATTTCATAGTTATGTTACAAACTCTGTGCATTAACCCATATGCTAAAGAACAGGCATTTCTTACCTTCTTTGCCGTAATCATATCCATATTGTCAATTGCTATGTTAAAAAGATATATATACATCACAGTGTTAAAAAATATACGGGACCAACTTCATTTAAGATATTTGATGCTAATCTGATTATTCTGCAAAATAACCTTGGGCAAAATCATTGATAGGGTCTGTTTCTGTGATCACAATGTGAAGTTACAGAAAAATAACTAATAACTACACCTTACACAGCATTAAAAATAGTCTTATTATTCTTCAGTACAATATTACATTATGACTTAAATTCTGCTTCCAAAACACTCAGTACCCTCTCTAAAACAATGACTCACAAGAACACTAGCTAAGGCAGTTTTTCTAAGATGCAAAAAAAATTTCACTATATAACTAGTTATATTTCAGTTTACTTTGAAAACAAACCAAGATCACACTAAATATTTTAGGACAAGACTCCTAACACCATTAGAAAGAAGCCTAGAAAAGCTTTTTAAATACAGCTAAATACATTCAGTTCGTATGAAAATCCTAAAAACTTTGTAGATCATCCTACCTTCCTGTGTTTTAGCAAGTGGGAGGCACATAATAGAAAAGAATCCGTTGCTTGTTAGAATGAACATATGATAGACACCTAAAAGAAAAAAAAGAAGATTAGAAACAAAAACAAGAAACAAGAACTGAGATAAAGACAGAAATTCTTTAAACTTACCTGCATCTGCATTATCTTTTTCAATAATGAGATTTAAATAAGTCTTTTCACTTGAAGAGTTTTCAACTAAAATCTAAAATAAAATCAAAATAGTCTATTATTTTACATGTTCTCAGAAAAAAAAAAAAAAAAAACAACTTTATTTGAAATACCGAACACCAGTTAAACTATGCTTTTTTTCTTCCATAGGGAACTGGATAGAAGAGTATTTCTGAGGCTTCACTCTTCATGTTCTCAATGAAATGGTTCTTGTTTATACAGCATTTATGGATATATTGCACTTGTTTGTTATTTATGGGAAGAAAAATGCCTCACTAATTTGTATGATTATTTAAAATAGAAACATGTTCCAACTCAATATTGTTTTTAATATATTTGGAAGAAAAAAAAAGGAATTCTGAAAATGAAAGATTTTCAGGAAAGTAAGATAGACAAAGTGCTGTACCTTAGTTAGCAAGGTTTGTTTTGATGGTATGTGAATAAGATGGAGATTGCCGCTTCTCTCACCAACCACAAGAAACTGTTTTTCCTGACACATACCAACCACATCCACATTAGTATCTGAAAAGTTCCATAACAAAATATCAAATATTAAGATTTTGTTATTAATAGATGTTCGTATCTAAAACATAGGAGTGGACAATATCACAGATTTCTTTTTCTTTCAGAAATATTTACTTTGATAAATCAAACTGCTGAAAAAGGTATGCTTCCATTTCAGGGAATAATTGATTGTACAGAAATACCATTTTATCACTTAAGCATATATTATAACACTTCCTTCTGCAGGGTAAACAATCATGCAAAGTATTTTTAATATTTTCTATAAAAAAAAAATTATACAGATTTGTAAAGCCAGTTTTGACTTCTTACTGAATTGTAAAGTGATGGTCTTACCAAACTGAATGTGCATTTGAAGTGACTGGCCGGTACTGTCAAGAAGTACCACTGATCCGTCAACAACAATAATGCTGCCATCCCTGGAGCTGCACGCATACAGCTGCGGATTCACCAAGACCTAAGAGAAAGGTTGTTATAGCTGTAAATACAGCTGTAATTGCTATAGCGCTGTAGAATGCGACAGATACGTTTTGAAAATTATCAAGAGAGAGGAAAACGCGACTCTGGTGCCGTCTACCTTCTCAGAAGACGTTATTTGGACTAGAGTATCCACTTGGTACAGCGCGGTTCCACACTCCTGCCCTAACGCTACCGAGAGCCTCTCGCTTCCTGTGTCATCGCTCGCAAGCAGCTCGATATCGTTCCACATGGTTACCTACCACAAAAACAGCAGGAAAATGGCTTGTTTGGTTAAAAGAAAAATAATAAGAGAGAGACCTTGTAAGAAGACCCCTCACCACCACCACCACGACCCGCGGGCCGCCTCAGTCTTTTAAATTGGCGGGAACGGCTGGCTATCGCTACGGGCCGCAGCGCAGGACAAACTTCCTCCAGACGCTCCCCTCCACACGTCGTTGCTAGGACACCGCCTCCTCCCCTCCCAGAGTGCAGCGCGGCACGTCCCGCTGGCTGCCTCCCTCCCCCGCGCTGCATCCGGGCACTGGGCGGGAGGGGGAGGGCGGGGCGCGTCTTGTCGCTTCGCGAGCGCCGCGGCCGCTGCCGTTGCGGGAGGTTGGGTCCCTGCGAGCAGCCGGTGAGCGGAGCGGCCTCCCGAGCGCCCGGTCATGGCGGTAAGTGGTGCCCCGCCTCGGTGGGGTGGAAACGGGGCCGCGGAGGGGAAGAGGGAGGGAGGCGGGAAGGGCTGGCTCGGCAAGCGGTGTGCGCGGAGAGACAAAATGGCGCCCGCCGCTCCTTCCCCTGCCGGCGCCATGATGGGCCTCGGGGTGGGGGTGGCCGCCTCCCGTTGCCTTGCGCTTTCGCTGTTTCCAGAAGTTTCTGTGTTGTTTCTCTGGGCTTGAACAGGAGCGAGGGAGGACCTTGTGGATCGGGCGCTGCTGTTTCCTGCTCTAGGAAAAGAGCAGTGGGAGGAGGAGGCGCAGCGTTTGTCAGGAGCGCTGTGGAGCTCAAACTCTCTGGGAGGGGAGGAAAGGGAGCATCACTCTGGCAATTGGGACTTACTCAGTTCGCGTTCACGCAGAGTTCCTTTTCTTACTGTTTCTTCTCTATATTTGACCACAAGTTTGTTATATGTAGCATCTTCCTGCACTGAGTTTAGATTATTTTCTTCTTCCCTTCTCTCCTTTTTTATGGTTAACAATGATGGGAAACATTTTTGCCGTAGTTATGCCACGTTGTCTTTGCTTGGGGTCTACAAAAAAGCAAAGAGTGAGAACACTGATGTAATTCTTTGCGTTTGGATATAAGATTGTTAGTTTATTCCTTTCAGTGGTGTGGTAATATATGAATATATTTCCCCCACAATTGAGAAAGAGACAACAAGAGGTATTATGTAAACACAGTGTCTTTTAAGTTTTTAAAAACTAATTTTATTCACTTGAGAGTGCAGAAAAGTCCCAGTTTAGATCAAAAGTGATAAAACTCATCAGAGTTGCTTTTAAGTATTTTCTGGTGCTTAATTTGATATTTAACTTTACTTGAAAATTTGACCAGTTACTACAGAACAAGAAGACCATGTGTGTCTGGAGAAACTTACCTTTTCAAAATAAGGTGTATTTTTTTTTTTTTTTTGGTCAGCTTGTGTAACTTAAAGTGTTAAGAGTAAGATTAAAAAATGTCCATAAGAATAATTGAAGAATTTACTTTTAGTTTTGCCTGTAGGTTAATGGCCCTATCTTCGAGATTCCTTGTAAGTAGCAGTGAATTCAGTGAAATCTTGATCCTGTGGCCCATCCCATGTGTGCTTTATTAACTGAGACTAGTCTTATTGAAGTCAATCAGTGTTTCCTGGCTGTCTGTTTTTATAGAGTTGAGAAATTGTTGTAAGACACAGTGTCCATGGTAATTAATGAGTAGTAATGTATATAAAAAAGAAGCTTGTAGCTTTGAAAAAATGTGTCAATTTCTGCTAGATATAACATTTAAGAGAATAAAAAAAAGTTAACTTGGACTGCAGGCTGATGTTTTTCTTATCCTTACAAAACTTCAAAATGTTCTATGTAAGTCTCAAAGTAACTTTTAAAGTTTTGTTAGTTGACTTGTGAAAAAGGGGAGTGACTGAATAGAACAGAGAGAAGACTTTTAACAGTTTTAATAAACTTTTAACTAGGATGAACAGATGTGATGAATGCGGAATGCCAAGGACCATGATGGCTAAGGTCACAAATAGGAGGGACATTCCCTGTTCTTTATCTAATGTTCTAAGAGTTTTTAGGCCAGTGGGAGGCTTATTAAAATAGTGTAACTGAGACTATATTGGAAGACCTACCACAGATGCAGTTTCTCAGTGTTTCACCTTTGCTTTCCAGATAATGGTGTGTTGTGAAATAAGTACTGTTATATTGTGGTAATGGGTACTTTATTTGTAATGGGTACTTTAATTGTAAGATATACCTTGTGCGGCCACATCATGCTCAGAAGGTGTGATTGTGCCTGCTGTTTGCATGATGCAAGCACCAGAGGTCAATGAGTCTGTGAAGGCACTAATGACTGTGTTTTCATCATTTGAAAAGGGTTTTCCATATGCTCTTTTCATTCCATTCCTTCATTGTAAAGCATGCCCCTTGTAAACATTCACTTCTCCAAAATTTTAGCGTAGTCAACAGTCTTGACTGCTACACCCTAAGATAATTTTTTGGCTTTGGGATTGGAAGGGATAGAGCATGAACATATTGTTCCTAACACTATAATATGGTATACCTCATTTCATTTTTCTTCACTGCACATGCTGTGCCTCAGAAGGTTGAGAGTTCTGTGCTATGCCTCAATAATGTCTGTGAGTTTGACTGTGAGTTTGTTAAGATGGTGCCTAAGTAACAGTGGGTGGTTACTCCTGATAGCTTCTTAATAGAAAGTAATTTTAATTGTGTTTTTGGAGTAAACTTTCAAAAACTATTGTAATGTTTGCAGTGGTTACTGGTAGTGGCAGATGCTTCTTTTGTAACAGTAGAGTTATAAATCAACAAGACTTTTTTTGGTCCTAAGTTTTTAGTTTTGTTACTTAAATGTTCTGTCTTTGTATTCAGGGTAGTGATACAGAACGAGATGGGGTGGCCCCAGAAAAGTCCTCTCCAGAAAGGGAGAAGAAAAAGGAACAGTCAGATGCGTCTAATTCTCCTAGAACGTCAAAACACCATTATTCAAGATCGCGTTCACGGTCACGAGAAAGAAGACGAAAGTCAGGTATGGTCCTTATCAAACCAAAGTTACTTTAATTGCATATTTATGTAAATCTTGTGGCTAGTAGGAGTTTGCAATGTAACAGAGGCTTAAAAGCATGATGTTATTCATCTGGATACCTACTAGATATCCCGACAAAGCAGTTGTTATGGAGATAAAATTTTGTTGTCTCAGAAGATACAGATGGGATGAAACTGCAAGTGTTTAGAAGTATGCAGTATTGTATTCTGGTGTGACTGAGTCGTACATGCTTGTAGAACTGAAATATTTTAAAGGCTATTTGAGGAAAAAAATAAAGATTAGGCTTCAATGGTTTGAAAAATTTGGAAAAAATGAAACTACTGTAAATTTCAGTTTTGCATCTCAAATGCAATGTATTGAAACTATCTTCAGTTTTTATGACTGAAGTGCTAAGGGAAAGAGTCAGTGTTCAGAGGATATAATGAGGAGACAGAAATAGTTGCAGAGGGAATGGGGTAAAAAACTGTAAGTTTGTCTTCATTTTAGTTAGATATGATTAGACAGATGATTTTTCATGGTTTGGGGGTGAAACAACTAAAAGGAATTAGAAAGTTTATAATTAACCAATCTTTAACTTGGTAAATAACAAATGTCTGTCTATTTTCCTTTTTCCTTCAGATAATGAAGGAAGAAAACACAGAAGCCGGAGCAGAAGCAAAGAGGTAATTAATACTTTGTAGTGTTTAGGTAATTGTACAATACATCTTTAAAAATATCTTGTAGTAATGCACATATGTGTAAACCTATATAAATGACCTTATGGTAAGTACAAAAGAAAATTTTAAGTTTAAAATGGATATGGAGTTCCTTTCATAGTGAAGCATGATTGCAGCCATCATGTTGACAAGGTAATAGCTTTATAGAAAAATGCATTCAGAAACTAGTAACTTTTTTATTTTTATTTATTTTTATTTTTTGTGGAAGCAGCCAAATGAAAGAATTCGTATGGAGAAATGAAGTGGTGTTCTTGATGACTGTTTCACAGAGCTTCCATTAGTCTTAGGCCTTGTGTGGCTTTATACCTGTCCAGTGTTCAGGACTTTGTGATACATACCCATCTACTCAAGTATAATTGTTAAAAATAATTCCCCACCTGACTAAGCTCTGTTTATTGCATCCTTCAATTGTAAAGGCTGTTACAACTTGGCAAACAATTTCAGCAAGTGTCAGCTGGAAGTATGATAGTGACAACAAATTTCAGAGGGCTGTCTCGAGCTCAGGGAGTGAGACAGTATCAATAATACGTTGGAAATAACTGGCTTAACCACCAGAGAAGAGATGAAACCAAGCAAGCCAGGAGCATCGAAACTGGTCAGAAAGGAAGCTTAAGCCATATGGGGCAATAGCAGGCTGTGTCAGAGGAGGGGCTTTTAACTTTAACATGGGTCAGGAACTTCTCCCTCTCCCTTTCCAATGGAAGCTCTGTTTAAAAAAAGGAAGAAAAAAGGAAAAAAAAATAATCTAGGAGAGTTTTTGTGAAATTGAATATATTGTTTAGATCACATGATAACATTTCTATAATAAATCATACTCAGCGTGCTAATGCGCGAAGAGACTGAACTGAAGACGCTGCAGACTCAGATAGCAAAATTATAAGCCTACTTCATGATAAGGTAACTATTAGTCATTCAAACTCATTTCCCTTAAAAATATCTTAAATCCGTTATGGGATATAATGGTGTTTTATTACTAAGTGTGTGCCTGGAAGCCTGATTTAAAAAAGAATGTTTTAATGTTCAGAAAAGATGTTCCACATTTAAAATTGTGTCCAGTGTTTTACCATGTTGTTAGAGATCTAAGTTAATCTTACCCAGCTTAGTGAAACTTAGAAGTTTTAAATATGTGAACAAATCATATGTATAATGTCCTACAGTAGATTTACTCTTTCTATTCACTTGTGAGATCAAGCTCTTTACCGATAGAATAAATTCTTCATATCAAAATATTTAATATGTACATCAGAAGCTATTTTCATCATACAAATCTGAAATTATTTTTTGTAGAAGTAATATTTTGCATGAAAACACAACTATATAGTTTAAGTTGTTCAAGAAATTAAGTGGAGTGTGACAGAAATCTTAACCTATATCAGATATGTATACATGAAAAATTATATAGAGAATCTGAACTGTATTAATAAGCAGTTGTAAAAGCTTCAATAAGTGAGTGTGAGCTAGTTACTGTATCTTTTCCAAACTTTTTTCTTTGAAGTAAGTATTATGGTTATGGGAGGATTTATAAGTATTTAACATAGGGCAGGTTTAGAGAGAAAGCTCTGAAGCATTGAATTTTCACACTTAAATTGCGATTTGAAGCAAAACGCTATTAAATATAAGCCCGTGGGCTATGCTACTTCTGCTAGAAAGGTTTCAAATTAAACTGGATGTATTAAGAAAAGGTGCTGATGTTGTGACTTAGTCTTCAAGGAAAACACTGGCAAAAATCAGGCCTGACCTTGCTAAGTATTTTTGGCATTGCAGCTATAGAAAGGAATCTTTTTTTAAGAGGCACTGCAGGAAGAAATTGCAGTATGGTGTAGCAGCATATCTTTAAATTAAAACTACTATTGGAGGTCTCAGTGAGGCCTGTTAGTTTCAAGTACTAGGAATGTGATGTCAGCCATGTAACTTCTTACTGCTTTGCATTTTAAAAACTGTTGGAAGTTACTGCTGAGGAGAGTTATGTAAAGAAATGTGTAGAATTCTTTAATTTCAAAAGCAGGATAGTGGTCCAACAGCAGTATATATTTTAATAATTATTTCTATATGGCAGCCTGTAGATAAATATAAACTGCAAATGTGAGTATTTAATATATATGCATATTCATATATTCTCAAATCCTTAAAGATAGGAACACGCTATATGTTTAGAATAAAGAGAGTAACTGAGAGTGACAGTTGTTAAAATGCTGTGAACTCTCCTATGGAAACACTAGAAAGATACCTAGATGGGTGCTTTAGAACAGTGGGGAGGAGGGGAAGGGGGGAATGATAGTTTGTATTTGCAACATTGTGTAGATGGTGGCATTAGGTAAAATAGCCATCACTCATGATTGAGTCACACTCCTAAGGTTACTAATGTTGCATCACAACTTATCATTTTTTATCTTCTGATACCCATACTAACTCTCTTTGTTGCACTATTTTCCTGAAAGAACCAACTTCTTCTTAAAACAGGCAAGAAGACATGAATCCAAAGAGAAGTCCTCTAAGAAGCACAAATCTGAAGACCACAATGACAAAGAACATTCTTCTGACAGAGGGAGAGAGAGTCTAAATTCATCTGAAAATGGTGAGGATAGACACAAACGCAAAGAAAGAAAATCATCAAGAGGGCGGAGTCATTCAAGATCCAGGTCTCGTGAAAGGTAAGTTGTTTCACAAGACTTTTTTCTTTCCTTAAAATACATTCATAAAAGGTCTTTAGAATTTGTGTAGAATACTGAAGTACATTTGAATTACATTCATAACATAAATCAGTGCTTTGGAGTTAAATAATGTATGTTCTGGTTTTGAGTATATAGTTATTTTTGGTGTGTGTGTGTGTGTATGGGCGTGTGCTTGGGTTTTTTAGCGAGTGGGAGGGGAGGTCATTGCAAGTAAAATATCTCCAGGGCTTTATGTGTGTTCTACCTAATGTTATCCAGGTTTGTAGGTCATATACAGGGTGCAAATGCAATGTTCCCTGTTGTCAGTGACAGGAAATGTAGCATCATTGCTTTTTGCATCCTCCATGAAGACTTTACCTAAAGATAATGCCATGTAGCATCCTTGTGCAGTAGGCCACCTCATGGTAGGAGTATTATTTGGGGTATATAAGTTTCCACAGAAGCTTTAAGCCTATAGGTGAAGTGCCCGTAGTAAATGTAACATCAAGGAACGGACTAATGATATCGTGAGGGGCTACATGCAGTTCTTGAGCTGAAATCTGAGCATTACTTCCCAACTTTGGATATCTTGGGGAGGGCCAAAGTTACTTTGAATTCAAGATTTCTGTATTTGATTCGTTTGACAGTACGCTTGTGCTGAGGTATACACTTCAATGAACAAATGAAAAGAGCTATACTGATGAGTGTAGTTTTGTATCTAAGCTCCAAATACATCACTCTTCTGGTTTTGGTGGTTATGTTTGCTTCCTTTCCCCTTTCATCTCCTGGTCTTGTAACTTGAACCATTCCAGGCATAAAGTCTTCTGCATGTAGTTTGCTGCTCCCTTCACTTTTCCTGGTATATTTTGTCCTGTATTGGCAAGCCTGTGTCTGATCCCTAAGTAGAAACCAAACTTACAATTGAGAATATATGTAAGAATTTGGGACGTGTGTTTCAGACGTCATCGTAGTAGAAGTCGTGATAGGAAAAAATCCCGATCCCGCAGCAGAGAGAGAAAGCGACGCATAAGATCTCGTTCTAGATCAAGATCTAGACACAGACATAGAAGTAGAAGTAGAAGCAGGACTAGGAGCAGAAGCAGGTAAGTGTTAACTTCCACTTGCTTTGTGTTGTTCTTTGAATGGTGTGTGGCTTCTGTTGTGTAAAAGAATGCTGAGTTTGGCCAGTTAAAAGATTCTTTTACTCTAGAAAAGTAGTGCAACACAATAGTGCAAACTTCTGCAAACTCCTTTTTCTTTCAACTGCATTGACTATGAATAGTGGGCTAAACACAAGGTACTTGTGCATGTACTTACTATGAAAACATTTGTCCCAGATGGTTTAACTGTCCCAGGTTCTCAACTTTTCATAGTATGATGCCATATTACCAGGTAGAAGTGCCTAACTGTAGACTTAATTTTATGGTTACTGTCTAAAATCACTATATTTTAGTCTCCCTCAGATACTATAAAGTATGTAACATAGTATTTTGGATAGTGTGGTTGCCATAGTTCAAGCTCTTCGTTTCTTGTATCCCAACTTAATTTATTGGCTTGGAGAATAAGTAGGAAAAAGTGAATAATAAGATATAACAAATTCTTTTGTGCGTTTGGTACTACAGTGTAGTGTGATCAACAGAGTGCTGCTTAAAAAATACTATTACTTTCCACACGCATATATATCGTAAAAGGGAAACATAACTGGAATCACTGTCAGATTCTGCTCAGTGTTAATCTTTGATAAGATCCATGAACTTTATTTAAAGATCTGTTCATTTTAGCTGTGATCAAGTATAGTTAGTATATGCTAAGGTGAGTTTTTTGAGTCATGTGGATTATTATTGGCCCTAGTGTGCTATTCTCTGCTAGTGATTATCAGCTCTCCAGTCAAGTCCAGAAAGAGAGTATTCATGTTGTTCATCGTCTGTACCACTCTGTCCTCGCTTTCCCAGGGCTACTCTCATTCGTTCTTCAAAATAAATCAGTGGAAGCACAGATTAAAAAACTTTCAGACCGCTATCAGGTCCAGGACTTTTTGATTTAGTTGGGATTTGTGCCTCAGCTAGAAAATGCTAGAGAGTTAAGGCTTTCCTTATAGTTTAGGAGGCAATGTTTTCTAGTTAATGAATCATTCAGCATTTTGGAGTAAAATTCTGAGCCTATTTATATGTGTCACCTTTGTATTTTTTTAATGTCCAGTAGGATTTTCTGAATAAGTTGAAATAGGACTTAAATGATTATGGTGGGTGTCAAGATTTTTGGTTTTTTTTCCCCTCCGGCTTCTTTGAAGTAGAATACCTGAACTTTGGGAGTAAATTGATTTCCTTCAAGAACTCCCCAAGATAATGTTGCCAGTATTACAGTTAACTTTATGAGTATTTTCACTAGAGTACTTTAAACTACATATTTCAATGGCATAGAAGTTGGTACTGACTACTCAACATTACAGTGAACTGTTGGAGACTAAGAATCTTGCACACTGGTGTGATGCTACATCACTTGTGAAACTTTAAGAAGACTTACCTTTCTGAAGAGCATTTTGAATTACATGGTCTGTGTCGTATTTTATATTGGCATGCACTTTCTACCAAACTTTCAGCTGGGGTGAGTAAAGCTGAGTCTTCAGTCAGTATATACACACTACAAGCAGTTGAAGGTATTTAAGCACCTTTTGGCACAATATGTAAGGTGATAACCCCACATCATTTACATTATTATTATATTTGCACTAATGTTTGAACGTCTTTTTTTATTGAATGACTCCATTAAAAACCCTACATCCTGAAATGGATATTGGCTTCTGCAGTGGAATTCAAACAACTTGAAGCAGAACAGTGAATATGGGAAGAAAAAGTAAGGTGTATTCATGGCTTAGGAATTTCTTTAACTGGAACCATGCCACATTGCCTAATAATGGCTATGCTGAAAGAATCCATTTCTTTACTGTTCTGTCTTGCAGATCTTAGGGAGGGGAAAATAAGTAGCTAGAACCCTTAACCACCTTCTGGTCTCATTTGAAGCCTTTGAAAAGAGAATTAAAGGGTAAAGGTCAAGGGAAAACTCTTCACAAGCCAGATAAGCATGGTGTTGAACTTAATCTATTAGAAGCCAGCCATGAAATGAATTCCCTCATTCATGAAATGTAGTATCTGCTGCGCTACAGTAAAGTTACAGCTTGAACTCTGGTGATGAGTCTTTGCATAATCTTAAACTCGTGTATCTTTGAGTAATCTGTCCTTACAAGCACACAGTTTTGCTGTTCCACATGTGAACATGTGCAAGACTCAGAGTTCTGTTGCATTGCTCTGATTATATATTAGGTGGAAAACATGACACCATCTGCTTGTTTCAAATTGAATTGCGCAGATGCAAGAACTTAGGTTTGTACTTCCTTGATGTTTGCCAGTGCAGTAAAGCATCAAAGACAAGACCAAGCTACAGTACTCAGCACAGCAAAAATGAAGGTGTCTTTGAAATGTAAGAAGGCAGATATGCCGCGCTTGGTGGTTATGTTTCTATCTCATCATTGTCTAGTAAAAGATCAGCCTGGTCTCCTTTGTCTTCTAGTTATTTTAAATGGTTCATAAAAGTATTAAGTAGAAAATACCTGCAGGACCATTGTTCATCTTACACTTTGTATTATAGTACAGTATTGTGACTTGATCTATCTTACAGTTTACTTGCAACTGACTTGCTGGAAGTTATACAGGTTTTTTGTTTGTTTTTTTTGTTTGTTTGTTTTTCTCTCATCAAGATTTATAAGGACCGTCTCTTGAACAGATCTATTTGGGCTACTAGTGTCAAGCCCACCTGCTAGAACAGGAAGTGTTCCAAACACTAGATAATATGATAAAGCAGCACCTAAAATTACATGTTTTGTTACGTCATACAACTGGAAATCTTTAATTCTAGCTCTGTCCTATTACCATGTGAGTGCAAGTGCTAGTTGCACTGTTCCAGTATCCTCTGCATAAGCTGTTCTTGAGAGCTCGGAGAATTAATTTTGTGATTTTCCAGAGTTTGTGAAATGCTTATTGTATGTAGTGTATTGTTTTACCAACTGTCTTTAAATTTGATTTCAGAGAAAGAAAGAAAAGAATTGAAAAGCCGCGAAGGTTCAGCAGGAGTCATAGCCGGAGCCCGAGTCCGCCACCTTTTCGGGGACGAAATACAGCTATGGATGCACAGGAAGCATTAGCCAGAAGGTCAGAAATAAGGATTCTTAATATGATACAACATAATCTGTTCTTAATATATTTGCGTATTTAAATATTCTTTCACATTTTATTTCTAGATTGGAAAGAGCAAAGAAATTGCAAGAACAGAGAGAGAAGGAAATGGTTGAAAAACAGAAACAACAGGAAATGGCTGCAGGTAGCCCATGTACATTATGCAAATTTCTAAAGAATAGTATGGATGAAATGCCATGTAGGTTTATGCTCTAAGTGTTTCAGTTCTGCCCAACTCATGTAGTAAACAGTTGTAAAAGGAAAGTGACAACTTGGTCCATGTGTAAGAATAGGATTTATTGCTTGCCAGTACTGATATGACTTGATAACAAACCTGATGCATGTTAGACTGGTAAATGGTCTGGTGATGGTCATTGGACCTTGCCTTATGCATTATTAAGCAAGAATTTGAACATTGGTGCAAGCTCAGGAGTATTCAGAAGAGTGAAATATTTAATTGTGCTTGGGCATTTCTTGTATGTTGCAATATACTTTTAATGGAGAAAATTGGGTGTGGTTTGGTTGGTTTTTTCATGTGTGTGTCTTTTGTCTGAAATTATGTGATCTCATTGCTATTCAGCGGCTGCAGCCACAGGAGGCTCTGTTATTAACGTTGCTGCTCTTCTGGCATCGGGAACACAAGTAACTCCTCAAATAGCAATGGCAGCTCAAATGGCAGCACTACAAGCAAAAGCACTAGCAGAGACTGGAATAGCTGTACCTAGTTATTACAACCCAGCAGCAGTGAATCCAATGAAGTTTGCTGAACAAGAAAAAAAGCGGAAGATGCTTTGGCAAGGCAAAAAAGAAGGGGTAATACTATAATCTCTAAATGTTTCAGGAGTTTAAGAAAGATGTTACATTAAAGAAGTTTAAGTTAAGTTTTTCCAACTAAATTAGTTTACTGTTTGATATTAAGT
Organism: Crypturellus undulatus; assembly: GCA_013389825.1. NCBI lineage: Eukaryota > Metazoa > Chordata > Aves > Tinamiformes > Tinamidae > Crypturellus > Crypturellus undulatus. Next base: position 81,773 of record VWPW01024008.1, read on the forward strand.
TTTCATATTAGTAGCAATCCAAGATAAAACTTATGGGATGAAAGGACTAAGATGTCTAGACACAATAGGAAAGAATATACTTGATATTTGTGTTACAGCGCTGTATGTTAATACTGAAGTGTTAATTATAATGTGATAATTACATAACAAACTCAGCTTTTCACAGACTCCATAAAATGTAAAAAAAAAAAAAAAAAAAAAAAAAAAATTGTGTAGCCCTGGTGGGAGGGGAGAAGAAACCTGCTTAATCTGTTCCTCCTATCCTCCTAATTTATGTATCATTCTCAACTGTAATAATAGAACAAAACCAGTATGCATTCTGTCAAATTTTGTAAACTTCATGGGAATGGCATTTCCTTCAGACAAGGCTTACATGGAGAGAGCCACAACATTTCATCATGAAGAAATGTCAGGCATGGCCTGGACACTTCATGGAATCCTTCTTACTTTCTAGAATTGCACAATTTGTTCATTTTCAGTATGACTCTACTTGTAACTATGTTGTGATTTTTAGTGATCACTTATGTAAAAAGTTGATATATCTTTCTTAATTCTTGCAGGATAAATCACAGTCTGCAGAAATATGGGAAAAACTAAATTTTGGAAACAAGGACCAAAATGTCAAATTCAGAAAACTGATGGGCATTAAGGTAAAAAGTTCTGAATATGTAATTAGGTTTATTAAGAATTACGGGGTAGGTTTGTTTAGTGTATCTTTTTTTTTTTTTTTTTTTTTTTTTTTTTAAGAGAGAGGAAAAAAATGCTAAAAGTTAACCTGAAACAAACTTAAGCTGAGGAGCATTCAGTTCAAATCATAGTATGTCATGATCTTCTTGGCTAACATGTATCTTTTGCAATCTATAACAGCACTAGTGGTAACTTTTACTCACTTAAGCATTGTAATCTGATAAAAGGTCAGTCTTAGTAATTCATAAGTACTTAGAGACATTTATTTGAATGAAGTGGAGAATAGGATACAGTGAAGATCTAAATATTTCTTAACTATGATAAGAAATCAGATTGGAATGCTACAGCAATAAGCCCAGAGACTTTGAAGTCCTATTAGCCTTTGAAAACAGCAAAGCATGGTTGTTTTAAGAGTTCAGAATGTCTATAATGCATGAAAAGGCCTCTCCCTGCAAAGTTAATACTTATTTTCTTCCTTCTGTTTTCTAGAGTGAGGATGAAGCTGGCTGTAGTTCAGTCGATGAAGAGAGTTACAAAACTCTGAAACAACAGGAAGAAGTTTTCAGAAATCTAGATGCACAGTATGAAATGGCCAGATCACAGACTCATACACAAAGAGGAATGGGATTGGGGTTTACATCTTCAATGCGAGGAATGGATACAGTCTGAGAGGAAAAAGTGATTTTAAAGTTTGGGACTATGGAAGATTCTTGTTCAAATGTTGGGTCCTTGTTCACCAAAAAGCTAGCATTCTAGCTTGCATGGGTGTTGCATTGACTTTAATTTATTGAAAAATACAATTTTTTTTGTAAATATCAGATCAGTGATACTGGTGTTTAGTGTTGTAATCAGGTTATACCCACTTCCATTAAACTTGACAGAACTATAGAAGGACAGTATTTTTTAGTTTAAAGTTCTACTTTTCAAACCAAGCAGCAGATGGGGTAAACTCATACATGGATATTTCGTGTCCACTGTCTTGTGTACTTTTGTACTTTAACCTTGTACAGTTATTTTCAATTCTTGAAACATGAAAGAAACATTGTGTAGATGTTATTTAGCAGTCTGGGCCGATAGGCACATAATCCACTGCAAGAACCTGGTTAATAATAAAGACTTTTTTTCTCTAAGGTCTTATTTTATGTTAAGTTGTCTTTTGGGCCAAACTCCAAAATTTGTTAACCGATGACAGAGAACAAATAATGACATGTCAAAAATGGAGTATTTGATTTGCCTCTTTTGAAATAGTTTTTTAAAATAGGGAAATTGGAGGTATGGTCTATAAGTAAAGATGATAAATACTGAACTTGTTTTTTTTTATTTTATTTTTATTTGAGACTAGCACACCCTTTTTGTCATACCTCACCTTTCTCAATAATGTTTCACTAAAGAGTAAGGAAGATATTGGACTGTAATCTGTTCAAGTTTGATGTGCATTGTGCTAATGAAAATCTTACTTAATGAGAAAGTTCTAAAATGTGCTTAGTTTATTTTTTCATCCAGTTTTCGGTCCCAAAATATATGAGCTATATGCCGTTATTTAATGCAGTTTAAGCTAATTGTTTGGCTCTAGTTGCGTTTCCCAAGAAGACCTTTTTACTTTAAAACATTTTCTTCAAAGTTTTTTTTGCTTTAAAGCATAAGAAATATGTAAGTACAAAAAGCTGTCTTTGCGAGTGTGTATATATGCATAAATTTAAAGATAAAGTTTGATCACATTTAATATTTCTCCTCTAGCTGTAAATCAGGTTTATTTTCACTGTGCTGTTTTCAGACCCTAGCGTTCCCCTCTCCCTGTGTGTATTCCCGTGTCGTATTTGGGGAAGGGAGATGCAACTTGGGCAACTTCCTCGCCCCCATTTTGGGGCAGGTTCTTCCCGCGCCCTGCCGCTCCCGGCGTGCAGCGCGCCGCTCGCTCGCCCCGAGGGAAGAAGACTACAGCTCCCAGCGAGCAACGCGCCCCGCGCAGGCCACCGCGGCGTTTGGCGGGCCCGGTGCTTGCTGGGAGTTGTAGTCCCTCAGCGCCGAGCAGCGGCTCCCTTTGCCCTTCGCCCCCGCGGCGGCTCCTCCTCCCCGCGCAGCCACCCCCTTCCTGCCGCAGCTCAAGATGGCGGCTGAGGTGGACTTCGGCGACCGCGAGCTCTTCGAGCAGCTCGAGGAGGAGGACGCGCCGCCGCCGCCCTCCCACCTCCGCTTCGACGAGGAGGAGGAGGAGGAGGGAGCCGAGGGCGCGCTGGCGGAGCTGCGCGAGCGGCTGCGGGACTGTGAAGAGACGGTGCGGCGGCTCCGCGCGGAGAATATCCTGACGGGAGCGACGGGGCCTGCAGGGAGGGAGCTGCGGGGAGGGGGCGCCGCGGCCGCCGGTTCCCTTCCGGGCCAACCTGGGTCTCTGCTTACCGAGGTCCTCTGCCCTGAGGGGCTGCGGCTCCTCCCGGCGACGCTGCGGGGACGGGGTCCTGCGAAGGGCGGCGGGAGGCCTCCGGGAAGCCGCGNAGGGCCCTGCGAAGGGCCTTGTTGATAGCCGGGCTCGGCGGCGGGAGGCCTCCGGGAAGCCGCGGCTCGCTGCGGCGCCTGACGCCTCCCTCCGACTTCTGCTTCCGTCACCCAGGAGGAAGTTTTTCTCCCGAAGTTTTGCCAGGGTTGGGTTTTGCCTCTGTTGACAAAGGAGTCGTTGGGTTCTTGAAGGTTGGGATAAGTAGCTGTATAAATGCACAGTGATAGCTGCCCCACTTCTTGTCTCTTTTGTGACTAGTTTAAGTATTTTAAAATATTAGTCTTGTGGTTCAGCCATAGTGTATGTAATGAGTTACAGTTTTGTTTATCATGGCTGGTCCTTTTTCTTGCTACTTTCTTGCATTTGTTTTTATTGCATTTCTTCATCAAAAAATGCATTTCTGAGCATTTCCTCATGCAGTGAAACGTAAAAAGCCTGAAGACCTCTGTTTGGTGGAATTCTTGTTAAGTGTGCTCTTTATGTGTGTGCCTGTTAACTGTGAAACTGAGAGGTGCAAATGTGCACGTTCTGAAGAAAGCAATGTTCCTTAACAAGAACTTAACATCAAGAACTTAAAAGGAAACTGAATATTCTCACTCGTCCTAGGTATGTTAATGGTGAATTAAAAGATTTTTTTTTCTGACTTATGTATGTTTAAAACAGAACTGCTCTGGAAAAGAGGTAATCGTTGCTTGAGCTCACTGTCTTTTGCATTATTCCCATGTGGAATTATTTGTGTCAGTGCTGCTTTCCTTAAATAGAAAAAACTTTACAGAGCTTGCATCAAACTTTCCTGTTTGTGCTTGGAACAGAGCCGCTTGGTTGGGACAAAAGGGATAGGGATGATTTACAGTAAAGCTAATACAGTAACTGTTGTCTGCATCTCTGTTCTAGTGGAATTTCGGTGGACAGCTCTAAATATGATGGGCCGCTGCTGCAGATTTTATTTATGAACAATGTCATTTCAAAGTAAGTACTTTCCCTTGCCAAGCAAAAGCAATTCTGACAGGAAGTCAGACTGATTTTTGTCACTGGTTGTTTGGATACATTAGGATTTATCTGAAATACATGTATGGTATTCAGTAACATGAACTTGTTAAACTTTGGTTGTGTGTATTTAATTTGACAAAATCTAATATCTTCATTTCCATAATCCACTTTTCCTTAAATGTACTTACACTAATTAAACCACCTGCAGTTCATCATTAGTGTTTCTTTTAAGAACACATAAAATCATTCTCACAATTTTTCATAACCAAGAACAGACTGATTGGACCAAACCTTGTGAAATACTGTAAAATTCCAACAGCTAGAAGTAGCAGGAGGATTTCTTGATGCTAACATTTTCAAGCCCCGGCAGTCCTTTCTTTCTAACAGTCAGCTTTCAGCTTTTTTTCTTAATCTAATATGTAAGTTGTATTGCTTGGAATGTTTACATTTTTCTTGTAAGGTTATTTCACATTTTTTCTTATGAATTATGAAATGTTCATGGATCAGAGCACTAAGTTCAACATAATGAAAAAGTTTTCATTCATAACTTGTGTAGATTTCTTAATTTTTGTATATTCACTCTGTTACAGGCAATATCATCAAGAAATTGAAGATTTTGTTTTTAATTTAGTTCAGAAATACGAAGAGCAACAGAAATCTGTACAAGAAAAAAGCCACTTCAATCTTAAGCCACAGGTACTTTAAAGCTGAAGTTGTGTTGCATCTTTGTAGAGGTGATACTAGAATACTAACAATGCTAAGTAGCTGTCTTCCAACTTAATTGCAGATCATTTAACTCTACCAAATAAAGGTTGTAAAACTATTTCTTCCAAAAATAGAGAAGGACAAGGACAATTAAGACATCCTTTCTGCCTTTATAAATGTTTCTTTAAAGTTGTTCCTATTGAATTCTGTGTAAAAGCAAGTTGAATGAGCTCAGCTAAAGTTAGTTTATGTCTGGTCGTGGAAAAGCAGAAGCTATACTCCATGTTCTGTGACTCTTAAACCCTTCAGTAATTTAGGAGTTGTGGAACTTTCCTTTTTACAGTCTTTTTCATTATTTATTTGAACTTTTGCTTTTCATGTCAGCCCTCCAGTGTTATTTTGGAAGAGGATTTTAAAGCAGCAAGCTCAAATTCTGTTAAAAAAATGAAAGAAGCCTTCAGTGTAAGTTTTAACCATATATTCTTCAATGGTAGGTCTAACTCTCTGTTCTATGTAGTCAATATAGAGTGCTATTAAAGTGAGATCTCATTGTTAAATTTAATTTACCAATGCAGTAAGAATCCATTTCAGTATGTGTTGGCTACATCATTAGAAAAATACTGATTTGCACAGAAATGGACTATATCATTTGAAAATTTTTGTAGACTGGATGAAAAAATCTGGAAATAGATCAAACATTGTAAATTTCTAAAAATGTTACCAGATAATCTGACTTAAATACTGACACATTTCTGACAATTTTCTGACTTTTTTTCTACAGGTTGTAGGAAGTGTTCTGTATTTTACCAATTTTTGTCTTGATAAACTGGGACAGCCTATATTAAATGAAAATCCACAACTGACAGAAGGATGGGAAATACCTAAGTATCCTGTTTGCTAAAACAAGTTCTTTTTTCTGTTTATTGACTCCAGAGATTGCTAGTGGGTAGGAATGAATTCAGATTCTATTCAAGAAATTTATATTTTTTATCTAAAACATAACAGATATTATAGATTTTAATAGGTAAGGAATAATTAATATGACTTTTTATTACTGGCTCACTGATTTTTAGAATACTTCTATGCTTGAGAAGAGTAAATATTGCATCCCTGTAAGCTGATCTTTTAAATTTTGGAACTGTTTGGGTCAGTCTGATTTTTAGTAACAGCTCATTCATCATTTGCCTTTATAAAATCTGATTTTAAAGAGAAGAAATAGGCTTGGTAAACTGAAATACACTCTGAGATGATTAAGCCAAATTTGAGAGCCAAGGGGAAAATCTCTTAATTGTGGAGTGTTCTTAATTAACATTTTCCTAATTTACAAAACTGAGTCTTTGCTGTTTCTTAAAGCTGGTATTTGAGAGGTGGGAGCGAGGGAAGTGTTGGAGAAATTTTTGTTTATTTGTTTTTTAAGGAAAAGAAATTGCTCAGTTTTCTCAAATAATCTTATCTCCCAAATTTCCTAGTGTTGTTTCTGCCTCAGAAATAATCAGGAAAATAAACATTATCACGTTTCAGTTCTTCACTAACTAGCAGTAGAGGTTAGTCCTTAGAGTTAATGGTTTGTATCTGAGGGATATCTAAATCTATGAGCTGGCTAACCTGGGTTTTCTTTTGCCTGCCTTTTGTCTGTGTATGCACTGTACCATAATTTTACATTCCAAAAGAGGTCTATTTTAATGCATTAAGTAATTTCTGCTCTTCAAATGGTATTTGTGCTCTGTCTAACTTAAATATAAAGGAATTAGAAGCCTTAAGAGTGGGGGAGCTTTTTGGCATGGCTGCACTTTCAGATCTATCCTGTTAGCGCTATAATTATTTTTCAGATGTGCTTATTGCACCTTTCATTAGGGAATGTTGAGCACAGAATAGCTTTTACTAATGAATTAAATAGTGATGCAGGGACCATGGTTGAAGTATTGCATTCATTGCGCCAGTTTGACCAGCGTGTGATAAATGCTTTTCTTTTGAAAGTCAATGGTTAGGTTCTGAACACTGCTTTTGAATTTTGATGAGCCTCTGAGCCTTTTCCATAAGGATCACTTGGGACTCTCCTGTCTTGTAGTTTTCTAGTTGAGTGGGAAGAACAATGGACAAAGTATAGTTAAAAAGCAAAACCAAGAAATATGATATGCCCTAGATTTACCTTCTTTGAGAACTGAATTATATTGTGGAAGTTCTACCAGAAAATATTACTAAATTTTGAGATTTGTAACACTCATAAGATTGATAGGAAGTGTATGACAACTATAAATGTGGCAAGGGGAAAGAAGGAGCAAAACTGGTTATTGGATAGAAATGGGGTAGCAGGGAACTACGCAAAGCCACCTTAGAAAATGGTTTATAGTGGATTGTACTTTTCAAGTATAGACTTTATACTGAGGACTCATCTGTACCATAGTAGAATCAATGTTCTATTAAAAGCACTACTAGTTTTTATTGATATTTTAAATGAGATTGAAATTTTGCTTGATCCGATAGCAGTTCCTTATTGAAATCTAAAGATATCAGCAAGTGTTCAGCCAGATTCTCTCCCTAGATGGACAAGAAATACAAGTAAAACCAAAAAGGTTTGTATTTTTCTTGAATATAAAGCTCAAAAGTTCAGATGTACTCTGTGATTATTCCCTAGTGTACTAAACCCTTGAATATACTTGAGAAATGAGTTCAAATTATCTAAGCCAAAGCTGAGCTGCAGTGAGAGGATTTTTGTGGTCCCTTACCTTTCTTTAGAAAGGGTCTCAAATCGGTGTTTAAGAAACCATTTCTGAATTTGTTTATGCTCTGGTCTTATGTTGATTGTCTTTTTAATGATTGCTTTGTCGTCCATGCATTGGCATACTGTCATGTACTGTGTGTTTTGTAGAACAACTGTCTGTCTTATTTTCTAGACTCTTAGAACAAACTTGGACTTAGGTCTATATCTTTTATGAGGGGAAAATTAAAGTTAATAGAATTTCCTGGTGATAGCTTGCCCCAGAAGTCATTGATTTCAGATGCAGTCGAAGACCACACAGGCTTTTACGGGGAAATTCAGAGAGGCATGTTGAGTTGAATGTCTGTTTTGATTGAAATTACTACAGTTTGAAGTAAAATCAGGTTTAACAGTTGTGCTCATGTCAGTGAAATGATGATAAAATGCTTGAATCACTGCAAAATATTTCTGATTGAGTTGCATGTAAATGTGAAGCGGGTGATTACCTCATTTTATCTAACTGGAGGCTTTTAGACTTGAGGAGAGTTACCATGGACATTTTTTTTTGTGTCATCTGTTTGTCTCCCCTTTTAGTGCACCTCCTAATTTGATAAAAAATAATATTCAAGAAAAAATATTTTTTCTAAATTTTTGCAAGAGATTGGGATTTCTCCCCATGTCAAACATGCTTATTACCATAGCATTGTCCTTTTCTCTATCTAAGGAATTTTTTATATGTATAATCAAAAGCAGAAATCCTTCAGTGAATACTCTACCCCATTACTTGATATAAGAAATTATATCAATCACACCCTTTAGTAATTGAGGAGTTGCGGAACTTTCCTTCTTACAGTCTTACACTACATCAGTGGTGGCTTTTTGCCATTAGGACAATTAAGTATAGGATGAAGCTGCCCAGAGAGCTTTTGCAGTCTCTATCCTTAGACATTTCTAAGGTCCGACTGGATAAAGCCCTGAGCAGCCTAATCTGCTGTCATAGCTGACACTGCTTTGATTAAGAGATTGGATTAGAGACCTCTTCAGATCTAACCTGAATTATTCTGTAACTGTTGTTATTCCTTCTCTTTTTAAAGGAATAACTTCTACTCTACAGGATATAAAAACTCCATTTCTGTCTGGAAGTTTTGTTTAACTCTATAATTATAATATTCTTCTTTCTTTTCTTCCTCTCCACATGCAATCATACATGCTTTTATTTTTTACAGGTCTGTGGATCTTTTCTTTTCCTCATTTTGCTGTTCTACTTAAGAGCAAGAAATAAAATTTTCCTATTCCTTTTTCAAGATTTATATTAAATAGTTAATTTCAGAAAAGCAGAAAACAGCATGTGAAATCAGCAAGCAATGCTCAACATATTTTCTTTTGAAGCTTAAGACTAAAAATCTAAATAATTGCATTTGACACTGCAAACTGATTTTCAAACTTATTAATTTCTTGGGTGTTTCTTAAACAGGCCAAAACCTCATTGTTTTAATTGTGGTTCTGAAGAGCATCAAATGAAAGACTGTCCAAAGGTAAACTCTATATCAGAATTCAAAAGACTGCTCCTCTCCAAAAATGTTTCAGTGCAACTGCAACACTAAATAAATAACAATAAGATGCAGTGGTCACCATGTACTAGTGATAATAACAGTTAAAATAGTTAGTAGAATAATAGTTATTAATGTCTGTTGATTAAATTATGTTTCTCCATACAACTTGTATTCATTAACATACTAAATCAGCATGGAAATAAGTTTCATAGCATACTGGTTTGAATATACCATTTGCTTATGTAGGAACATTTTTCAGATTGAACAGTCTTTCTTCCTCTTTTAGAGATCTGCTAGCTCAAATGCAAAAGCTTTTTTTTTTTCTTTTTTTTTTTTCTTATTTTACTTTTTTAAATTTCTGTTTAACTTTCATTACAACTGNACTCTTTTTTTTAATTTCTGTTTAACTTTCATTACAACTGTAATTATAAGATGTGTGATTAAAAGATTGAAGAAGCCTGGGGTAAAGGATACCATATTTATGTTGGGTGAAGACTTGCATAAATTGCCTGATTTAAGCTTTCCAACTGCATTATCTTTAAGCCACGAAATGCTGCTCGCATAAGTGAGAAGAGAAAGGAGTATTTGGAAGCTTGTGGCGAAACAAGCAACCAGAATTATCAGCAGCGTTATCATGCAGAAGAAGTAGAAGAGAGATTTGGAAAATTCAAACCAGGAGTAATTAGGTATCTCTTTTTCTTTCTGTTAACTATGCACAGCTTTTCTGGAATAACTTTTCTGCCTTTGGAATGTCAAATTTAGCTTTTCAGAGTTCTACAAGTCAGTCTGCTAACTGTGGGTATATTATGTGCAAATTTGTTTGCTGAAGAAGGTTTTGGTTTAATAAATTCCTCAGATATTTTTCAAGCCTAAATGCTCATCCTAGCTTAATGGTCCACTCTTTCTTCGTGAAATTTTCTCTATTGTAGAGAGGTGGATTTTATTCTTGTTGCTACTGCAACTCTTTTTCACAGGGAGAATTATAAATACTTCAGGCTCTTGCTAATTAAAGATGAGTGCAGAATTCTGAAAAATTTAGTTTTTGAGTCTTTCACTCTTGGTTAATATAAGTTCGTATTCTGGCTTTAGTTATTTCTGCGATTGACAGGATGAAGTTTCCAACAACCAAAATCTTCTGTTGAGCTTCTAAAACTAAAGTGTTTGTACTTGGTAGTTTAAAATTCAACAAAATATTCATAGCTTCCTTCCTCTGAAATTCAGTTATGCACTTACTAGAGTACTTCTTGTTTTCTGTTTTCTTAACTTAGTGGAGAACTTCAGGATGCACTTGGTGTCACAGATAAAAGTCTTCCTCCATTCATATACCGCATGCGTCAACTGGGTTATCCTCCAGGTTGGCTCAAAGAGGCTGAAATGGAGCACTCGGGTCTTGCACTTTATGATGGAAGAGGTAAGGGTTGGGCAGTGAAATGCAGCTCCCACTGTGCTGGCACTTTAGTTCATTGTATTCTGTTTAGAAGACAGTAACACACACAGTTTGTAAACTTCCATCTTCACAGAAGACAGAATGTTTTAAATCTTTTATTTTTGTCTACAATCATATAAAAATACTCCCTTTTATCTATCCGTTCTCTGACAAAAACAAACAACTCATATAATACAGATTTGCAGGGTTGAAGAGACTTTGTCCATATGATTTTGTTCTTTTATCAACAACTGATAACAAAACATGGAGTTGTTCTGGGTGGAACTCCTAAGATTTGCAAGTAATCTGCTGACAAATTTCCTAATATTCCTTTTTAGAATGAGTTTACAGCTTCTCTTCATTTTGGTTCATGGAAGAAACCATAGAGGTTTCTAAAGCTCAGTAACTTACTCCTGTATAATAAGATTCCAAGATCAAACTAGGCAACATGAACAGCAGTGAGCAATAAACTTATTTCCTGAAACCTAATTTGCTGTGGAATGGTTTTTGTTAAAGCTGTGGATTTTTTTCAGTAGCATTCTTCAGTAGCATCTGTGATAATTATATTTTGTTATAGATGATGGTGAAACAGAAGATGAAGGATCCCATCAGCCCAGACGTGTCACTTACGATGTCTCTAAGTTAATAAACTATCCAGGGTTTAATATGTCCACTCCAAGTGGAATCCCAGATGTAAGTGAATGTCCTCTGTTTTCCAAACAGCATATAGAGTAATAGCCAAGTATAGTGTTACATTCTGTGGCTGACTTTTTTTTTTTTGGATAAGGAATCTTCTATGACCTTGGCTGACAAACTTTATATGCAAGAGCAATTTAACATACTGCTAGTAACAAGCTTCTTCATTGACAATACCTGCGTGTCTAATAATAACTTGTATGGTTTTTTTGCATCTTTCCATTTGCCAATGGAAAAAAGGGTAATGGAGGCTAATGGCCTACAAATGTGATTAAAAAAAAAAAGACTTAAAAGTTCTGTCTTTAGAGCTTTGTCACAGTTTTCCCTAAAAATTAGATATTGTTCAAAGTATGACTTCTTCTCTGAACATTTATTTCAGAGTGAAGTCTGTATTTGTTTTACAAGTGTTGAAGGCTGGTAACTATAAAAGGGTTACTGTGGCATTTCCTAAAAATGACTATTTTTGTTACTATTAGTCAGTCATAATGCATTGCATCAGTTATTTTTGTTTGTTTGTTGAAATGGAACACTTTGGTTTGCCAAAAGTTCATATTTAAGATCATTTACTCCATGAAATGAAACTCGATAAGAACTGTAATCTATCTTGGCTTGTTATCTTTTAGTGTTTCTCTTATGTTTTACTGTCATGTTTTTAGCCACGCATATACAACATCAGCTTTTTTTTTCTCTCTCTTTTGTACATTTTCTGTAGGAATGGCAGATATTTGGTTCCATACCCATGCAGCCATCTCAACAGAAGGATGTTTTTGCAAACTACCTTTCTAATTTTCATGCGGTGAATATATCTCTGCTATTTACACACACACACAAAAGTTGTCTAAGGAAGTCTTTTAGTTAGTATTGACAGTGATTAACTCTTGTTTATATCTTATTTTTTGTGCAAGGGAATAGACTTTTTATGGACACGGTAAAACTGATGCTTTTACTAGTTTTATAGTAAAATCGCTTAACATAATAGTGGCTTTGCATTCTAGTTAACTAGCAAAGTGGCCTATCTCCTAACAAAAAAAGTTGCATTTTCAGAAGAAATTCCGTTATTGCAAATCATGATTATGCAATATTTTCTCAATAGTTGTGAATATAGAGCTTTCAACTTTTGCCGACTAAAAGCAGTCTGCTAAGTTCTAGACTTCCATAATAAATTAAAGGATTATTTGCATTAGGCTTAATTAACAGTAATCTTATTATACTGACTTAAGAAAACATGTGGTTACTGAGTCCTCTAGTATTCCCAGGTCTTCTCTACTGTGACTCTAGCCTAGTTTAGTTAAATATTTCTCATTAAGGATGCAAGATGTATGTTCTGTACTCAGTATTACCGCATAGTGCTCCAGGGAATTAAACGACAAATTCAAAACCTGCTGTGAAGGAATCTGCAATACTTCTGTTGGTCTCACAAGATCTAGGTGTCCAGGTGGAAACTCGATCTTAATCGAGGCATGCAGAGAATCCATTTCTTTGCTATTTAAACAAAATTGCAGTTCTATGCAGTTGCGTTAAATCTCTCAAATTTCGGTCTAGTTTACAAACTGGGTCACCAAGTGATTACTTAATTATGAAAATGCTTTAAATATATTTTTGTAGTAGAAAATGTTACCTGTATGATTTAATTCTAATTTCTTTTATCTTCTTGGGTAACTTCAGTCAAGTACAAAGTCAAGTAGTAAAAGGGCTGCAACACAATCAAGCTCACATCCTTCAAAGCGACCAAAAGGAGACAGCTCAGAGGTACCAGCAGCTGACATGGACCTAGATTCTGGTATAGTTATTCTGCCTTTTTCATATGGAAGGAGTATGTTCGATGTATTCAAGAGGGTTTTTTTTTTGTTTGTTTGTTTTTTTGAGTGATCATCGTCATTAAAATCCTGAAATAATTTCAGCAGATATTAAAACCTTCAAAAGGCTTGCTCTATATCAGTTAAATACCGACACTGAGAAAAGTCGCCTAGTGACCATAGCATTGGTACTCTTAATCTTGCCCTGCACGGATTTCAGATTGTAATAAATGCCTTTCATCTTTTCTAGATTTGGAAGTGTCACAAAGGTCTCAAACTCGTAACAGTTTTCAGTTCCAGCCTCCCTTGCCACCTGGGCCTCCATCGAGTTCAGCTCCTCCTCCTTTACCACGAGAGACACCTCCACTTACTCCACTACACTCTACACCACCTCAGCCTCTGACCCCTACTCCCACTCCACCATTGACTCCTTCCAGTGTTACTTCTCAGCCAAAAATAGTGGACTCAACCATGGATGAGGATACTCTGACTTTAGAAGAGCTGGAGGAACAACAGCGATTAATCTGGGCGGCACTAGAGCAGGCAGAAAGCACAAACAGTGACTCCGATATTCCTGTTGATACACCTTTAACTGGAAACTCTGTTACATCATCACCATCCAGGAATGAAGTAGAACTTGCTACAGAAGTAAGATCATCTGACAAGGTGGTTACAGTAGAAACTGAGTTTTCTGACATTAGTTCACAGGTATCAGAAAATGAACATTCTAAAACCAGTCCTAATCCAGAGGATAGTTCACCTATTTTAAAGGAAAATCCTGATAAGGCAGATTCCGAAGGCATGCTGGATAACATCACCCCTGCTCCCAAAGTTGAGGTTAGCAGTGGAGGAAATACAGGCGTTAAGCGAGTGGTCACAAGCACTGAATCATCTGCAAAAAACTCCAGTCCCATTCCTGACATGAGCAAGTTTGCTGCAGGAATAACACCATTTGAATTTGAAAATATGGCAGAATCAACAGGTGTTTATCTTCGCATACGAAGTGTTTTAAAAAATTCCCCTAGAAACCAGCAAAAGAAAAAGCCCTAATCTTAACTGGTCTTCCTTTGCTCCATTATGTCCAAATCTCTGTGCCCTTCTCTCTCTTCCTCCAGTTTTACAGAGTTTTAGATGATCTTCATCCTCTTGTGGCAAGGAGAAACTCTGGAAAAATACAGCTGTGCCCCTGGTCTTCCTTGGATCTGCAGTCATTGCAGGGCTTCCATACTGACCAGGACCAATGCTGCCATTAAATATACCGGAATTTTCCCATATCCTTCCACTAAGAAATAACAGGACTATTGATTTATTAAGAACAGTTTACTTGCCAATGCACAAAACTTGAAGAAGTTGTGATTTGGTGTTCATTACTTTATATTGTCCTTGAGTTTCGGGTGAATTGCTGATTTTTTTTTTAATCTGTTCTTTGTACAATAACCTATACTTTATATGTTTTGCTAATTATCCTGTAGGTAAGTTTAATATATTCAGAATGTTTTTTTTAAAAGGGTGAACATAAAGATTTCCCATATCTAAATCCTGGCAATTGGATGGAAGTAATCAGGGACTACCAGCATTATCTTCACCATTTCAAATATTTTTATAAATTATTTATGAGTGTCAGTTTTAAGCACCACTATATCTTTTGTAACATCCTCCTCCTTCATGTAAACTTGCTGTACATATCTGTTCATTTTTGTGTACAGAGGTTTAATAAATAAGGTTTTATAAGAAGTATTTTTTTTAATTGGAGTCCTAAACCAACAAAATGTTGATTTTTGGAAAATAGCTGCTGAAGATACTAGAAAAAATAGCTGATTAAAATGAGGATGAGCAGAGTTTAATATTTTAGAAAATGTCGCAACTTGCAGTTTAAATTTTTATAATCAAGAAGTTATTATAATTATTTTAGCTACTTAAATAGAAAGCTGCCGTATCTTTCAGTTTTCATGAACTAAAGAATGCCATCTTCTCAAAGAACAAACTTGGAAATGTTAAAATTCTGCTAATTGTTCTAACATTTTTTTTTCTCTTCATTCTCTCCCTGAAGGCCCTACTTGTGGAATGACTGTACATTATGTGCGTTGCCAGCAGAGGGAGTACTAGATTGCCTTAATAGTATTTATTGGAGCCACTAAAGCATTTGTTTGTCCTCTGTAAAGGCAGGAAAAGTGTGTCTAGACAAGTGAGATGCACAGTGAAGCATTGTCAGGTATCTAAGAAAATACTTGAGGAGAATGTTCAAGGGTGGTTTTGGTAACAACAGACTGAACTTACTTAGAAACCTCAGCTTTGTAGACACGTTAGCTATTTCCTTCATAATCCACGAAATTGGTATACTTTGCTTTTGAACACTTAAGCTTTTTTGTTTGTTTATACTTAAAGCACTTATATTTGTTGTTCTGAACTTTTTGGGAAGGACCAAAATGATTCTTTTATGTATCAGTTGCTTTAAAAAAATTGTTTGCAGTATTTACCACTTCAGTTTATCTGGTTCTAAAGTAGTGATCAGGATAAAGTGTTCATCATAGGTGCTAAAACAAGCACCTTTTGCACTTCATCATTTTTAGGATAAATTCAGGGCTTTTTTCTTCTTCCTTTTTTTTTTTTTTTTTTTTTTTTTTTTGGAACATGAGTGGTAGTAAAATAGCAAGTAGCTTCCAGTTTTCTACCCACATGACAAGAAGAGAACTCAGTTGGAAAGCACAAAAAGATCTTAGGCTTTCTCCATGCTTCTTCCCCTCAAGAAGTTAAAAGTACTAATTACAGTTTACGTAATCCATTATGTGCTATTTGCTGCCTCATTCACGTGGATGATAATGTGAGGCAAGACACAAAGTAACAATTTAAAGTGTACACACCTTTTTCTGGGTGTGTTGAGGAGATCATGTTTTAAACATGAAGTTCTTTCTCCACACCCAAGATCTTTTTTTTTATGACTCTTATGAAATGCCACTTCTTTAGTAGTACATATGGACAAATATTATAGGCCTACTTACATAGTTAGCCTTTGCTTACACCCCAAGATTAGGACTATTTTTATATATGCCTAGTACCCTCTAGCACTATCCTTAGCTCTGTACATTTCCAAGAAATTCATAATAAATTACTTCCACTTAACTGATAAGAACAGATGAATCTTCCAACTCTCTACAGGTTCTCAGACTTGATGCTAACACAACTATTAATTTTATTCCTTTAAAGATTTGTTTTAAATGCATTGGAATAAAGCGAAGTCATTTCAGCAACCCAAATTTTAATCTAGTGCTAAATTCTAGTTTGAATATGCTTTGTTCAGTTTATAAAGCCTTTTTACTTCAAATTCAGCAGCATTTCTCTGGACACTCAGTTGTTGTCCACAAACTACTCTAGATGTGGATTTTTTTTTCACTTTTGGAGGGGGGGAAAAACCAAGTACTGTTGTCAGAAGCAAATTTTATGTTGGGGCTCAGGGAGGGGACAGAGTGTTTAAGGATGGCTCTTAAATTCATTGGAATTTTTGGCCACAGTAGTTGTTCAAACTAGGAAACATTTTTGTTCTCCATCTGTAATTTGGTGCAATTAGTTGCCTGCAGCCCATGCTGTCATACCTGCATAACACCCTCAAATTAAAAGTCACACAATTTGGGTAGTTTGGCTTAACAGTCTCATTTTACAATGTGTTGAAGGAATTTATGCTTTTGTAAGTACTGAGTTGTCTGTGTGCTCGGAATTGTTTTTATATTGCTTTTTTTCTCTTCTTATTTTACAAAACTGCTGCAGTGTTAGCAGATGGTTGCTGACACTTGCAAATATTTTGGGGATATAATTTGATACTAGTACTCATTATTTTCAAATGAGATTAATATAATAATAATAAAAAAGGTTTAAGTCCCTATATAGACAAACTTTGTGTAACTAGTTGGTTATTCATAGGCAAAAGTGGGCATTTAATTAGACCACTCTGAGGGGACTAAGAAAAGACTTAAGCACGAAACTACTTGGAGCCAGTCTGGGGAAAGCGTGGGGTGCTAGACCGGTTTGGGCCATCTGAGTAAGGGGTTTGGAGAATAGCTTTCCATCCTGTCACAAGTTAGAGTATGAAGCTCCTGTATCTGTATCGCACAGAGACCAACTTTGCATTTTATTTTTCTTATTCTATCAACCTAAAGGAACTCTCTACTGATAAAATCCAAACTCTTTCCCTAGTGATCTGTATAAACCATATGTCAAAACAAAAAACTTTTCCTATATTAGCCTAAAAATTTATTCTCATCTGCAAAACACAGCTGGGAGTAGAATATTTTCATTTCCTACTTCTCTTAGGATGTTTGTACAATTCTTCAATTTCTTGAATGTTTCAGGTGCGACTAGTCATTTTTATATATTGAAACTGCAATATGTGAGAAAATAAGAATACCAGAGTACTTCTGATAGTTTTAATTTGCATTCTCATGGTGATGGGTGTGGCATAATAACCTAGATTAGAGTCACTACAGTGAGTAATAAAATTTGTAATGAGGTGGGTATAGTGTGAGCAGGCGTCACTCAGATTTTCTCACAGATTCCTGCTAATATAATACTAACATTCATTTGCAATATTTAGAACAGCAAAATCAAGGTTATTTAAAAATGCTTATATACTTCTACAAAACATAATCTCTGAAAAAAAGTAGGGCATCAATTTGGTAGCTCTCTTTAGTTTCTGGGAGCAAAAAAAGAGGTCTTAACTTACTGTATTTAACCTAATTCACAATGATGGAAAAGAACAATAACTGAGATTCTAGAAGAAATCCGAAAGACATGGTAACTGCTAATAATTATTTTACTGCAAACTGTGTAATGTAGGATAGGCATTTGGCTGAGGAAAAAGGAGCAAGCTAAAATATAATGAAAGGACTTCAAATGCATTGGTTCTTGACATGGAACTCCCTAGGACTTTTACTGCCTAGTGGAGGCAGTAAAATTGTGGTAAGTAAATGCCACTGCAGATTGATGTTGAGAATACAAGGCAGAGCTGGTAGTCCTGCTGGTGTATTGGGGAATGGGAGGCATGAATCAGAACTAGGGATTAGTGTCTTGGTCCCTGGAGAAGCTTCCAAACAGGGTGGATTTCATAAGATGGTAATTAATGTATAAGTAACTGGATGAAAAATTGACTTATCCAGCGACTTCCAGGGCTTTTCTGTGACTGCTGATCTAGTGAAGGAAAGCAGTAAGTGCAAAAAAAAATAGTAGTCCTTCAAGCTACTTAGCTATGAAAAGTGGCTTTCTTGCTGTTCTTGAAAACAAAAGCTGAAATATGGAAGTTGAAATGCTAGAAAGAATGGAGGCATTACTATGCTGGGTATATAGTACTTAACAGTAAAAAGGACGGCTTTTCATCTAGTGTAACCTATCAGTCTTGAGCTGTCGGTTTTAGTCATGAATTTAAGACAAAAAATACTAAAGTAAGCATGAGACTTCAAGAGACAATCCCCTTGGTATCTATATAGCTGTAAATACATGAACAAGGCACACCATTTAGGTTAAAAGGAGGAGAAATGCTATTGTGCTTTTGTGACGACTGAAATTACTACAGGAAATAATAGCACACGAGTTCTGTACCAGAATTTGTGAAGCAATACTTCCTTGCTAAAAAGACAGTTACTTTTTTTCAGAAGCATGTGTGACCATCAATTCATTATATGGGTTGCAATTAGTGCATATTTAAGAGTGCATTCTGATGGAAAATACATATCAATATATATAAATACATGCACATGTGCTCTAGATTTTTCTCCTTGCATACATACATCCCTTTGAATATAAAAACAAATCTCAAGAAAGTCAGGACATCCGTAAATGCAATTCTTACAGAATAAAATTCTAGCCATTCTGAAAGCTTTAATACTTCCAAACACTTCACAAAATGACAAAGGGCAGAAGCAACTTTGAGTGATGTACCTGTATTACTGAAGAGAAGAATTTCTCTTCGATCCGAAGCAGTCCTTGTACTTCTCACTGGCATGCCGGTGGCTGTCAACTCCCTTTCCCTAGAGCATCCGCAGTGCTCGTTTTCATAGTCACAAAAAGGTCTAAACACATTAATTGCTCACGCAGCTCAGAAAAGAGAGGCACCAAACCTAGAAGTGGATATGCTGTTCTTGCAGTCATGTTTAGTCTTTTATAGTACTATGATTTATGGCATTAGCACCTTTTTTATAATGATTGTGTGACGCGGATGTGAGCAGTCTAGCTCACAAGCCAAAAGCTTTTTAAGTTGGAGCCTGACTCTCTAGCTTGTACTCTGATTAAAAATGTTTCTGTTTAAGCTAATTTTCATAGGTAGGGGCTGCAGGGTCATGTTCTGGTCTAAATCCCTCGCTTGCAAGTCCTGCTCTTACTTTCAAATACAACCTAATGTTTAAATCCCACGGTTTTTACCCAGCAAAACTTAGCAAATTTTGCAGGGAGGAAGATGGTGGCTGTGCAGGGATTGGAGTATCTGTGTCAGTTAACAGCTAATGATCACAGGAAGAGCTCTGTAACACTTAGGAAGTGAAATGCTAACGAGCATTGCTAAATGCTGATGTGTTTGAAGCCTTTTTTGGGGGACTGCATCACCCCGCTTTGTGCTTAAACACGACAAAGGACAGAGCCAACAGGGAACGCAAATTCCAGGCGCTTTCCAGCAGTGGAACCGCTTTCTCATCACTCTTTTGTTTAAAGAGCATCATGCATGAACCAAAGGCTGCAACGAGGTTCGTGTTGTGGTTCACGTTGTGGTTCACGTGGAGGTTCAGGCCAGCTCTTGCGTATTTATGCGATCGGAGTGAGGCTGAGGTCTCTGTCCAGCCAGGAAGGCTGATCCCAAACTGCTGATGGTGCCGGAGCAGGTGCCATGGCTGCTCCAAGTTGGAAAGGGGATGGGGCCCCGCGTGTTCCTTGACGAGCTGAATGAAAACCAAACTATTCCGTAGTTTAGAGAAAGGGAAGACACAGCAGTGGGGACAGAGAGAAAAGGAAAATGCAGAAAACCTGACAAGGGAAGCTCCGCAAAGGCGCTTCGCGCCCCACAGCCGCTCTCTTATGCCCCTGTGAGAGGCTGCGGCGGTGACCCCGCCCGAGCAGCGGTGGAGGAAAAAAAAAGCCCCAAACGGGCGAGGAAGGTTTAGACCGAGGGGCTTTTTCCGCCCGAGCCGCGGGCGAACAAAGGCGGGCGGCGCGGGGAGCAGGCGCGCCCGGCGCTGCGGCAGTCCCCGCCTCGCGG